>JAOTQM010000247.1:600000-1066781 GCA_026939265.1 Oreonectes daqikongensis | reverse complement strand
TACCAATCACACTAAATAAAATGGCAAGTTAGTACGATAAAGGGCTCAGCCTCTTGTTGTTTTGCATAAAAGATTCAGGTGGTGTGAAAATTCAATTAAGTTGATGAGAATGGTGTGGAACACGTGAGGATCAGCTAATTGATTGATGCTTAGAACACATCAGAGCGATTTGTGACCTTCTACATCAGGTGTCCCATGTGGAGGAAACTCCCGAAACCTTTCTCCTTTCTGTACCGACATCCCCTTATCTTTAATTTCCCCTCACATCCATGACCTCTCACCCTCTTCTTTCTATACATCAATCTGAGGTTGATATCACGTTGGCTCATGTTATTCAAACGAGTCAATTATCATCTCCAAAAGCAGCCTCAATCTAATGGACATCATCAACCTACGATAGCAAATGCCTTCCCTTCCGTCCTCTCTCTGCTAACTAGAGGAACAGTCAGACGCAATGTTCCCTAACAAAAGGCTTCCTGTGTTCTGCCTTCCAGAAACTAATTTGCAGAGGGATAAGTTAATGAGGACATAGCAAAGTTAATCCGGTCCTTGTCCCATGGCTGATTGAGCTGGCGTTATGGTAGGATGGGGACCAAGCCTTATTTCCTCAGAGGCTATTCGCATATTTATATGGAAATATTAATGAGCGTACGGGCAGAATGGCAGAGGGTATGGGACAGTGCATTCTGGATTAGAAGAAAGACATTGGTGAAGAAGTGTTGAGGATGTGCAGGAGCTTATGACAGAGCCCATCAACTAAATGTGTTTTGCAAGAGTCCAGGCCATTTTGAAGATCCCTAAATTGAAGCATACTAAATTTAAATATATTCATTCTACATAGTTCTACATAGATTGTTGTACTATGTATCTTTAAGTTATCCTATAGTTATTTCTAAGACGAAATGGTGTGTAGTGCATAACAGTGACTGTAAAAGTGCATTTTAGGGTTTGGTTTTTGGGCTGGGGTCTAAATACCAAAACGACTCATTGGGATAGATTTGTTTGCCCATTGGGTTGGTTTTGTTACACAGATCTGGCAACCCTGCTTATATTTACAGTAAAAAAAAGTTTACTTTGCTGTAGGCAAGCAACGGCTTTCAAACCTGGAAATGCAATCTAAATATAGGAAATATAGTGTATAATACTTTTATTAAAGTTGTATCTGAAGTTTGACCAACCCAATTTTTTAGCAAGAAAATAAGCCTACCAACCCAGAAGCTGTATGTGTTTAACCCAATTCCACTGAAACCGGAAAATAGGTGTGGGGCAAACTGTATTCCCTCCCCTTTCAAAATGCCTCCATGTAAATTGTGTCCCCTTAGGACCCCGCCTGATAGCTAGTTGTAATGCCAGATCACAAAGGTCTTATTGTGTTCAAAGATATATATAACTAGATGCCTCATTTAAGGCATGTAGACGCGTCCGCCATCTTGGAACGGTCCACTGACGTCACTCACAGTTGCTTAGAATGCCAGAACAACACTGTGCAGTCATGGCTGGAATGTAAAATTCCTGAAATATGGGATACACTTTCGTTGTTGTCATGTGTTATTGTAGCAAATATGTAATATGTAAATAACAGTAAATAAGTTTTCATAAACATACACAGTCAGCTTGATCTTAAGTGTTAACAGGGTTGCCAGATCTGTGAAACAAAATCATTAATCACGAGCCTGTCCCTAGTTCAAATAACAGAACTTAACATTCATAAATAAAACCATCTTAAAGGAGTCATATGATAGAATGTTATGTTTTTCTTTTGTTATATAACCGTTTGTGCATGTATAAGACTTTCAAAGTCACAAAACTTAAAGTTTTGCACAAAATGATTTACTCTAACAAAAAGAGAAGTCTGATCCAGATCTGCCAAAAATGCTTCGATCAATCACACCCCACAATCTCTACGTCAGTATGTGGTAATGTTTGCATGACACCACCCAAATGTTCACGCAAAGCTGAAGACGTAGCTTCAGTTATTGCAGCCGTGGCCACCATGTCACAGCTGAAGTGCATAAGGCAACATGAAAACATCTGTACCTTCTGGTCAATCTGTTGGTTTCATCATCCAAAGCCGATGCTGGTTTTACTTTTATTCACTTATGTACTTGTATTTATTATAACTGGTCCAACGCGAATCCACTCCGAGTGGATGACGAGGCAAACTGACAATAGTTTCAGGATGAGAGTTGCGCGCTCTGGGCTTTCCCACACTGTCTGGCCTCCGGTGGGGTTCAGGATATGCAGGATATGCATATGCTCACGCTCCAGGCTCAGGTCTGCTGAGAGGAAGTGGCGCAGATCAAAAGATCCAACTGACCTTTTTCGCTATCAATCTCTTCTCTCCTCTTTCTCCACTGATGTCTCCTCTGATAAAACTCAGTACTACCACTCCAAAATCAACAGCTTGCCTGACTCTCGTAATCTTTAAAATCTTCTCTCCTCTTCTTTGTCTGCCTGCCCCCCCCACCTTCATCTGACTTAACGGCTGATGATTTTGCTTCTTTTTTGGAATGAAAACTAACAATATCAGCAGTCAGTTCTCTGCGCTGCCTCCTCTTGAACATGCCCAAACTCCCGATGCATGCCCGCTCCCATCTTTCTCTCTCCTATCTGAAGCTGACATTTCCAAGGTCATTGCATCTAACCACCCAACTACCTGGCCGCTAGATCCCATCCCCACCCATCTACTTCAGGCCATCTCTCCATTGGTTATTCCTGCTCTCACCCAAATTAACAACTCATCTCTCTCCACTAGTACATTTCCCACAGGTTTAAAAAAAAAAACGCTTTTGAAGAAATCCACACCTGATCCTGCAATGTTAGAAAACTACAGACCGGTATCTCTCCTCCCCTTCATTGCCAAGACTCTTGAGCGTGTTGTTTTCAACCAGCTTTGCTCCTTCTTCACAAAAATGAACCTCCTGGACACCAAACAGTTTGGCTTCAAGCGTAGTCACTCCATTAAGACTGCATTGCTCTCAGGAGCAAGAAAAGGGCAGCCTCTAAATCATCTGTCTATCTGCCGCTTTTGACACTGTTAATCACCACATCCTATATGGTTCAACTCTTACCTCTCAGGTAGGTCATTTAGAGTATCCAGGAGACGTGACGTCTCTAAGTCCCAACTTCTCAACACCGGGGTACCTCAGGGCTCAGTGCCTGGACCACTGCTCTTTTCCATATACATGACATCTCTAGGTTCTGTCATTCGGAAACATAGCTTTTTCTACAACTGCTATGTGGGTGACACACAACTCCATTTGTCATTTCAGCCTGGCAATCCAACGGTTTCTAGGTGCATCTCAGCATGCCTGAGTGACATTTCACTGGATGAAGGATCATCACCTGCAGCTAAACCTTGCAAACCTTCTAATATTCAGGTAGTCCAATTTCCTAACTTTCCTATCCTTAAAAAAACCTCTTAGCTTTCTATATTATGGTAGGCTTACTGAGACCAGTTTTATTGCACTTATGTATTGCTGTCCTTGTGTTGTTCTAATTGCTTCTATTGTTTACCTCATTTGTAAGTTGCTTTGGATAAAAGTGTCTGCTAAATGATGTTTGATTAACAAGGTTCGGGAGGTGCCGGAGCATATAATCAGTCAGCTGTCTTTTGCGCTACTTCACCAATTGTAATAGTTCCAAACAGAACGGTTGCGTTTCTCTGAACATACAGCAGTGTTTTGTTTTGAAAGACTCTAACGAATCAGTGATTCAGCGAGTCATTGAATTTGTTTGGAACGAATTGGTTGAATAATTTACTGACTGAATTGCTGCCACTTGCCGGTCGTTTCAATCTCACATTCAAGCCTTTCATAGCCTTATAGATGAACCATTTAAAGAAAACATTGCAGAGTGCTTCAAAGTATATTAATAAATTAGTTGTATATTTTTAGGTTTATATTCAGGTCAATTTTGTTAGACATAATGATGAATTGCCACAACATCGTTCATCCTGATAGCACTTAAGCATCTGGCAGATGCCTATACGATATCTGCATTTACATTTACAGGACACAGTTCACTTATCTGCAATGCGTCCCAGGAATGTCTGCTCTCAGACGTCTTATAAACATCTAGAGGATGTATGCAGGATTTTCATGATGTATCAAATGAATGTAAACTTGTAACGGTGCCCCGTCCTAAACTGGTTGCCCCCGCCCCCGCAAACTCTGGTCAAAAATAGAAATGAAATTAATAATTAATCAATTTTACAAATTCAGTTAGCATATATATATATATATTTTCCCCAGAAGCTCACAGCAAACAACAAAAAAAATAATCACCGCTACACAACCAAAAGGAATTAAACAGAATTAAATTCAATAACACAAAAGACACTCAAAAGAGTTCATTCACAAACCTTCATTATTATTTTAAAGAATTTCACAAGGGCAAGGAAAACCAGGGTCACATCATTATTTTGATATACATATAACATAAGCAGTCACACTTTCTTTCAATGAAAGAAACTGCATTGGTCCATGAAGACAACAAAAAAAACAATACTGAAACTTAATGAATCTCCGCGAATTCAGTTCATTTCGCAAGAGCAGTTCGCCACAAGACAAACCGTTCAAAAACGAGGAGGAGAGATAACAGTTCACACCAAAGAACCCCACAAATAAATCCCACCAAACGTTCACGGCTGGCGAGTTTGTTTAAAACCTTAAAAACTTTGTTGGTCGCCAAAAAGGCGTGTTTTTGTGTGCGTGGGTGTCGTGCTCCATTTCAAACTTGAGAGGCAGAGTTAAAGTTTTCGGGCATTTTTAAAGGATACGGTAACAGTAACTGAATTTGTTTGGAACGAATTGGTTGAATGATTTACTGACTGTGCGTCCCAGGGATGTCTGCTCTCAGACGTCTTATAAACACCTAGAGGATGTATGCAGGATTTTCATGATGTATCAAATGAATGTAAACTGATCTTAAGATGTTTAGCAGCATATATTTTCCAAGTCTCCAGCTGACGTCTTACAAAACTAACCGTGCTAGCGGGCAGTATCCCGAGACTACTTGACATCGTGATACTCCAGCTGGTATAGTGATACTCGAGCTGCACGATTAATTAAATAAGTGTAGCTATCTGGAGAAACGTAATTTTATATAATAACAAATAAATAGTATTGGATTATGCGTGGATCATATATTTTCTGTAAAACACTGATGAAGATTAATTCATTCACTTTAAGACTTAAATCATAGTTTGCACATCACTGTGCCTCAGTGGCGAGCGGTGACTTTTTTAAATGGGTAAGCTGAGGGGTAAGACCACTAGTGGCCTTTGCTATGTTTCACATGTTTTACCTGAAAAGATCCCCGTTTCTCCCATCACGTTGCACACACACCCGTTTGAAAAGTCTTCAGTCAAAAGTTTAAAAAAAATTATATAAAAAAGACCCTCAAGTTCATATTTATTTTAACAACAAGTAATTAAGTCTGCATGTTACCTTGTCGTTTTTTGCCAACAAAAATGTTCACACAAAGCTAGCCTTGTCTTTGAGCAACAGACACCAGTGTTTACTTACTATTAGAATCAAGTAAGTCAATGATTCAGATGCGGTTTGAACAAATTGGTGAAATGAATGACTCAATAATTAAATAAGACCTGGCGACACCTACTGGTCGGTTAAAGTGTCATTTTTCAATTCTATTTAAAAACATGTTTTTATCTGTATTTAGGAATCCACTGGCACAGATCTACAGAAATGTTACTTGCTTATTCCCAACATTTCATCATGTAAGCTTTAAATTACATCTCAAATGACAAGAATTCAATTTATAAACATAATAATTAGTCAGTCCATGAACTTTTTCTCCCAAATGGCCTGGGTATGCAGAGCATCATCAGCTTATATGGACCGAACGCCACTTCTGTGCCTGTATTTGGGTGCTTTAGTTGCAAAACTTAAGAAACGTGTCATATCATGACGATGATGTTTTAACCGACAGAAGTTATGATTAATGATTTATATATTTTAATTGACTGTTTTTTCATCCCAGCTGGCCGGGATGATAGACTTAACGCATTATGTCATCGCGAATGACGTCGTTACGTTAGGACATAAAGGAACTGATGAACCAGTTTTTGGAACCGGTTCATTAAAACAAACCGAAAGAACCGGTTTGCGGAAAAGAACCGGACTTCCCATCACTACTGACAATCTGCCTCATCCTGGAAGTTTGCGGTTATAGTAAGGGGCGTATCATTTTCGACACACACTTAAGGTCACAATCACAACGCACTGGTCAACTGGCAAATCAGAGCACACTGCACTTTTCAGAGCGATGAGTTTGAAACGTATAGCGACATTGAAAGACAACAAAAACAAAAGTTAATAATGTTTTTAATTATATCTATCACTGCTTTAAGATTGACAGCTAAATAACAAATTCCTTCCACTTCTAGACTGCGGAAAAAACACCCGCAGCAACAGTTAAAAAGTAACCTAATTTCAACAAGGAAACGGCAGACTAGGCAACACAGACCGGCTCGCACCGTTGCCAATATGGCGAACGGCCAACGTACAGCGGCCCATAGAAATAGCTGCTAATCCGGCATCTAGTTGTTTATGTCTAAGATTGTGATATCATGTTGTATTGCAAACCGAAGCTACGTTCACTTGTAGCAGGCAAAATATGCTGTAAAAAAGCATTAAAATATTATGTTAAAATTTAAGATAATAAAACCAATAAGACACATTTTTATTAAAGCTTGATGTTGCATACATGTAGCCTCAGACGCCCACGGACCGTTGGCTGAATGTCTCATGCATATGGCACATTTTCTGGAAACACTTCAGCACGTTCGAAGTCGTCATCTGATTGATTGAATTCCACAGGATTTCCGCGATAAGTGTGTGTCACCTTCTTTAGCGGTCCTTCTGGAAACAACACGAAGCCGTCTGATCGAAGACGTAAGCTGTTGTGTTTATATCGGTTACAATAAGAACTTATCACAAAAGACTTAATGCTGTTCACTCAGTTTGCGAAGTTCACGGCATGAACTCATAAACATTGTTGGTGTTAACTTTTGACACGCTCGTAAACCGGTCTGTTACTGTGGTGACATTTCCACGCCTCTTAACATGACGCAGCCACAAAACGATACGTGATTGGTTGCTTTACCTGCGGTCATATGGCTTCTTGGGCGGGCATTGACCAAAAAAGACCTTCGTGTGACTGGTTTGCATAAAACCAAGTCCTGAACTCAGCTGAACACATTGGTGTGTGTGACTTTAAATGCAGTCTTTGAGCCAAAACTCCACATCAATGGCTTGTACACAGGGGTACAGCCAATTTGGAACAGATCAAAGGTGCTTCCAAAACGGTTGCATCAGAGATGGAAACAAAAAGCGACAGTATGCAATCAGCCGCTAAAAAGAGTACCCATTAAACGTTCTTTCAGCCAATAGAATCACTCTAGGTCCTAAGGGGACACAATTTACAAGGGGGGCAGATTTTTCCCTAACACCGGTATACTCACAGCAAGCAATCCGATAAAAGCTGAAGTGCAGAATGATGTCATAAAAATCATTGATTCGTATAATCAGAGGTGACCGCACGTTTTGCATGCTGTTATCTTGTAAATATGAATTTTGTCACTGTTTTGGGGCATACTCGCTTATAGAAATCCTTAGCCAAAAATGGATTCCATGCAGACTTGATGCTTGATTTGTGCATTGTTTTGTTGAGATTCATATTCATTGTGTGGCAAACACAGACTATTGCCACTTCAACATTTAAATTCTTTAAAAAATTCCTGAAATTGCCACATGGCTCCACTTGATGAATAATAAAACAACAGGCTGTTAGCAGTACAAAACACCTCTCATCAAGCGTCTTTCATCTCTTTCAAGTCCCATCAATCTCTTTTCTCTTGATATACTGCAGGTGTCCCATCTGTTTTAAGCCAAAATCATTTGTTCCAGACCAAACTCATTTAATTCAAGCACCTCTCATCCCACTTAACAGCATCACATTCACTTTGTGGGGTTTTAATCGGCAACAGTTTACTTTTTTCAGTAGCGAGAGGTGCTTGGCTACCTAGTCACACAACACCTCCAATAAAGATGCAGTCTCCTAAATCTTATTAAATATCATCCCTGCTGTTCATTTCTTTTGGCATTTTACTGATTGTAGATTCTAAGAACCTCAAACTACATCAAGTCAAGCCAGGTGTGAGTTCTCAATCCAAGATGAGATATGACAATAGATGGCACTAAATCACAAGGGAATTAATGACTGTCATTCTGAGCCATATGACTCATATTTCAAATGCTGGATATATGAAAATATTTTGCCTGTCAACTGTAAGATTTTTTGTTTTGAGACAACAAAGTCAAAAGTTTTTTTGTATTTATACCAGTACACCTTTGTGTAAGAGAGCGACAGATAGATGAACAGATAAACTGAGATATATAGACAGAGGACACTGGAATGTTTCCAAAAGTCAGATCCAGGTGTAATTTAATTTCACAGAAGATTATTGCATGGGTGGGTTTTAAGTGTTTCTATTAGTGTTTTTAAAAACACAATTTAAGGGTTCTTTACTTTACAACAGTGTCTTAAGGGCAGTTAGGACTAACTGCAAATATATTCAGATCCCTCTGGGACAATTCTATTAAGATTACCTTGCTAAGCTTCAAAGGCGAGATGTGAATAATAATTACATTGTAAGTGTATGTGTGCGACTGTGCGTGTGTGTGAGCAGTCAGGCTTTTTCAGAAAGCAGATGAATGGGTGATTATAGGCTTTTGGGAGTTGTTGTAGTCCAGTGGTCTCCGAGTTAATCTCTCAGTTTTCCTTCATGCATGCTGCTGAGCCAGCAGTCTTTGCATTAAATTTTCTTCTATTCAAAACAAGACTGATTACCCAAAATTCCTTAGCTGACACTGCCAAGCCATTAGCAATATGTTACTTGTAGTGGTAATGTGCAAGTATATGGGGTAACTTTCCATTGAAGAAAACTTTCCTGTAGCTCAAATTATAAAAATCATTTTTCTGTAACTTAAATGGATAGTTCACCAAAAAAAAATTAAATTCTGCCATCATTTACTCACCCTCTTGTCTGAGTCAAACAGGTCTGAAATGACAAGAGGGTAAATAAATGACTAAATTTTTATTTTTGGGTGAACTATCCCATTAACTGTAACACATGGTGCTGCAAAGTCATGGGTTTGATATGCAGTAGTCTCAGGCTCAGACGTCACGCCCACGGACTGTTGGCTGAACGTCTGATGCATTTGGCACACTTTTCTGGAAACACTTCAGCGAGTTCGAAGTCCTCATCTGATTTAATTCTACAGGATTTCCCGGGAGACGTGTGTGTCCCGTTCTTTTAAGGTCTGCCTGGAAACAACACACAGCCATCTAATAGAAGAAGTAAGCTGTAGTGTTTACATCCCTACATCGGTTACAATAAGAATTTATCACGATCGACTAAACGCTAAATTCTTAAAAGTATGCGGTTCACGGCATAAACTCATAAACATGAGTGTTACCTCTTGACATGTTCGTGTCTGTTAATGTGGGGCCATTTTCACGCCTCTAAACATGACTCGGCACAAATTGAAACGTGATTGGTTGCTTTACCTGTAAGTCATATGGCCTCTCAGATGGGCCTTTGTCAATGAAAGTGGCCAAAATTTTGTGAGAATAGATATTATAGATATAGGTTTTGCATGCAAAAACAAAAATTAAGACAATTTTCTCTATACCATATCAGTCTTCAACACGTTTATGAGAGCACATGTCTCATGCGTGTGGTGCTGACGTAGAACACACACCTACGTCCACATGCGTTGTGTGCTCTCATGAACATGTGTTGAACTGACACGGAAGAGAGGAATTGTTGAATAAAATCGTTATTTCGTATATTATTTAATTAGTCAAAGGTCAAAGTCAAAGTCAGCTTTATTGTCAATTCTGCCACATGTACAGTACATACAAATGGAGGATTGAAATTGCGTTACTCTCAGACCCTAGGTGCATACAGATAACATAGAATAAACATATATCAAAAAAATATATCAAATTACAGATAAATACATAATCTATATATATACACAAAACAACTTTACAAGCAAGGAATATGTAACCGAGATAAATCGCAAACCAGTGAAATAATCAACAGTGCAGATGAAATAAACAACAGTGCAGATGAAATAAACAGCAGTGTAGATGAAATAAACAACAGTGCAGATGAAATAAACAACAGTGCAGATGAAACAATCCAATCAAATGCTGCAGATGAAATAAACAACAGTGTAGATGAAATACACAGCAGTGCAGATTAAATAAACAACAGTGTAGATGAAATACACAGCAGTGCAGATGAAATAAACAACAGTGCAGATGAAATACACAACAGTGCAGATGAAATAAACAACAGTGCAGATGAAATACACAGCAGTGCAGATGAAATAAACAACAGTGTAGATGAAATAAACAACAGTGTAGATGAAATACACAGCAGTGCAGATGAAATAAACAACAGTGCAGATGAAATACACAACAGTGCAGATGAAATAAACAACAGTGTAGATGAAATACACAACAGTGCAGATGACATACACAACAGTGCAGGTGAAATACACAACAGTGCAGATGAAATAACAACAAAGCAAAGCTTATCAGGTTTGCATGGTTGAAGTCTCCAGCCGAGATGAGAAAAGCATCTGGGTGGGTTGTCTGCTGCTCGCTGATGTGCTGGCAGTTCATTCAGTGCCTCACTCCTGTTGTTGTTGCTGGAGCTGGGGGTTTTATGCTGTCAAACCATTTTTGTATGTCAAACAAGTCACTCTATTAAAAAAAAGGAAGAGTAACAGTGAAGACACAAATACTATACTATACTATACTATGTCACTTCCATAGTTCGCAGGAACCTGTGATGTGGGAGAAATGGCATTTATACTCTATAGTGATAATTGTTCTCTAGTGTCAAAACACCTTTCCAGTACTGACCTTCAGACTTTATGCTGGGTATATAGTCTGTTACTTGCTCATGGAGTAAATGAATATTTGATGAAAAGCTTTTCTCTTCTTAAAAGGCGAGTAGTTTATTTCAGCTTTAGACTCTTTCAAACGTAAAATCAGTGAGCTCATGTGGCGAGAAAAACTAATTTACTGCCTCTCATCCCACATCTTCATTCACTTTACAAAAGAAGCATCTGTCACTCACCTGTCAAAAGAAGAATAAAAAAGAATCATCTTAAATTATGTAGCCTACAATCTACTATTGCTTTCACTTTTGAGTATAATAACCTGTAACCCAAATTTGCTAAACTTCTAAAGTAAAAAAGTATATTTTATTATTTTCGTTTTTATTTTCATGTGATTGAAGGGACAGTGTCCTTCAGCCTCCACCTGTCCGGTCAATCACAGAAAGCTTCTGATCTAAAACCAGAGCTGATCAATAAACACATGCAGCTGACACAGGATAAAAAGGTCTCCATATGCATTTGTTTATAGGACACTCTGAATGTTCTATCTAAATGCAAATCCACTCGTGCAGAGTCAGATTCTTTCTCAAGCACCTGCACAGTGGCCTGTCTTTCCTAATCTCTATTAATCATTCAAGTGACAAACTCCACTCCACTGCAGGAGAAACAGAGGAAGATAAGAGACACAGAGCGAGAACTTTTACATTGAACTTAAATGTTCTTGTGTTGTTCCAAACCTGTGCTGCAACTTTTTGTGGCGAAGAAGACGAAATGTTTACCAGATTGCTTTTGTTTTACATGAATGTAATCATGTGTTTTTTTCCTGTTTTCTAAAAAACAGCTTAGTGAGGAGCAGACTGAAATAAAAATGCCACTGATAAACTTCACCTCAACCAATTTTGAATTTTTAATGTATCTTTTGATAGTAGCTGGTCTCTAAACTGTTGGAATATGCAAGAATATGTTAACAGTCTTGTAAAAGAGCAATGTGAAGATTTTAGCGGCATATAGCTGTGAGGTTGCAAATTACAACCAACGGCTTACTCCATCGCTCACCCCTCTCTTTCAAAGCACTACGGTGGCTAATACAGGACAAAGTTGTCGTCACGTTTTCGCTTTTTGCTTAAGGAGATAACATATTTACGAAACTCTATCTGAGCAGTTTGTCCATTTAGAGATACTGTAGAAACAACATGGTGAATTCCATGTAAGGAGACCCACGCGGCGTATGTAGATAGAAATAGCTCATTCTAAGGTAATAAAAACATAACACTTCATTATATAAAGTCTTTATACACATAAAGTTATGTACAGTGTTATGCGAAAGTATGGGAACCCCTTGCAGAATCTGTGAAAATGTAAGTTATTTTAACAAAATAAGAGAAATCGTACAAAATGCATGTTTTCTTTTTTATTTAGAACTGTCCTGAGTAAGATATTGCATAAAAAATGTTTACATATAGTCCACAAGACAAAAAAAGCTGAAATGATTTAAATAACCCTGTGCAAAAGTTCGGGCACTTTTGGTTCTTAATACTGTGTGTGGTTACCTGGATGATCTATGACTGTTTTTTTGTGCCGTGATGGTTGAGTCGGGTGAAAACCTTTTGAACAGGATGAAGATTGAACAAATTTTTCTTATTTTGTTGAAATACAGTACAGGCCTTCGGAAGCAATAGAAGATACTTGCATGTTTCCCAGAAGACAAATTAAGAACAATTTACCTTGATTTTCAAATTCAAAAGGTTTTCACCCCCTTACTCTTAATGCATTATGTTTCCTTCTGGAGAATCCGTGAATGTTTGAACCCTTTTTTAATAGTTGTGTTTGAGTCCCTCAGTTGTCCTAAGTGTGAAAAGATTGATCTCAAAACCATACAGTCACTGCTGTTCAAATATACAAAAGATGCTGGAAAACTGAAGAATCTGCATTTTTCTGAGGAACAGTGCTCAGTTTAACTGTTTAGAACAAACAAGGGACTTGTGAACAACCATCACAGCACACAAAAACAGTAGATCATCCAGGTAACCACACACTAAGAACCAAGGGTGCCCAAACTTTTGCACAGGGTTATCTTAATCATTTAAGCTATTTTTTGTCTTGTGGACTATATGTAAAAAATTTGTATGTAAAATATCTTACTCATGACAGTTCTAAATAAAAACAAACATGCATTTTGTATGATTTCTCTTATTTTGTTAAAATAACTCACATTTTCACAGATTCTGCAAGGGGTTCCCAAACTTTCGCATAACACTGCATATTACGTGTATATTATACGTGTTTGGAATGACATGAAGGTATACAAGCAAAGATAAGAGTTTTTCTTTTTTGATGATTGATTCCTTTCAAACTAAATATAAGGTGCAAGATGCAGAACTATATGAAATTGATAAATTGCCTATAGAATTAAAATGACTGTATAATATTAAAAAAGAGACTGCAGAGTGATACAAGAAACATGAAACTATGTATTCATACATATGTGACCCTGGATCACAAAACCAGTCTGAAGTAGCACGAGAACATTTGTAGTAATAGCCAAAAATACATCATATGGGTCAAAATAAGCCATTCTTCTTGTATGCCAAAAATCATTAGGATATGAAGTAAAGATCATGTTCCATGAAGATATTTTGTAATTTCCTACCGTAAACGTACCAAAACTTTTTTGTAAGTAATATAACTTTAAAAGCGATTTTTTCAATATTTAGATTTTTTGCACCCTCAGATTCCTGAGTTTTAAATTGTTGTGTCTATCCCAACAAACCATACATCAATAAAAAGCTTATTTATTTAGCTTTTAGATGATTTAAAAACCTTAATTTAAAAAAATTGACCCATAAGAAGAAAAAAAAAAATAGTCATCTTTAGCCACAGAATGCAATTAGCAATTCAACTCTATTATTCCAGAGCGCTGTAACCTTAACACTTCAGGAGAAGAGCTTTATTTCTGGGGTATCCCTACATCCTATACAGTCTCATAGAGTTTTGCATAAACGTCAGCATAAAATCTTGTCCAAATTGTAGCTTATTCTGACCAAAAACAGGATTGACATACTATGCAGTAATGAGAATCTGATAAACATGTAAACTGTCTTATATTTAAGCTCTAAAAGTAAAACTGTCATATGTTATAAAAAAAAAACATTAATTTGTACATTGACATGCAATCTGATGGTGGACATGCAATCTGAGGCTAGTATTCAGTCATAGACATAGTAAATTAGAGAGAGACATTTTCTCTTAGTTCAAGCCCTGGCAAGTGCTTTAGTACTGAAATGATTTATGGAATTATGGAAATGATTTTGTTAATGGAGATGTAGAACATTTAGATTTGACAGAACAGGTGTTTTTTAACAGGACCCTGGACCTGTATATTTTAAGCATTAAAATGAAGGAAAAAAGTTGGTGACACTACATTAAGGATCAATTAAAGATTCTTAGATAACTGTTTCTGGAGATTTTATTGAAACAAAAAAATCCAGAAATCCTTATCTTTTCCACATAACCTATGCTTATGCATTCATTAAAAGAATTCCAAAGATTTGAAAAGGTTACTTTCAAACATTTTTATATTATATCCCTGACATTTAAAATAAAAAATGCATTTCTTTAAAGAAGTGAATTATTCTTTAAGCTTTTGTGAAATCAACAGTAGTGTTTTTATTATTCCCAGTTTCTCCTCACGTATCTCTCCGTTTTATTTGATTTAAGTCAAGAGGAGATCCGCGGTATGTCCAATCATAATACACTTATTTATCTGAAATCTGTTTTTACTGCTTTTGAACCATGAAACCTGAACTGGCAAAAGTATAAATGTACAGAATGTCCTTTCTCACAAAATATGTTTTTTGATCAAGCAAACCTTCAAGATTTGCAAGATGATGATGGTAACTCAGTTTCAGTATAATTGTATTGCCCGGACACAGAGTATTGTGAACATCTCCCCTGTGGGGAACAGAAGAGCTTCATTCAGATAAAAGCCTGCCATTAAATTACTGTGAGTCATATAACTGCAAAAACTGTGCAAAGAAAAACATTAACTGGATTGTATCTTTATATTCAGATGCCCCATTTCTGTTTCGCTTGAATTGAAACTCTCCATTCAATACAAGCGTTGCATTGTTTACAGCCATCACATTGGGTCTGATGAGTGTCAAAGCGAGGAACTGACTCATATAATATGAATGCATCTTGTTTTGAAAGAGAGATCTCTGTTGGTCATGATGTGAAAACCATGATCATTAAAAGGATGAATTGAGCTTGAGTTTGTTCAGTGGGCCATAACATCCCATTACCAGACTTATTGCAAAACTGACTAATCATAAACTATAGAAGGACTCTAAAAAGCTATTCTACAATATATACATAAAAAACAAATGATTCAAAATAATTAGATTCTTTTAGAATATATAATATACTTTCATAAACAGGACAAGAACTCTTCTAACAGCAGCCTGAGTGTGACCTCTCATATGCAACTGATATGAATATTTGCATTATTATTATTATTATTATATAGAATAAAAAAGAATTCTGTTAGAAATAAATCGTAAAATAACATTTTTTCTTGTAAAATTACATGTCTTCTCCGTTGTTCTTGTAAATTTGTGGTCTTTTTCTGTAATTGTATGTTTTTTTACTAAAACAATTCTGGTGGGGTGCCATAAATAAACCATTAAATAACAGTTTTTGTCTGCAAAATGACATAGGTTTTTTGTTGTAAATGTTACCTTTTCGCTTATTTTGAAAATTACATGGATAACATGTACAATTCCGTAGAATTACAGTTTTTTTCATTATACGTGGGAAATCTGTAAAAGAAAATAAATTCTGCAAAATTAGTTTTTTTTTACACATACCTTCAGGGAATAGGTTATTTAAGAATCAAAGAAATAGATCTTATAGATAGTTTCAGTGGCAACAACATAAACAAACATTATTTGGCCAAACGTAACTTTTAGTAGACCTCCACAAAGAATGAATAACTGTTGAGTAAATTTAATCAAATTTAATACAATTAATATACAATAAAATATTATTATAAATTAAATATAAAATAAATTGTTATATTATAACCAAACCAGGGGTGTCACAATATACTGTATAATGACAATAACCGTGATATAAAAATACAAGATTATCAATATTGTGTTAATATCGTGTTACAGTAAACTCTAACTCTCTCTCTCTCGCTCCATACACTTGTATTATGAGTGTGATTTGTTGACCAAATAAAAGACAAAACATAAAATAAACCAAATTTAAGGAGGAATTTCACTGATGGCGTTATTTATTATTTTAAAAAAACATTCAATAAATATTGTATTATGTGATAATATTGTTACTGCACATTTGTTTGGCCATAGAGTGACAATCTGATATCATGACAGCCCTAAACCAAACACAGAACGGAAGTTAAATTCAGGCTAACGTGTGCGCCTGATGAAACTGTCTATAACAATCTTTAAGTAAATAGTAGTTTGAGGAACCAAAATGGTTCTTCTATGGTGTCGCTAAAGAGTTTTTTCATTTTCCATATGGGACATTTTCCATATGGGACAATTTTTGCAACTGTGTAACCCAAATCTGAGATATATGTGATTATGTACTGAAAATAACATACAGTAGTAAGTAAACTCACCTAAAGTCAAGACAGAACAGTATAACATATTTCTGTAATGTCCTGGTAATGAAAGTGTGATAAACTGAAGCAGCCGCCGGGCAAACTCAGCCTGTCCTTCAGTGAGATCCAAAACACTGAACTACATCGGCACTCAGAGATGAGTGACAGGCAGCTCGGCACACACTTGTTTAGTTCCCTCTGTGAAATGATCTGTGCTAAAGCACTTCTGAAGCATTTTACTGATTGCAACATTCTCCTCCTCATCAGACATCTCCCACTACACAATCATCCCTCAAACAGTTGCTGGCTATCAGAAATCACACAAATCAGAAAAACACACAGGGTGCACACATGCATATCCAGACTGAGACAGAGAGAGCAGGATGAGACAGACGACAGGGCTGACCTTAACTCCATTTATACAGTCCTAGGACAATTATCTATGAATATAATGTTGCCATCTTCACTAATATAAGGCCCCAAAAAACATTTTAGCAGTCTTTAGCAGAAATATATTTTTCCTAGATATGTTTCCCAGATATGTAACAGCTCCTTGTGAATGGCTGTCAATGGAGAAGCATGCTTTTTGCCCTAATAATAGAAATCTACCAGCCGGGACAAACTGCTGTGCTCAGCAGCCAAACCCTGACCCTCTATATTGATCTTGGTCGGGGTGCATGCTGTATTTAATTTGTCGCAAATTAAAACAAGGCTGTGAAAGACAGATGTTCGGTCTGTTCAAAGCTTTGACTGTCAACCTACTTTTTTGGATAGATGGATTTGAATCGTTTTGCTAACTGAACAATCGACACCAATGTACACAAGAGTCTCAACTGGCATCCTTGTCTCACAACCCAATGGATTTTGGATTTATTGTCTTTAATGTGATGTCTGTTATGTCTTATTTTATTTCATTTTCACAAAAGGCATCTACTATACCTTCACTAATGTCCACAATGAATTACTGAATTGCTCAAAAATAAAGTGCACATTTGTTTTAATATAAAACCTTGTAGATTAAAGCTTTAATATAAACAATATGAAATGTAATTTAAAAACACTAATGTATGTAGTGTGATCATATAATAAGTGATTTATGATTTGATCTGAGATGACTAGAAAACAGAGCTAAAGACTGGTAGAATTGTTATATGGTTATCCACAGACTAAATTTCCTATAGGTTGAGACTGTTATGATGCTCACTTTTGTGGCATGTGCACCCTCTAGTGGTAATAAATGGTTGTGAAGACAAAGCAAAAAGCAAAGTCAGAAACAACAAAAAATGATGTTGGTAAAACGTGAGAAAAGCAAGTTTAGAGTCAGTAATGTCTGAGGACATCTTCAAACCGACTTGTAATGATGCTACACATTTAACACATTACTATCAATTACATTCCCTAGAAGAAAGCAATGCATTTTTTAACTGAGTATAAGATGAAGTCAAGACCTGTAATTGATGTGTTTAGAGAGCAATTGTTCTGATCACTTCGAACTACAGTAGATGCCAAATATAAAGATTAATATAAGATGTACAGATGGGTTTTAGACTATGTCTGATGATAGTGGGTTATTTAATACAGAAAAGCCTTGCTTAGCTTAAAATCAACATGAAATATGTCAGACTTGCATGTTACTTTGTGACACCAAATACCATCCAGAAGTGCATAGAAAGATTTTGGAGCTGCCAGTTGTTGGGCAGAAAAACATGACCTGTTTGTATGAGTGTATGTTTCAATGAAAAGTCCCCGGGCAACTTGGTGTGAGGAACATAGTGGAGAGTGTCAAACAATCGAGTGTGAGAGGATCAGACCTGTACAGAGAAGAAAGCCAAGAGAACAGGAAGAAGAGATGACCGCTGCAGTCTTCGTGGACTAAATTCTTCTTCTTCTGCAAGGTTGACTGGGAGGTCATTTTTTGTGTATTTGTAAACTATTTAAGAAGCACAAAGACCATCAAAATAAGTCAGTGGAAGAAACTGCCCTGAACTTAAGGTATTGCTAAACAACATCTAATCACATACAGAAACAAACACTTTTATATAGTTTAATTTGAAATGTAATATACACTTTTGATAATATAGGCCTGGTTTCAGACAAGGCTTAGTTTAAGCCAATACTGGTTAAACTAAGATATTGAATGGCTTTTTAGAAGAAATCTTTTTAGAAATCTTATAAAAAAACATTAATTTTGGGACAAAATAATGTTACCGGTATATTTTAAGATACGCAGGGGGAAAAAATTTCAGTTAAGAAAACTGAATTTTACCTTAAGCCTCGTCTGTGAATCTGCATTGGCAATAAAGTCATATTTTTATATATCCATAAAGTAAGTACATAGGGCAGAAAAAACGAGTAACAGGTTTGGTTACAACACTTACGAAACAGAGATAAGGTCATGGTATGTACAGTAACACACCCTATCACTATGGTAACACTAAGAGAGTAATGATGAGAAATTATAGCTGTTAATATAATAATCCAAAAACAAAGTAAACATTGTCTGAACAGTCTGACACACAATCAATAATAAAGCACATGCATTCAAACCAGTGTGTGCGCGTGTGCGTGCATAAAAATATAACCACCCACACAGACCTTTAAACTTCTGAGTTGATAGGCTGCATGGTTTTATTGGTTTCTTTTAAAACCTGCTGAGTTTGTCGTATTTAGTAATTTTAATGAAGCCAAAAATTGAAGTTTGTGGTGGGTGCAGGCTGCAGCTATACCCAACGCGACGCACACTTGCGCACACAAAATTCTTAATAAACAGTTATGTTTGAACAGAATATTAATTTCAAAGAATGTGACGTGAATGGAAACAAAATATCAACTAAATATGGTCTCGTCGTTTGGTCGCAGCTGGTTATGGCAAAAATGCTGTAACATCTAAGAACATACCTAGTGTACACGACTATTCACACACAATTGTTTGCATCTTGATAGTTCTACTGCGCAGATCGATCGGCGTATGACATCAAAATACCGCGAGAGCAATTTGAAAACACAGCTTTGAAATCATTTGTCAAATTAGGCCTATATAAATAAAGCAAATATTAATATCAAATTAGTAAAACAACAACTCTATTCGTTTCAATGTGCTCTTCACTAAATAGTAGGGGTAACGGTTCTCGGTAAAAAATTTATTCATCTTAAATATGAAGACGCATCTGGTCACTTAAAAATAATAATGCGTAAAACAGACAGACAAAGATCTGCTAATGTATGTTTGTCGGTGGATACTCCCAAAACTACAACAAATCAAATAACATAGACAACTTTCAGAAGGATTGCTATATTAATATGACAAGTCATTTATACCGTCATCACCTGGGAGAGCGCGTGAGCGCAGGTGAGACCTGAGCAGCACATGTTGCTGTTTAAACTAAATTCACTAAAGCCTTGCCAATTTAGGATAAATATTTAAGCGCATGATGCAAACAAATTCTCGCTCGCGCGTTGTGAGAAGATAATATCCATAGCTCGCACAATGAAAGCTGAGTCTCAGATGGCGCAAATATTGAGTTGTCTTTGAAGCTTTGCGCTTAAACGGACAAATTCATACAAAAAGTAGGTCAACATGCCCCTCTTTGCGAATATCTTAGCAAGCATAGTAGTTTTTGTCATAAGTGAACAGAAACAGACTGAAAACAACGCATGTGTAGAGGCTGTATTGTATCTGTTGCATTACTCATAAAGCGACAGCATGCAGCCTAATATTCTACTGTATGTCAAAAAAGGAAATCACTCACTGCTCGTAACTCAAAAGCTTCTGTAACTTCAACAATGATTCATCTTTATTTAATTTGCACATATGCAATATTATTTTACATTTAATCCATTTCTATATAAAAGCAGTTTTATTTTCTGCTTTGTTTTTTTTGTTGTTGTTGTTACTTGTAGCTTGATTATTAGTCATTTCTGCCTGAACATTGCACATACCGAACCGAAACCGTGACCCTACCGTGACACAAACTGAACCGTGAGTTATTTGAAACGTTACACCCCTACTAAATAGCAATGCAAAGAACAACAAATAAAAGTTTGTTTTATATTTTTAGTTTATATATTTTTGTTTTACACTGACGATACTGGTCAAAAGTTTTTGAACACTTCAGTAAAATGTTTTTTCATCTTACAAAAACGATTGGTCTGAAGGTGTACTGTATGCTTTATGAAATTAGTTTCGTGGACAAAAAAAGTAATTTTGCAAACATAGATGTTCTTTTCGTTACAAAACTTACAATTAATTTGATAATAAATGTTTTTTAAATGGATGACTTTGACAAATAATGAAGAAAGAACAGCAAATAAAAGTTATGGTTAGGGTTTTTGAACGTCAGTAAATATGTTAATAGACTTGAACTATTCTTAGTATAAAATAAATGCATTTTAAATGTATTACCTTTTTAGTATGGGAATCGTGCATGCATAAAATAATATTTCAGCATCTGAAACTCTAAACTTGTCCAATATTTATGCAGTCGCTATCCTTATCCCTGAGTTTGTAGATCTGCCTAATCTGCTTAGAATGGAACATGAAAACATGCAGAAATTTTAAAACTTATTCAGTATTCTGCAAGTCATAGCCCTTTTCCAGTTAATCCAAAAGTGTTATTTTAAACAGTCAAGTAGCCAGGGTTAATGTCACTTTAACAAATATCAATAAATGTCAGTGAACTCTAATTAAACCCAACAATGATCTTGATTTTTGTTCTGTGTTCTAATGATATGTGCACTTTTGATATTTTACAGTAGCAAAACTTGGGAAGACACATGGGAGCCTGCCACAGAGTTCTAACATTTTTTGACCGAGTCTCCACATCCCAACAAGCTTTCAGAATTTCAATTCTGAGTGTTTTGTTGTTGTTCTTGTTGTTTGGATTTGCTTGCTGTTCTTCATTAAAGATTTTGCACAGTGCATATCACTCTTTTAATAAAAAGTTGTCATTTTAAACACCTTTTGCATTTGTCATGAACTGCGTAACAGCCAGGTATAGGGTAACATGGAGAGGACATGCTACAACCATGCTGTTTGTTGAAATGGCATTCCAAAAGACATTATTTAAAATGTTTTAATATAGATAAGTTTACATGAACTGTCTGTTATGCCAAGCATGAATAAATACCACAACATAAATATAATAATATTGGTGTTACATATTTCATTTACATATTTGTTTCCATGTAGCCTAAAATAGAATAAGTTTATTAATAAGAATGATTATTTAAATTGTTATATTTCACTAAAACTGATTGCCTTTATTTGCATAGTCTTTTTTTCCAAAGCAAGGGCCTATTGATTAACTAGAGGGTAACTTTTTATAAATCTGGATCCTTGTTTCGAAACAGAGGTCCTTTCCTTTTATTGGGTAATTAGTCAGTAGTTTGTTTGTTCACGGCATTTCAGTGATGGATGTTATATGAACGGTGTATATACTGCTGGATTTGGAGATCGTTTAAAACTGATAGATGAAGCGGTCCCAGTGCTAAAAGATGCCGGACATGAACTGCACGCGGTAAGTGAAACTAAGTCATATGTGTGTGTTTTGTTGGCAATCGGTGCGTACGTGCATAATGTTAACAATTCAAAATTGGAACACTGAAAGAGTTTCAAGGTCAACTTCAAGAATGGCTGCCATGGCCAAGCTGAAACAAGAACCAAATGTTTAAAGCACAGCTTCAAACACTAAAAACATACATTACTGAACATCTAAAAACAAATTCTACTGATGTCATTACCTTCTGGTATCGACGGGTCAGTGCGGTGGCCAAATTGTTGAACTTATGCTGATTCCAACGCATGGCCATGAGAATCATCATGTCTGTGCGTCCGGCAAACACAGAAAATATCATGTTACCATATTCTCCCTACTTATTAAGATAAATAAAGATGTAACTAATGCAGTACTGTGTGTGGTCATTTGACCTGCTTTGGACATGTGTTTTGTGGTCACTGCAATCCTAGAGAGGAAAGCATTGCACTGTTCCACCTCCTCCCCCTAGTGTTAAACCAGCCCCATCCTGATATGCCTCTTTGTTGTGTGCGTGCGTGTGGACATATCCCGGTGGTGACCTAAACCTGAATGCACACCAACTCATGGGGACTCGTGTCACCGTGGGGCCGTCCCCACGGGTACAAAAGCTTATAAATCGTACAGAATGATAATTTTTGAAAATCTGCAAAAGGTTTTCTACGATCATTAGGTTTAGGTGTAGGGTTAGGGGTAGGGAATAGAATATACAGTTTGTACGGTATAAACATCATTACGCCAATGGACTGTCCCTACGGAGATAGCAAAACCAACGTGTGTGTGTGTGTGTGTGTGTGCGTGCGTGCGTGCGTGCGTGTGAGTGTGTGGCAATCTGGCAACACTGTTCTTCATCTGAACATTTATAAATGGCTAAAGAGTTGTGAGCTACTGTAATATGGGTAACTGAAAACACATCATAACTAAAAATCATTCAATCTCCTATAATATATTACCTTGCATGATTACATGTGAAAAAATAAACAAACTTGAGTTTAATTAGCTTAGCTAACGTTAGCTTATACACATTTGGTGCAGCAAGTTATATTTTTACAATATCTGCTGTCATTTGCTGCATCACGAAACTGCTACTTTGCACTTCTAAAGCTTCTAAACACAACTTCTTGACCTGATTTAACAGTTTTTGCTCTATGAATTTAAGGATTGTTCCCATCTATATTAATTATCTGTTCTGCTTACCAAGTGAAAAATCGCAGTGGACCTTGGGGTCAGCACCACTGATTTATTTATTTATTAATCAATCAATCAATCAATCAACCAACCAACTAATAAATAAATAAACAAACATAAACAAAAGTAAATAATAGGTCGATTGCATTGCATTGCACTGATTAATCATTGATTAACCAAACATAATCGCAGCACATTAAATACAGTATGTTTATCAACATGTCTAGCCCTGCCATAACTAATTTATTGTAGCCTATTTTCTTATTCCTATTGTATTTTGACCCGTGCTTAACACGTTAAATTTCAACGCCACAGGTGTTCCTATAGAAGTCAGTGGGAATACCTGCATGTCGAAAAATCTGTTCCACAATTGCAGATTCTGTAGCCATCTTTAAGAATTGGCTATAAACATTCTTCCGCCAAAACCTGACTCACTAATACTGAGTTCCATTTGTTCTTTTACTTTTTCTATCTTTTCTATCCTTTGTATAATGTGGTAGGTTTGCTGAGACCAGTTTTATTGCACTTATGTATTGCTGTCCTTGTGTTGTTCTAGTGTTTACCTCATTTCTAAGTCGCGTTGGATAAAGCATCTGCTAAATGACTAAATTAAAATGTAAACTTATAGGGGCGATTTCCAGGACAGGGATTAGACTAGTCCTAGACTAAAAGAAATGAAAGAGCTGTCCAAACTGAAATCAACTTGCACTGACTAATCTAAAAATACATCAGTGGCTCTGTGTTGTCTCAAAATGCACACAAGTAATGTTTTTAGGAGGTCAGCAACAAAGTAGAGTCCCTCTCCAACACCATCCAAACCAAACAGGCAGACTTTTAATGAAAAGATATTCAATTCCTCCAGGTAAACAGAAAGCAGAAACCTATTTTGAAAGTTGCTCATGTGTCACTTCGCTGTTAAATTACATAAGTAGTTTTGTGTGTTTAGGCTTATTAAAGTCAATAAGCGTTTTCTGAATAATTTATAGTCTTTAAAAACTGAAAAACAACTTTTGTTTCTGTGATTCTTGCAATCTGCAGGATCCAATATTAGGGCCAGATGCTCTTTTAGATGTCGCTAAACATATGGGAAACCTGAAGTTTAAAGTGTGGAAGAAGATGCCGGGACAAGTGCAGTGCAGAAAGTGTTAAAAACATCTGACCCATCTTCTATGTTTGGTAATTCATATTCATAACATTTTTAATGTTTATTCATATAGGCCCCATAATAATGGATCAAAACACAGTGGCTCCATGGCTCAATGAGGATTTGACCAGCGTGCAGTATGCAGACTTACAGAGGAACATTCCTGATAACCCGGAGTGCTGTGACCTCTGTGTGTGCGTTCTGGGTTTGAAACTCTCGGCACAGGCTTGCACTGGTGGGAGGTTGGGAGTAAGACTAAATAGGACATGGATGTTATGTTGGAGTCATTGAGTCATAAACGTCAACTCCGAAAGTGGATTCTGGGCCCTTGCTTTGAGAGAAGGCGGCCAGTACAGCGCCTTCACAAAACCTTGTTCATTTAAGTTACCCTGTTGTCAGTAATCAGAGTTTCTGCTGAGTTTACACCGTCATGAACTTGATTTTCCAGAACATGAAGGCAGGAGAGGGTGGAGCCATGTGACATGAACTTCTGACACTAAATAATAAGAGGAAAGTGATTATTTATTATTATTATATATAAAAGCGTCTGCCAAATGCGTAAATGTAAATGTAGCAATGGATTTGTGACATGGAATGAAAAGAAAACTGGAAATTCAGCACCAGCAGACAAAACCAAGACAGACGGTGGACCCAAAGTTTATTACCATTTTGTTGGGGCTATTGGGGACAAGTGGGGCTCGGAACCCTTCCCTACCTCCAAAGTGGGGAATGGCAGAAAAAATTTGAGAAACACTCATGGTATCATGAAGCACCCTTTTTTAATAGTGTATATTTGTATTTTTGTGTACATTGCAGTGATGTCTGGTGTTTTCTGTCTTGTCTATAATCTGTGAAGAAACATTGGAGAAAGGTTTTACTATACTTTGTACATGGTAATAATCCTCAAAATAGTTTTTTTCAGTAAAAGCAATTTTCTGTATTCATTTAATTTTTTTTATTATTAACGCTTTAATGCATCAATGAATCAGAGATATACTGACAGGGTTTTAAACTGGTTTCCTGAACACTCGCCTTGTCTACTGAAACACAGAGGCAGTATTGTTTTGTCGGGCTGGGCAAAATGCTCAATCAGGGCTGTTTTGACAGGCTTATTGAATTTATTGTTGCTGTACGATTTCTCAAGTGTAACAACAACACATAATTTACAATCTTGATTATTATTAAAGTTCTGTTAATAAAACAAAACAAAAGCCTGTTTTAAATGACTAGAGGATTCCTGCAGTGATGATATATGGAATTGTTAGAATATATATCATTATTCTATATCATTAATCAGATTATATATATATATATATATATATATATATATATATATATATATATAATTATTATTATGTATATGTATTGTTTATTTAAATATTCCATAATTTCACTTAACTTTGTATTATAGTATTATTAAAGTATTATACTTTATAGGGCTAGTTGTGGAAATTGACAACACAGATGTCTTTAGATATGGAGGACCAATAGTGCCATTTAGAAATAAAATGAAAAATCAATTGATCAATTTAATAATTAAAACATTCAAATGAAAACAAATAATTCACTTTTTAAATTGAGAAATTAATAGACAAAATGGTTTTGAAATTAGTTTAATTGAACAACAAAACACTACATTAAAAAAATGTAGATGTGTAAATAAATATATATTTATAGATACATTAAAGGCCTCTTAACCTGAGTGTTTTCCGCAATGCCAAAATAGTCATTGGTATCCCCATAATGTGTCTGTAAAGTTTCAGCTCAAAATATAGCACAGATCTTTTATCATACTGTGCCCTAAATGTCTATTTTTGCCTGTGAGGAAAATCATGCTGTTTTGGTGTGTGTCTCTTTAAATGCAAATTAGCTGCTGGTCTCCGCCCCCTTTCCAGCAGAAAGTGCCAGACTGAGAGACTGTGCTTCATTAACAACAAAACTGAGGAGAATGATCACATAAAGCGAATAAGAAACACTGCCAAATGCTCTCTATGAGTGAATGCACAAACACATTTTTATAATCAACAGTACACTAGTATGACATATGTTTAGATAGCATTTAAAAAACATTAATTTCAATGTCGACAAACTGTTTTCAATGTTTTGTGTTATTGTGACAAGCTTCGTAACTGACAACATGTTCTATAATTGTACAAATTCTGCTAAAAAGGAGTCTATATAATGTATTTAATTTACATAAGTGGTCTGTTCCCATGAAACCTGTGAGGCATACCTCAGCAGAGATTGTTCTGTCCTTTCTCACACAACAGCTGATTATCTGATCATGGATAGCACACATATGGCACAGCATATACTCAAAGTGTCTCTGAATGCCACTAAACTGTGTTGAAACAAAACATAAGAGCAGATTTAGCAACTGTTAAAGGGACAGTTCACCCAAAAAAATCTATCAGTGTCATTTACTTACCTTTGAGTTGATTTGTATAAATGTCTTTGTTCTGATGAACACAGAGAAGAATATTTGGAAGAATGCTTGTAACCAAACAGTTCTTATCCACCATTGACTACCATAGTAGGAAAAAATACTGTTGAACACAAAATTAGATATTTTGAAGAATGTAGGACAGTAAAAAGTTCTGGGATACTTTTGACTACCATTGTAATTTTTCTTCTATGGTAGTCAATGGGGTTCAAGAACTGTTTACATTTAGTCAATTAGCTTTTATCCAAAGCGACTTACAAATGAGGTAAACAAGGGAAGCATTTGAACAACACAAGATATCAAAATGCATAGTGCAGTAAAAACTGGTCTGATAAAACCTAGCACAATATACAAAGCTAAGGAATTTTGTTTTTGTTTTTTGAGAAAGAGTAGAAAAGAGATAGAAAATAATAGAAGTCAGCGTTAATTGGTCAGGTGTTGATGGAAGAGATGTGTTTTCAGGCGATTTTTAAAGATGGCTACAGAATCTGCTGATCTTGTATCAGCAGGCAGATCATTCCACCAATGTGAGACGGATCCAGAGAAAGTACGCAAGAGTGATTTTTTCCCTTTTCGGGATGGCACCACAAGACATTGTTCGTTTGCAGAGGAGCAGGGATCGGGCAAGAACTTAAGACTGTATTACCGAGTGAAGATATGGGGGTGCCGAACCAGTGGTGGTCTTGTAGGCCAAGAGCAGAGCTTTGAATTTGATGCAGGAGGCAACAGGGAGCCAATATAACCTAATGAAGAGAGGAGTGAAGGATACAAGATTGGTTATTACTTTAAGTTAAGCACTGCTGTTCATCACTATGCTGAATTATACTTGTATTTGTATACATTTTCTAATTTATTTCTGTCACCCAAAGGTTCGTAATAATAATAATTTATGCAATGTTTTTGTATAGTTGTTTACATGATGAACTTATAAATAAAGTTAGACTATGTAGATTTACTCTCTTTAAATAACATAACCACAGTATGACATGCACTACAGTTCACTACGTTTGCTTTAATGGGTTAGGGATAGAGTAATACATTTTATTGACCAATTTGTAATTGTTAAAACATATTATTACTTTCCTTTTAAAACGAAACATTTAAATAAGTATTTTTAAAATGCGTAACTAAATATTGAAGAAAAATCAGTCCTAACAAGCCCAGCATATATTTGTGCTATTCAATAGTTTTGATGAGTTTATACTGTAAGTAAAATGTAATCTTCCATACATTTGTAGGCTACATTTGTACAAATAATACAGCAGTAATACAGCGTCATTGAGTATTTGAAGTTTGCTGTAACCAATTCAGAACTGGCTCATTGACATTACCCATCTTGTTGACTGTTGTCAGTATGAGTTTCTGCTGAGTTTCAACTGTCATGAACTTGATTTTCCAGAACATAAAGGCACGAGAGGGTGCCATGTGACATGAACTTCTGCACGAAACAGGAAAAAGTAAAGATTTGCATGTTGAATAAAAAAAGAGTAAAAGTGAGTCATTGTGACAATTCTTGCATCATTAAATAGAATTGCAGAAACGCTGACAGGTTTGTAAACTGCTTTCCTGAACACTCGCCCTGTCTACTAAACCCAGATGCAATTTTGTTGTGTTGAGCTGGGCAAAATGCTCATCATGGCTGTTTTGAAAGGCTGTTTTTTATTGTTACTGTACCTTCTAACAACAAAACTAAATTTATATATTTGATTTTCTTCATTTCTGATCATATACTGTAGTACAAAGGCCTCTTTAAATGACCAGAATATCCCTGCAGCAGAGAAGAGATGCTGTGATAATATCCTTCAAAAAGTGAAAACATCTTATTTTCACATCAGTATCAAACATAAATACATAATGTATTCCTTAACAAATCTATTTTTATTAAAATATCATTTCATTACACTTTGATTCAAGTGTAGAGAAGGCTAGAGTAAATTATCACATGAGGAACTTAAGTGTAGACCACTTCACCAGATCTAGACGCACATCCAGTTTTGTTTTTAATGATTCTATTATAGCTTTAAAACTTACTTATATAATTAAGTCTTAAAGTTTTTTTTTTAACATCTTGATTCTGTCATACATGTTCGGTTGGATGTATTTTGTTACAACGTTTGAACTGAAACAGGAAGCTTTCTGGACCAGCATTCAAGCAACATGTGGAAGTGGACTATATGTTTTTTATGCTTGTTTCAAACAACTACATCAAAAAAAGCTTCTTTAGTAAATACATAATTTGGGTTCATTTTATCCTAAAATACTAAAAATGCAATATAATTGTTTAATTGTAATAATTCTTCAGTTAAGCACACATTTTAATAGTTTTTCTGCTAATGTGTTACAGAGTAGCTATTATCATAATACAGATATGTTGTGGAAGATTAGATAACATTAAAAAAAAACATTTATCTCGTTATATTGTTATATTAACAAATAGTGACCACATGTTCTGTAAAAAATTATACATAATTTGCTAAGCATTAGTCTAAATAATGTATTTAAGTGACTTGTTTTAAATGACTAAAGTTCATATTAAGTGTCACCCATCTAGAAACATATCAGGCCCACATCAGAGATTGTGCTGTTCTTTTCATCACAACTTCTAGTTTCAGCCAGCTGATTATCTGATCACTGATGCTTTTCATGAACCATGCTTGGATAGCACACACATCCCAACATGCACTCAAACACCAAATGAAATGTTGAGACAAGCACAGAGAAACACAATGTTCTCACACTAAAGTGTTGATAATCTCAGCAGTAAGGAGATTAAGGTCATGATTATCTTTCTTATGATCGCACTTCACAGCGCTTCACACGGAAATTCTACTGACAGTGAAGTTGTTGTTTTCATATTTTTCATATTTTTCACATAACCTTCACATAGAACATGTTTACATTTATTCAACTTGCAAACACATTCATCCAAAAATGACTTTAACACATTAAGCAATTTGGAATAAGATCCACTTATTGTATACAAAAAGTTTTTGCAAGATTCCCGGAGTGAAATGAAATGTGGAACAAGAACAATTTTCACATCCTTGCATGACAAGTTAAAAAAGTATTTATGACAAGTTTCTAAGACCGTGACTGACTCATTCGAATATTATCTGGCATCATCAGACATGGTTTGTCATGATCCCATCCCTTCAAAGCACAATTCATCATTCTTTGTTTCCATTCTTTGTTTTGTTTACACTTTGCACACTGTGTGTGTGTGTCTTAGTGAGTGCCTCGAGCACGTGACCCTCGGTGTCTGTAACACTATATAAGAGACTGTAAACTCATACTTCTCAAACTAGCCGTACAAGAGTGAAATAACGTCATAAAGATGATGAAGGCTTGGCTTGTTCTGCTCCTGCTGCTGCCTATCTGCACAGGTGAGTACTAAATCCTTTCAGGTGTTTAATTATTTACTTAGAATGAACATTATTTTCAAGACTTGTACAGCAGCATTTAGTATTATTATTTCTTTTTGAATACCATTTTTATTATTTCTGATATTTTGGCTGCTTTTTATATCGGAGTGCCCTTTTATACAATTGTTTGTAATGTTTTGGTTAAAAGCATCTGCTAAACAAATAAACATAATTGTGAATATTGCATGTTACGCATTACTTAAAAAGTAATACCCTCGTGGTTGCACTTTCATTTCTCAGGAAATCTGATGGAATTCTCAATTGGGTTTCATTTATTATTAAATCTCAGATGTTTCTCCTAAAATTGTTTAAAATAAATACAAATAGAAAAAATAATAATAAAAAAGTGTTACGAATAGTCCACGCTTTGGGAGTATGGGGTGTAAGATTAATGAAGATTGTATCAGTAAAATCATCTCGATTTGGATCAATTTGATGGGAAATGTGTGAGTTCACATTAAAATGTTTTATAATATTGACCTTTGATGTCAGACATGGCAAATCTGAGTTTAAACATAATAGGACCTATAAAATGACATGAAATATGTGGAAAACTATCATTAGTTTTCATAAGTGTGAATACTGTAAAGTGTGAATATTACGGTAAGATTTAGTATGATACAGTGATCATATCAGTAATAGCCCAGTACCTTAAGATATACTTTAGAGATGAACCCATTTGTATGTCATGGCATTTGTAACGTAGCAAATACTGTGGTATTACATTTCTTTTATTTGCATGTGTGGTTAAGCTGACCATTACATTGAGTGCTATGGGGAAGATTTCCTGATGGTAAGGAATATGGTTCTTCAATGCAGAAGTAAAGTTCCTCAAGCCTGTTATACCAGAGGTAAGCAAGTTCACACCCTGGCATAACATCAAACACAGACTCAGTACAACACATAACTGGTTTATGTTTATATATTACACAGTCAGGTCAAACAAATAATCAGATAAAACCAGTTCATCGATCTTTATGCTTGAACTGAGGACTGATTTCAAAATAATGACACATATTGACCCATGAGCAGAGGAGATCATGCAGGGACAATTGTAACATTTATTTTATTTTATTAAATAACTAAAAGAATCTAGAGTCTAGCTCCTATCATTTGAAAAACAAATATGGTTACTGTAATGCAAAGACACTTCAGAATAATAATAATAATAATAATGCTTTTGAAAAGAGAGGCAGATATTAAATTTGAATGAATTCATTATAACTAATACAGTTTTAAAATATTTGTTTTTGACCCATTTAAAATGTTGAAAGTGTGATCTGATATCTCTTCTACAGGAACGGGAGAGAAAGGGTGTGTAAGCCTGGAATTCTGTCAGAGAAAAGGCTGGAAATGTTGTTATGAAAGCCATTGCAATGCTTGATGTTTACAACAGATGATGCTACTAAAGACTGAAGAGATTTTTATGCCTTATTCACACTTTTCTTTGTTTTTATATATATGTATTCTGATGTGGACGCAACACAATTAAAATAATAAAGTAGTAATAATACAGTTAAGATGCTGCATCTACTGGTGAAAATAACACAGTATTAATGAATATATGCAATCAAATGTTTGGACAATATCGTAAATAAATATGTACTGCAATCTTCTATTAATAATGAATAATAATTATTGAAAATATAATAAAATGTAATAATAAAAAGTATATGTATTTGAGCGTTGTGTTTAAACAAGTTCAGAACATTAATTTTAAGTGTTTTAGCTTTAAAATGATGCATCGTTTTTAATAGTTGATTAAATAATAAGGTAATAAAAAGGCAGACATGCATTTCCCATGGGCCCTTTGCATGTTAAGGGGTTAAAAAATTGATAACACTACTTGTATAATGCATTAGAAAGGGTTATTAAAGGGTAAAATGCGTTCATAATGTACGTTGTAAAGACTTATAACTAAAAGCATAGTGTAACAATGATTTGAGAAGTGTTATAATGTTTCAACTGTGGACAGTTATTCATGAGACATTACAATTCATTACAAGTTTCATTCTGTAATCTCATTTTGTGTTAAGAAATCATATTAGTTATGCTGTCAGAAATGGATATGCTGAATGTTTGCCAAGCTTTCACAGCAAACACAGGTGCAGCGATGAAGATATGTGTGCGTAGGGCAGAAAGACGTTGGCCTGGTGATTTATTTATTTGAAGAGTGAAAGAACAGACAGTTTCGCTGTCAGAAAGCCAGCCTCTCTCCCTCTACAGCGTATACTGTTTCATACAGGATACTGAGTTCATTGCCTCTCTGATTTTTTCTCTCAAACACACACAATAAATACAATACAATAAATTGATAAAGAACATAAACCTTATTTAAGGACAATTCCAGTATTTAAAATGTTGTTTGTTTATCCAAACTCATCAAGTTCAAAGGTAATGTAATGTTTTGCCAAAAGATAACACAGTGGACTTTATAGTCAGGCACGCACAGGGTTCAATATTAACATAAAACAACGCAACTGGCCAATAGGGTAAAGTTTAAAGATTAGTTTAGTTGGTGTGAAATGTGACTCATGGGTGATGTTTTATTTATTTATTTTTACTTTTGTAAGTTTAATTTACTGAAGAACTTATTGGGTGCACCATTGAGGAGTTTACAACACAAAAAAGCTGACCAAACTTTTATAAGAAAACAATCTCTGTAAGAAATCACAAGGATGTTTTTACAATGTTTCTTTATTTTCGAAAATCTCCTGAACTCTTCTGCCCATTGACAGGAATGCATAAGAGACAGATTGACTTAAACTTTGTCACAAGAAAAGTGTTCGCCTTTTCCACATTTTGTCAACATCAAATTAAAAAGTTTCACTGAAAATGAGCTTTTTATGTGATGAGAATTTGATAAAATGTCCTGCTCATAGCAAAGCATTTGGAAGTCCAGAAGTGTATTGAACCCTGATGTTTCCTTGAAGTGTAGATACAATCACTGGCTGTGTATTTTCACACACCTCTCCCTCGCTGTGTATATCTTGGATACAAAACAGCAGTCGCTCTCCTCAATGGTGGTCACTATTACACTGACATCAATACATACATAATTTCAGGTGTGAAACTGGAAGAGCCCTATTTGTTTTCTCCTTCTTTTTAAATAGCAAGGCAAATAATCTGTGACGTTCAAGAAACATTTCTGCATGTGGCGCTCTATTCGGCTAACCAGTTTGTCAACTAAACAAGTTGAGAAATCACCAGCATGATTATAGTTGGACGAGACAAGATCCAAAGAAAACCCTGAAACGGTGCAGCACATTTCCACACTGTAAAAAATCTTAACTCATCTTTTTAAGTCTTTTGCATAGGATTTTTTCAGTTATACTGACTGCCAAAATTTGAGATAACTAACATAATTATGTTAATCAAGACAAATTAATTGGATTAACTTACTAAATTAAGTTTAGTTGACTACAATCAGATCCCTTGGCTTTGTCAGGGATGAAAAAAGCTCCTCTTTGTAGCTAAATAATGTAAACGATTCATTTCCTTCTGCATTCCAGTACCTCCCTTTCCCCAAATAGTTATATACATACAGGTACACCAATAAATACACAACAAAACCAGTTCTAAATGCAACAACAAAGATGAGAAAGAAGTTAAGGGAAATAGAGACTCCCACAGAACTAGTCTAAAGCTTTTGAGGGTTGCCCTTGCTGAATTAATAATTTTTATATTTTGGGGTGTCATTTTGCAATAAAGCTGTGTGCCAAGACAAATCGCTATGAAAACTGGATTAATCCATAAAGTATGAAAGCTAACTGCAGACCAGCTGAGGGGCACATACAGGACAACTCGAGCATGGTTGCAAAAACAAAATCACTGAAAATGGGCCTCCTTTGCATTGTCTATTTGTAACCCTGGATCACAAAACTTAAGTAGCATGAGAACATTTGTAGTAGTAATAGCCGAAAATACATTGTATGGTTCAAAATGATCAATTTTTCTTTTTGTAAATGTCCTAATGTAAATATAAAAAAACTTTATTTTGGTGAGTGATGCAGCAAAATCGCTAACAAAAATGGCCGGAAACACATCACTCGCTGCTGCCGCTCTTTGAGAATGACCCACTCAAGTTTGGTATTTATTAGGGCTGTCATTAATCACATTCAGAATAAAGGTTTGTGTTTACATAATATATGTCGGTGTACTGCGCATATTAATTTTGTATTTATAAACACAAACATATACATGTAGGCCTATACATATTTCGAAAATATTTAGATGTATTTATATTTACCAATAATTAAAACTAACTTGTTTCTTCTTAGTAGCAGCCTGCTACAACACCTCTGATGGACAACTTTAAAGGATTTAAATGTTTTGATTTTTTTTCACACCTTCAAATTCCAGAGTTTTAAAGAGTTAGATCTTGTCCATACTGTCCTATCAACCTATCAATTATATAAACCATATACCAATAGAAAGCTTATTTATTCAGCTTTCAGATGATTCTCAATTTCGAGGGTGACATTTTTGCAAACATTTACTGAATTCCTTCCGCAAGTTAAGATATAACAAACACTCCCAAAATTTTCCCTGTGTAATTCCCCACTACAAATTCTCAACGGCATGTAATCATCGTTCTTTACACAGAAGGAAGACATGCTTGCTCTGAAAAAACAACACAAAAAACTATAAAAACTTGTTTGGTGAATCTGGCCCAGGACACCTCACACCAGGACCACATAAACAACCCATTATCATTCAATCTACAGAATCTATATGCATCTAAACACTGCCAAAGCCATCTAGTCATCTATCATAACCATATCGTGCACTTGAACAAAAATAAAATCACATCTGGATCAGACACATTCCCTTCAGTACCATCTGAATGTTATATAAACTCATTACAAAAGATTGTCATTTATTCATTCATCATCATCATCATTAACACGGAAATCAAAACTTACAAATTACTGTCTGAGCCAAAATTCTCAAAAGCACACATCAAAATTCTTAGAAACTAAACAGCGTCTCATGCCTTTATACACAGACTGACTCAATGTGTTATAGTGGCCTATAATGCTGGATTAATATTAGAAGTTGCCTCCGGCTACTTAAAATTTAACACAATGAAATCATTTTCACCTAAAAAAAAAAGTAACATATTTTCACTTTTATTACAGAAAAAAGATTTGTTTCATTTGTAAATTTGATTTCAATCATTTGCTGTTTCTCAACCAGTGCTTGAGGCAACTTCAACTCTTCAGCCGTATCCTTTTATCTCTTTTGTCTGAAATGAACTGATTCATCTCGTGATATTGAGGCATAAAGACATTCATTACTGTTGAGGACATTTGAACTTCAATGGGTGGTAGTCGCACATTCATCTCTCCACACGATGTTGAGGGAAACAACAAAAAACATTATAAAGAGCAATCCTTTATAAAATTACTGTGGTGGTATTATATGGTAAAATCATGGTAATGTAACATTTATGACATGATCTGGGGACTTTACAAGACATATGGGAAATATGGGATTTAAATGAATTCAGGTAATCTGGACAATTTTTATTTCATCTCAAGGTCAAAGTGGTCCAAGTCACCTGAATTCATCCAAGGTATTTTAAAGAATTACCATAGTACTATTATTACATAAAAACAACAACAGAAACAGCAATTATTTTTGTAAGTGTTAAAGAAAGAAGTGGGGAAAACATATGCTTTATTATTTCGCTTGCTTTGATCCTGAGAATTTTCTGCGGAATGGAAAAAGCGCTAACTTGCGCGCACATACACACTCATACTCACGCGCACATTTAAGACTTGTTTAATCGTTCTCTCTCAATGGATAAAAAACAAGAACATCTCAGTCCATGAACAAAATGACAAGAAAACCGTCCCACAATGAAAGCTAAAAACAATTCATTCTCAGTGAGAGGACAGAATCATGTAAATCAAGAGTTCAAACTGATGGTATGAAGACGGAGATCTCCAGTCCAAGAGTGAAAACTTCAGAAGATGTGAGGGTGGCATGGTCTCTTCAGACAGAAGGTGAGGCTTGCATGATATTTGTGTGTAATTTGAGAAACTTGAGAGCTTTATAAATATGCGACAGGCTGTTGCCATGCACATGTGTTTGTTTGAGCGTGTTTACGGTCGTGTGGAATGAAGTGTATTGTTGTCAATCTGTAAAGCGGCAGTAATCGTGCACTTTTCATGCTAAGTTGAAATTCAAGGTGGCCATTGTGAGACTTGCTGAAGCAGCCAATGGTATAAAAGAGGGTCTGACCAATGAGCCGGGGTTATCAACCTAGCATGTCCATATGTGCTCATACTGTTGTTTTGGGTTCGGAGAGATTCAACAAAAGCACTCAAACCAGTTTCAACGCAATCCACCACCAATACTTATGGAGTGAGAGAATAAACATATCTGATTTTTAAAGGTTCACCTAAATTCTGTCACTGGATCTGAATCAAAACCCTATCAAAATGTGGATTGGCAAAATGATATGACAATAAAATGTGTATTTTTCGGGTCAATGGTTTACTGGTTGGTATTTTATTATTACTGTATATGTGAAATCAAATTCATGTCAATGTTGTGCCTGTATGGGTCTGCATATACGCATCCTTAGAATCTAAAATATGACGAATCCTTATTTTAAAATGGTCCTCTTTTTAATCGTATTGCTATAAAATCACAGTTTCTGATGTGTGTGCGTTCATGTGTAGTGTTCGTGTCAGCAAATCTTTCCAAATCTCTCACCATCCGACCCAAACCATGGCCTCCGTAACCACCTCCAATGAACGTAATGTCAACATAACTAAGACACAGAACGAAAAACTAGATCGGATAAAAAATGAAGAGACCCTGCTTTTGTACTCCAACAGAAAGGTTACAGTGACATGCTGGTGCCGTGGGCAGGGCGCTGAGCAGGCAAGAGAGGGGCCGGACCTCCTTTACAATGACATCACCCTCTTATAAGGGTGGATTAAAGGGTGTGCCCTCATCGCTGGGCGTGGCCGTATCATCGCTAGGCTCTAGGCTGTCCTTGGGGCTCAGGGTGCTGTCGGACGGGGACGTGACATCATCAGAAAGAGGCGGGGTTTCTGGCGAGCCGTCCTGCTGTCCGTTAGGAGTGACCGTGTCTAAAGATTCGGTGGGCGTGGGAGGGGGCGTGTTGGTGTCGGGCTGGGTGCAGATGGGGAGTGATACGGGCACCGGTAAAGGCTCAGTGGGAGTCTGGGGTATGCTGGGTATTGACGGCAGGCCGCGAGGGGTAGAGTTGTGCATCAGAGAATCGCTCAGGCCCAAGCTGGAGTCGCTATGCACCAGGGATGAGATCTTCTCTACTAGACGCCACTGCATGATGCTCGTGTCCTTGCCGCCCGTTGAAATCAGGTGAGCGTCATTGTGCATGAAGCTCACATTTGTCACGTGACTGCTGTGGGCGCTGTACTTGTGGCTTGGAGCCTGCGTTAAATAAACAAATAGTCAATAAAAAGAATAGTTAGTTAGATCTTTAAATATGAGGTACCAAGGATTTTAAGCATTATATATTAAGGTTGTGTTTTCAATACACAAATAAATGTAAACTGAAAACCATGAATCTAACTGATTCACATCACATCACATCAATTTTCAAAATGAAAAGTAAAGATTAAAAAAGTGTACGTGCTGTGACTGACCTTGGGTCTGGAGCAGGGGTATTGGAAAAGGTGCACTTTGCAGAAGTCATCAGCCAGAGCGATCACCTTCCTGTTGTGGGATCGCATCAAAGCATTGATATCTGTTCCATCTGAGCCCTCCGGCCAAACCCCTGTTACACAGCAAACACATTAATGTACAACATTGAGTGAAAACACGCCTCGCTGGAATTTCCTCTTATATATACCCTTTGATATTTATAGGTCATATTCAGCAGAACAAGCAGGATTCAAAGTCGAACTTACTGTCTGTCATGTTCAATGATTCAATACTAAATAAATATGTAACTAAATATGGTTGTTTATCAGCATGGATCTGATGCAGAGTTAGTTTTAAAGTCAGTCATAATATTAAAAAAGATTCCGCTTAATGTAGCTTTAACAGTCAAGAAACATGTTTCTGATGTTTCTTTTATTATCGAAAAATGGATGTTATGGATCAGCAGTGAGTGATAAAATCACCAGCAGGAGGCAGAAGAACATCAGCTACAATAAAAAACTCTCACATGCAAATACACACTTTCATAGACAGATTTACACACTTACACACAGATATAGACACGCATACACACACACTTTCAGCATTTCTGCATGTATTGTGTCAATTTCAGTCCAGTGACACTGTTTTAACAGAATTTCAACAGAAACAAACCTCAGGAATGACAAAGTCACCCAACAGCAATGTGAAAGACTGAGAGAATACAAAGATGCTTGAAAGTTTTGAATAAATATATTTTAATACGTCCTAAATCATTACTTCATATATTTCATAATTTTCCTATTTCTATATCATTTTCTATATCTTATTTCTACCCGTCTCCGCTCTTTTGGTGCTAAAATGCTTTTGTGTATAGCTGCTTTGCCACAATGCAAATTTTGTAGAGCATAATTAAACAACATATGAATTGAACAGATTTTTTTTAAACATTGAATTCAAAAATTTTAAATCATGTTTTTTATTACTTTATCATGTTGTTATTGTGTTAGTTAGCTGTTAAATATTCCCAATAAAAACAACTGCAGTTTGATTGATATTAATTGGAATGCACAAAAAAATGTAGGATTTATTTCAAGGATTTTGTGAAATATTTTTACAAAATAGCACTGCCTTTATCTTTTGTGTGTGTGTGTGTGTGTGTGTGTGTGTGTAACAGTGTGAATGCTGCTGAGGTCTGCAGTATTACAGACATGATGGCTCGCTGCGGCTAGAATGACATCTAGTTTTGTTATCTTGACAGACTTGAAGAAAAGCTTCATGAATTCACTCAGAACTATGGGTGACGAGCATCCATTATAATCGTGTGTGTTAGAGAGAGAGAGAGAGAGAGAGAGAGAGAGAGAGAGAGAGAGAGAGAGAGAGAGAGAGAGAGAGAGAGAGAGAGAGAGAGAGAGGGCTGTACAAACCTCCAGGGGATTTTGATTGGTTTTATTTAATGTAGTGTGTTGTAGTATTGGTTCATGATCCACAGTTGGTGGCAATATTTTGTGTTTTTGTATTTTGAATTAAAAAATACAAGAATAACCCCTCCTCCAAGTTCCAACCCAAACCCTAAACCTAACTCACGAAAAAGGGCAGCACAAAATGTCAGAACAGCAGAAAATGTTTGTCACAACATAAATAGAAACTGCAGTGCTCGCAGTGGTTTAGAGAAATTGATGAAAATACAAGAATAGGCATAATTATTCTTATGTAAAGACATTTGTGTTTCTAAGTGTTTATTTGTTAAAACTTTTATTATGCCATGCTGGCCGTAACTTCACGTTGCATTAAACTTCCAGTTGACTAAAACGTGCTTTGTTCATAAAAAGCTTTATTTTTCTTTTGGTTTTATTGTATATTCATTTAAAACATGTTGACAAACTGTGATAAAAGAAAACTTTAAACTACTGTAAAAATGTGATTTTAAATAAGTGTTTTCATTACTGTATCTACCTTCTGCCATCCTTAATCACTGTACTGATTACTTGCGGCCTAAGCTCCACCAACTTGCAGTTTGTGGCGTAGGCTCCTCCCACCTGCAGTTCTCCGGGCTGCAGCGATCACTATTTGCCTGAATTCCTTTACTTTCTCATATGTTATCTAAGCATACACAAAGATGCAGTCGTGGCCAAAAGTGACTTTCAACTTTGGAAAATTGAAATGTATTCAGATATAATATAAAAAATATTTTAAACACTTATATTAATGCTGCATAGTGGTGTCAGCTATGAAAATAATTTAAGGAGGCTTGACAAAAGTGACACACAACACATCAGCAAAGCTTGGGACAACGACTACAAAATATTACTTCATGAGAGGATCAACAAATATTAAAAACGTATAAACTATACTCAATGTTGGCATTATTTCCTTTTTTGTATGTATCTCTATGTATTGTAGCTGTAGTTTGCCCAAAAAATTTGCCTAATAAATACCTTTGAAGTTTAGTGTTTTGTCCAGTTTGTACCATAAGCATATTTTGAGGGTTTAATCTTACCTAAGGGGGAACTCATAGCAAAACATTGGACAAATGGACAAGACTTTTGACTACTGTTTCTGAGATAGTGTCAGTCCTTAAAAATGCAGAGTTTGTTTGTTAGATTATTTGCTGCTACTTTTGTTTATGATGTTGATTAAATTTCATGGTCATAATTTTCTAGAATGTCTGATAACTGGATTTATTAATTCAACATATTTGTCATAAACGGGTGCAACAAGAACACATGTAACTCCCTGAATATGCTCTTATAACAGTGCATTTAAATCCCTTTAGCTTAATATTCCCTCTAACACACACAAAATACAAAAACTGATCATTTGGTTACTGACCAAAAACGTGGAATCCCAGCACACAGGTGTAGGTGGCCCAGTCGATGTCCTTACACTCAGAGCGGTTACGAATCAACTTACAACCGTTTGGAATGTCCCCTGAAAAAAAGCCGCAATGAGAGGACAGCAAATACAAAATAAAACACTGCAAATTTTATTGTGTTTTCAACTCAGTGGGTCAAACAAATGAAATATGATTGGAAATGAACGCATCAGGATGAAAGCGAGCCGGTGAGAATGTGTGAGAGAGCAACTTCTGTGTGAGTAAGCTGGAAGTGTACACTGAGATCTATTCCCACTTCTCAAGAAACAATGCGGTCAGGCACTTACAGTAAAGGATTTCGTAGTCTCCCGAGTTGGACATGATGAACTTGTTGTCGGGGGACCAGTCAAGATGTGTAATGTAGCTGGAATGTCCCTAAGGAGAGAAATGAAAATGTAACATGACAAAGCAGAAAGAACGTGTTTCACACTGTTCCAAATTACAATCCCGAATAAACTGTTATTGGTTACAAAGTTGCTTGAATTCATTTAACCAATGACATTGATGTCTACACCCAGTTTTGACACTGACAAAGCGATTACCCTCTGATTTATTAGTTAGGGTGGGAATCTGTATTTGTCTGGGTAAACCTCCCACATGTGCACGGACGTGCACAATTTTAGCCACGAATATCGAGCTGGTATGGACTTGATATATTTGTGTAAAATGTTAGACCCCGCTCTATGATCCGCTTGCGTCTGTCTGCATGTCCGTGAGTAACAGGGTGGAACTGTGCTAACAGACACATGAGCGAGCAGTCTGCCAGCATCAATAACATCACGGGCCAGACTTCCCATAATGTCTGTACTCCCACTGGACCCGATCAGCTCTGCTGAAACAGAGACTCGCTTCTATTCGGTCCGCTACAATAAAGCGTCTTCAGCCATCTCAAAACACTCCTTCATTCATTTCATCATGTCTTATTGTTGTGGAAAAGCAAGTCATCAGAAACAGACATGCTCACACACAGAGACCTGACAAAGACTGACCGCATACAAATGATTTCACTTCTGCCAGTAATATTATAATTACTGTGACTGAACACAGATGTGCAAGCTGAAGAGAAAGTGTGGCACCAAAAGAGAAGTGACGTTTTTAAAGAAAGAAGATGAGTCGGAGAACAGTGTTGTGATTTAGGGCATCACGGTGATTATAGTGACAATTTATTCATGGAACAATGACCAATTATAAGAATATAACAAAATAAACAATTATAAGAATATAAGAAAAAATATTATATTATATTTATATAATATTTTTTTTTACATTTTATTTTTTTCCCAAGCATTTCCTTTAAAGGTGCTGTGTGGAATATTAAGGAGTATCTATTGACAAAAACGCAACATAATATACATAACTATGTCTTCAGAGGTGTATAAAGACCTTACACAATGAAGCATTATGTTTTTATTACCTTATCCCTTTACATGGAATTCACCATGTTGTTTCTACAGTAGCCCTAAAGCCATTACCGACAGATTCGTAAATACGCTATCTCCCTGGCAAAGAAGCGAAAATGTGCCCTGTGTCAGCCACCATAGTGCTTCAAAAGGGAGGAGTGAGCCGTTGGTTGCAATTCGCAACATCACCACTAGCTGCCGCTTAAATCTCCACACTGCTTCTTTAGTGAAATATTTTGTGATGATTATAATCTGCAGACACGGACACCTAAATAAATAAAACATCTAAATGCACTTAAATTCAGAAATTGAAAACGTAAAAAAAATAAGTGTATTCAAACTGCTGTAAGTATGAGTTGTAAAATTGATGCAGTTATTTCTCTCTGTCTCATCCCCAGTAAACAGTGGTTGGATTAACACAGACTAAAGGGCAGTATTACTGACATATTTACAGTGTGGTCAGAAGATCTCAATCTCACTGACACACACACAAAATCCCTCCAAACCTCAACATATCACAGACTGCAGGAGCTCACAGTTCACTGGAAAGGCAGTTTGCACATGGCAGACAGACAGACTGAATAATTGTTTTATAAAGTCATGAGCTCCTCTGACTTTCTCCTTGTCTTTAGTGGCCAAATATAGCTCATCACTGTCTGATTTGTTTAAGCTTCTGTATTCCTTTGAAAAATCACCCTGGGACAATGAAATCCCAATGCTCTTCTTCAGTAGAAAAGACTTATAAAAGACTACAAAAATAAAAATTAAAAAGTAGATGCGTCATTTTGGTTACTGACCAAAAGCTTGAGAGAGCTGGCGATGTAGACTAAGGGGGCGGAGCTTAACAAAGGGTCACTTACAGTGCATTTTCCATATCTGCTGTACTTGCGTCCCTTATCCGACACTGTGTAGAGGTAAATAAAGTTATCATGTGATCCCACCGCCAACAGCATTCCATCTGAGAGAGAAACAGAGCGATGAACTTGTGTTATAGCAGCTGTTTCAAAAAAGGCAGATGCCTTTATGCATCCTAACCGAAATGGGGTCTTTGAAAGTAAAACTTTTTAAAATTATTTTCAAATCTCATAGATTCTCGTGTCTTTTAAATCATAAATAATATTTAATTATCATGGATGGATGTGCTTTTCAGAGCTTCAACACTTGGAAACCTATATGTGACATTTTTATTAAAAATATTGTGTTCAGTTCAAGAAAGACATGTACACCTGGGGTAGCGAGTACATTCTGAACTTCCATTTTTGGATGAACTAGTTTTCTAAAATATTCAGCTCAATAGGTTTTAGAGCAGAGCAACAGAAACGCAACAAACACACACTCCACTCACCGACAGAGTAGCGCATGACTGACAGCTGCTCATTGCCGTCTGTGTGAATGGCCACAAGGTCTCTTGTCTCTGCATCCAGAGCATACCACCTGAAACACACACAAATGACGTCTAAACAAAAGACAACTACTTACTTATGTGAAATGTCTCTAAGGAGTAGACAGAGAGATCACTTACTTCCCTGAGTGAGTACCAATGGCAACAACAGAACCACTAGGATGGAAGTCAGCACAGTGCCCATGCTCCTAAAACACAATAAATACCCCATCAATGATGTCGTAATTCACACTGTGCCTCACAGCAGTTCAGATCCGATTTGTGTGTCCAATAGAAATCCATTTTGTCTTTTTTATTTATTTATTAAATGCATAAAGGTTGTTTTTCGCCTTCATTTGTCAGCTCTTCTTGAAGGGTTTGTAGGATCAGACTGCACACCAGTGCACATCACATGAGTTAAATGTGTTGTGAGTGCCATGTTTCACCGACCGACACAGACGAACAGACCACACGTAACTGTACGGGAGCACATGTCACTTACGTCCAGCAGTCTGGTCCATTCCAGCGTGTGGTCCACTGAACTCCACAGACACACCTGTCTGTCCTGAGCACAGCTGAGGAACAGGTCTTTGAAAGGGTGAGTGGCCAGACCCCACAGTTCATCTGTGTGTCCCTACAAATACAAACACCCATTAAACATGAGTAATAACTTTTGTTGTGTACAGTGTTTTTGTTTCCATCTGTACAGTTCTGTCTTACCTGCACCTCCACCTGAAATCCATCGTTGAATGTGCCTCTAAGAATAAAGTTGCGTGATGTGCCCACCAGAAACTGCTCCTCCTTACCCTCAGCGACAGCACGAATAGTTCCATACTGATCTGGGACCTGATGGAAAATAATTTTTTTGTATGTTTCTATCTTATGCTGTCACAAAAGCTGGCTTGTTTTACTTTATTTTATTGTTATATTGTTTTCACTGCAGAAATAATGTATTGTTTTTAAGTTATATCATTATTATATCATTAACATTTATTTTATTATGACATTGCGCATGTCAAGACTTGATCACACTCTGGGGGTTAATTCTGTGATAACAACCGGCTGCCTGAACAATATATATGCATAATATATCATACTATACGGGTAGTTGACATGTCCTATGGTGTGAGAGAAAATGTCAAACAAACTGTACTATTTTATATTATTAATATGTAGATGTATTTTCATTGTTATGAGATGTATTTGCATTGTTTGTTTTTATTTATTTTTGCTAAGTCACACCATAGGAAACGTGCAGTGTATTTGTCAATACCCACATACTGGATTATAATATAATACATTATGACATTTTCTAGTATTTTATCCCCAAAGTGCAAGATTAATTAATTTTATTATGAATTACAATTTTATTGATAAATTAATAATTTAATTAAAGTAATGTTAGCTATTGATAACTGATTTTCAAGTTTTAGTTAATTATTATTTTTTTAAAACATTTACTCACTCTCATATCAATCCAAACCTCTGTGACTGCATTTCTTATGCAGAACACAAAAGAAAATATTTTGCTTAAAGTAACTTTCCACAACTACTTTTCAACATATCTTCCTTTGCGTTCCACAGATGAAAGAGTCACATTCCGGTTTTGAATGAATAAATGATGACAGATTTTTATTTCTGGATGAACTATCCCTTCAAATCATGCTTGTGTGTGTTTGAGCTTTACTGAGATGTTTTTCCTACCTCTATTTCTCTCTCTGGATGCAGGTCATGGTCCCACAGAATGATCTTGTGGTCTTTGCCGCCCCCTGTGAGCAGAGTGCCATTCCTCATCTGACACAGTGTAAACACGCTGCCGTCATGAGCTTTAATCTGACGAGTGATCTGAAACGCTCCTGTGGGGGAGAGGGAGAGTGTCAGACAGATGGAGACTAACTTACACACCAAATTCTGGGAACAGAATACCACAAATGTCTCTCCTGGCTAATGTGGTTTATGTGCCAGACTGTTTTGCCATTGAGGCCGTGATAGGCCTTTTAGGTGTGTGTGTGTGTGTGTGTAAAAGACAAGCTTCTAGATATCTTTGCCAGCGAGGCCAGGGGTCTGTGTGTGTGTCATGATGCATTCTGGGAATTCCTGTAGATTATCACCTCCCTCTACAATAATACTGATGCTTCTGCTGCCTGCAAAGGCAGACAAAGTGAGAGAAATATAGACTTCATGACTGCTGAACCAGTCCCAGGGATACACACATAATCGCACACGCTCTCACGTTTCTGAAATGGAGATCTTTGGGTGTGTGTTGTTCGATTCTGACATTACACACTGAATTTCAAGGAAACACACCTGCACCGCTGCATGTCTACAGTTGCACGGTATCTGTGAACTAGGGCTCAAGCACAGATGTCGAGACGGGAAATGAGCTAGACAAGGTCAGTTCAGGACACAACATATGCCAAATGATTTAAAGAGCAGAGGAAGAAATGAATTTCAGCGGCCGGTAAAGTCGATCTTGCCATTGAACTGTAAGGAGATCAGTCCACATTAAAACTAAACGACAGGAAAATGATACTCGGAATAAACGTGAACACATTTCAGTTTTCTTATGGCTCTCTGGTACATCGCATCTGGTTCGGACACACTGTAACGGTATTTACGACTGGCATTGTTGATGTGTAAATCTGGCTTAAATTTGTGTTTATGTTTTCACAAGCTGAAGTTAGAGAGCTGCAGATGTTTTAGCTGAATTTCAACAAACACTATTTTGAGACATTATAATGCGGCTTGAATTTTAGAAGGTTTGACATTATACGACCTATTTAAATATTTAAGCACTCCATTGGGCTCTTTGACTAAATGTTGTAGCTATTACTCTGTCCTGCAGGGGGTGCTGTATAATAAAACTGTGTAGGGGTAAATAAAGAAGTGATAAATGAGAAGGAGCTGGCAGCGTTTCAGCCTGCGGTACAGCCAATCCTGTTCCACAGCATGCCAGTGAAAACCATTACCACTCCAGAATCAGCCCAGAGAAAACAATCTGTCAACTTATACACACACGCACACTGGCATGCATACACACAATTTAACAGAAAAATGTAGGCTGTGGACTGCAAAGCCTTCATAGTCACTCTCTACCCCAGATTTATCACATCATTTTTAGTTTCTTTTGAGTTTCTACTTCCTGGAATTCATTCCTTTCATTACGTTCTCATTACTCTGCTTCTGTGACTACAATAAAAATAAGAGCAACAATACCAGTAATGAAACCAGTCTATTAATAACACAAAGTATTAACAAGTATCTTTCTGACAGAAGGCGGCAGAAGTATGAATGTAAACACAGGCAGGTTTGTCTTTATTTGATTCATATGTGGTTTTGCTGTGACATCAAAAGTATCAACAATTTTGATATATTTCATTCTATTTAAAATATTTCATTATTATTGATTTTATCAAGTACTGTAGTTTACTGAACATTTACTGTACACGGTACAATAGTATTCGCATCTAGCCACAAAATGCTGGTCATGATGGAAACAATGAGGGGAATGATAATGTGAATGTGTGCATTTCTAGCATGATGCCAATGCAAATACTGTGGTTACAGTACGTGTGTGTGTACCTTTGGGTCCTTTCCCTGGTGCTGGTTCAGCTGTGCTGCGGGTCCATATCAACATTATTCCTCCGGAATCTCCCGTCAAAATGTCTCCGTTACTGAGGAAAGCCAAACACTGCACAAACTTTGGCTTTTCATATTTCTGTCGTAAAGATACACAAGATAAAAAAATCAGTTTGAACAAATTCTCTGCTTCATTGGTTTGAATAGACAAATGAAAACAGCTTAAACTGATTTGTGTAAATTTAGAGTGTATTTGTTTTAACTCTTGTTTTTGATATATTTTGTCTAAACCGGTCATGAACGTTGACAGCGAAACAATGAAAGACAAATTTGTAATTTTACGATTGCATGTTGTGATATTTTGACAAAAGCATGGTTCCTGTTCATGATGTCTTGCCCCACACAGATATAAACTCATAACACAGTGATCTTATTAGAGGTTCAGGTTTTGTGTCGCTACTAGTAGACATCATTGGTTAGACAGTTGTGTTTGGTTTTACTAACTGTACAGCTTAACCAAATTTACTAACTGTAATTTACTCTTGCTTGTGTGATTTGCTTCATGAAACTATTTATTGTGTGTGTCCTTACACCAAATATGCCTTGTTTGCGGGCAAGTGACGATCCGCTCCAGGTCCAGAAGAAAATGTGAGACTTGCCACAGGTGACTATGGTGTTGGCGTCAGTGGGATGAAACTCCACAGCTAAAACCACTTCATTAGTCGTCTGAAACAACAGCACATTGACAAAACCATTAAATACAGAACAAGCCACAAAAAATTAAAAACAATACCATACGAAAACACATGAAAAAATGAGTAAGAGTAAAACGGAAATAGGATAAGAGAACCTTCATAAGTGACTGATGGATGAGAAGATATCATGAATTGTCCACAAACCTTAATTTCAGCAATTTTAGACTTTTTCTGCCAGTCCCACACAGTTAACATGTGTTCATTGGAGTCATCAATCACACTGAGGTGAACGCCCGAGTCCTGCACACACACACAGAGGTCTGCTTCACTATACACTATATACTATATATGACATTATGACCGGTAAAACGTAATCTTTGCTTCATGAGTCATTATCTGTGACTGTGCATCAATATTCCTTAAAGGTTAAATGACTTTTTAGTTTAGTTTAGCCAGATCACTGTATCGCTCAATGTTTTGTTCAGAAACAAACATACTGATTCTTTTGCAGTGAGTAACACGTTGACCTTAATCCATTATGCTTAGTCTGTGAGTACTTAGTAACTAAATTAGATTTAAATTGGATCTTTTAATAACTGCTGCGCTGTGATGATTGTACATTTAACTTATAGTTAAAGACTATGATAAGTTAGAGTAGACTAGGGTGTTCAATGTAATATAAATTTGGCTTAGGCAAGTATGTGTCGTGTGTGCAATATTAATGTGCATGTAAAGCGAATGGGTAAGAAATGAAGAATTGTAATTTATGGCTCATTAGAGGGTCTGTGGGACATTTTACATCTAACTGAAACACTAGCCCTATTACCCACAAACCTAATTTCACTTGTGTACTTACTGTACTCTCACACAAACACTATTACAGAGGAAATTATCCTTTTGAATGGTGGCACACACTATCAGTTCTATTCTCTATATACCATTCTTCTACTCGTAAGCATGTAGTACGCAGTATACAAATTTGCTGTATGCATGCAATACCCGGAAGTTTGTATTTATTTACAAAATATATTTGCCAAACACTATATGTATCCCACAATGCAATGCACATGACCTTCTATTTTTAGAAAAATTATGAATGAACCAAAAGATCGACTGTAATCTTGATCTTGGACTGTTGGAGGTTTGAATGCTGTTACACAAAACTGGTATGTTTGTATTCCATACTAAACAAATGTGAGGACAATGCATACTATACTTTTTAGAGCTAGCTAAAGGACAGAGACAGAGGACTCACGGCTTTAGAGAAAGCGAGGGATCCCACTCCTCTTTCGAAGGTACCGAGACCAATGATCTGCAGTGTGGACAAACTCACAGAGTCCCACACTCTCACGTGAGGCTGAAGCAGCTGCAGAGATCACACACACAAACAACAGAAAAAAAGAATAAGAGAAGAGTAAGATTTTACTGCTAGTTTCCATCCAAACAAAAACACAACAAAAGTTTACAAAAACATTTAGCAAATAACATTTTGTACAACAAGTAAGTTATACAACAAACCAAAGCGTACAGTAAAAACAGCACTATTTGATAAGTGATTCATAACATTCCTTGTGATGCAATATGTTATTGTTTTTATCTATTTTGATCAAAGGATAACATGTGTTAAACATATTACATGTTATTATACTAACAATGATGTTTATCTCTGGAATACTTCGAATACTTCTTCTAATTCTGATTGGCTAGTCACAACATTCCAAGGTATGTTTTGTAAGGGATAAAATAGAGCCAGTCAGTTTTAGTCTAGTTTTGAACTGGTGAAACCCAGTGGCGTAACTTTGTTTCGAAAAGTGGTGGGGACATGCACGCATTTCAAACTTGAGTCGCGGCTCTCTGTCTTCCGCAAATATAACTTACGAGTGCAAGCAACGGGAGATTGTGTGAAAGCAGCGCATCCTGCGTTTTCCACGAGTTTTAGATGTTAATGGCCACTAAAAAAGACATATCTTCCGCAACCATTTCTTAATTTCTTCCAAAAAGTGGTGGGGACATGTCCCACCTGTTCACCCGCAAATTACGCCTATGGTGAAACAAGACCTTAGAATGTTGGTGGTTTTGCACTGGTTTAACATGCAGGTTGTATAATAAGTGTATTAGTAAATCTTACCCTGCCATCCTTATCCACACCTGCAATCTGTCCTGTGGCGATGCGAATCTTATCCGGGTGAATAGCCAAACTACACAAGACACAGACAAAGCATGGTGTCAGAATAGACCTTCTGCATTAATACTGTAACAGATACAGTATGATGTTCTCCATTAATAACATTGTTTAAATACAACAACATTCACAATATACTGTAGAAAGCCTCTTACACGGTACCTTCTTGGTCTTTTTTTTAGTTTTTATTGAGTCTCACATTTATTGCAGTGACAATGTATGCATTATATTAAAACAACAAACATCACCCCAACACTGTCCAGCAGCACAAAGTGTGTGTGTGTGTCAGGTATCTGAAACAAGTCTCACCATTTAACACAGTCAGTGTGTCCCAAATAGTGGCGCTGTGTTCTTTCCTCGTAGTTGAAGAGCACGACCACCGAGGCAATGAAATAAACAATTTCACCGGTTGGAAGCAAATAGACGTTTGCACGGCAGTCACGTCCCCTGTAGCCATATCTAACCAACTGAGTCAAGACACTCGACAACATTACACAGCTATATGATCTTAAACTGACTGAAAATCAGACAATTGAACAGTAAATACATTTTTAACTACTTCTTTCTTTTTCTTCATTACGTCCATGTAAAGCACTTTGATATACCGTTGTGTGTGAAATGTAAATGAAGTTCCATTTGCTTAAAGGGCAAATGTAGACTGTTACTGTGATGCAAATGTCTAAAGAAAGGATACACCCACTCCAGCTTGAGTCTCTCTGGGGAAAGTTCTGTGCGGACATCATCGTAATTCTCCACATCTGACGGGATGAACATCGTGATCGGTCGTCCTCGCATGAACATTTTTATGTAGTCTCCCTCTGTGGAGAAAGATAGGTAGTGCCTTTTTTAATGCAAAAAAAATACAAATGAACACCTCTACCACTAATATACCTAGTAATTCGCAGCATGAAACTGTACATGCTACTGTAAATCTGATAAATGTTTAAAATGTTGTGGTAAATCTTCACTTTGTGCTGGTTAATTTGCCAAACATAACATTAAAGTTCCCACTACATGAAAAGGTAAAGCTCTGTAAATAATTCAAATAAATGCTCTAGGTTCAATATAAGTTAAGCTCAAAAATACTTTTTTAAAGCATAATTTGTGGCAACAAGTACACATGGCCAAGCAACATGCAACTAATGTGACTGTGATTTCTTTGAAATGAGTTGAAGTTGGTAAATCTGGTAACTATATTTAAATATACTGTACTCAACCTTATGCCACAAATGCTTTCTATAGAACTTTAACTTGTACTGAACCTAGGACATTGCTTTCTCTTCTACAAATGAAGCTCTTGAATGAGTTAGTTAAGTTCACATGCCCTGAGCTCATTCAAAACACAAGCAAAATATGAGAATCAGAAGCTTTGAGCGCCGTGCAGAGGGCCTACAGCAGTCATAATTCAGCTGTGATTTATTAGAAAAAAGGTACAGCAGATATATCAGGGTGGTGAAGAGATGCACAGAGACAGAGAGAGCTCAAACAGCTTGAGATTTCTTTCACACTGACTAACATTACCTGCCATAATAGCCAAAAAAGTAATAAAAACATTTCTGTCACATTTTGTCCTAAAAGACTAATTTTAAGACTCAATTATTTTACTTATTTTCATAATAATTTCTCATCAAAATCTACATTACAGTACAATACAAAAAAAAGACTTCAAAAAATTATTCTCTAAGCAATGAAATTGTATTTTTTTTTAGGGGGGTGCTAAAATTTGTGAGACAAAGATGTAAAGTTAATGATATACTAGTGGTGACTCCCTTACATCAAACAACTGAATTGTGTCAAGCAGAAAATGAATAAGCGAGAAGCGTGTTTTTCTTTACACCTGTAAATTTGGAGGAAATTTATCAGGAAAGGGGGAAACACAGCAGCAGAGCAACAAAAAGAGAGAGAGAGAGAGAGAGAGAGAGAGAGAGAGAGAGAGAGAGAGAGAGAGAGAGAGAGAGAGAGAGAGAGAGAGAGAGAGAGAGAGAGAGAGAGAGAGAGAGAGAGAGAGAGAGAGAGAGAGAGAGGGGAAGTGATTGATCGATTATTGATCTGCCAGACTGATCAACAATGTTAAAATAATTCAAGTGGAGTTAGTGCGAGAGTCCAGTGTAAAGCGATTTCGGGAGGGTAAACGCTTTCGGCCCTGTTAGCGAAGATGGCCTTACCTTGGCTGTTTTTTTCACGAGTTGACATTTTAGCTGGGTATGGGGGCAGAAATAATAATCTCTCAACACCAACACAAACATGGCAGACAAGACATCTCTATTGAAATCACAACGAAAACAGAAATGTCAACGTGAATGTGATATAAAAAAGGTCTGAATGAGCAAATGGGGAACCAGGAGATACCGGAATGGAGTTGTGTGTTTATTTCCTATTAAATCTTGCAGAGAACTAAATCTAGCCTCAAGATTAGCTCATTTCAGGTCATGGTCATGTTGACCTGCGGACCAACTACTAAGATATGTGTCATGCTAGTTCCTGTTTTCTATTTGCACTTATAAAAGGCAATTCAGCTCCTGTGGTGCGGTTCATTTGTTTTAATGATTTCACTTTGCAAATGACATGTTAAAGAGAAAAGGTTTACTACTGTATATATTGCCAAGAGCTTCAGTTTTTCTTGCACCACTGTAGCACCTGCACTTTCAAGACATTGTATATATTCCATAATTTCACATCTGTACACTTTTCTTTTTTCATTTTTTTATTGTTAATATTATACATATTTTTATGTCTGATTTTTAATTCCTTATTTCCTTATTATTTATTTTTATTATCATTAAATTGCTGTACATTCTCTAAGCCTCACAACAAGAATTTCAACTTGACAAACTTAATACAAAAAGGGAAATCAAATAAGGAACCAAACAAAGTTGAAACATTAAAGGTCATATAAAAAGCAAAATGAGGCTTTACCTTGACTGATCACTGGATCTCTGTGTCTAAAGAGAAAACAAAGTTAAACCAAAATAAAACGTTTAATAATATATAACATCAAGGTTGTGATTGTGTTACAGCCAGAAATGAAATCATCACAGCTGTGATGTTATTAAAGCAACATGTGCTGACTTTGGGAGACATTAGCGGAATTGATTTTAAAGAGAGTAAAATGTTTTATTTTTATTTTTATTACTTCTCTAGTAAATACACAAATGTGTGTCTGTTAAAACAAGCAACGCCATTCTGTCCAATACTGTGTGTACCTGTGATGTCATGAAGCTGGAAGCTTTTCTCCAAACAGCTGCACCACCATTGGTGTTGTGTTTGAAATCAATTTTGAAGTATTCATTTTTGTGTCAAATGTTTACATTCATGCAATTGCTCTTGACCTAACGCCATCATATTAGATTAAATGCTTCTTTGACTTCCATAAACAGCGCAGAGTAAACATGTCATTCTGACCTCATACAAGCTCATTCACACATAACATACTTCCTATATTTTACATACAATATTACAACGTTTCATACTGGGTAAATTGCAAGTACTGATTTATTAGTATTTTTTAAAAAGACACATCCACACGTGAGTATTTACCAATAAAGACTGTATGTATGAACAGGGTTAGTGACAGTCTGGTAGCTAAAAACACACGTACTTGTCTGCATTCTTCACAACTTTGGCCAGCAGTTTAGAAGTGGAGGCGGCTTTCACCAGCTTATTCCTGTTGTCCTCTCCGCTGTCCCATGTGCTGCTGTGAGAACGCTCCATCCCACGCTTCGCACTGCTACCCCTGCAGGAGAACCCAAATATTAGAGCCAATACATGTGAACGAAATATTCCGAACTGGCAAAAGGAAGCAATTAGCGGAGAAGCTGAAAAAGAAGTCAACAGTAGAAGTTAAAATTTAGAGTAGAGGTATTATAAGCTTGGAGGTGATCATTTATCAAAGCGAAAGTTTGCAAAATAAAGGATTAATGTCCTTCCAAACCTATAATGTATGCTTTCTATTTATGTGGATCACAAAAGTATACATTTATGAAGAAGGCACACAATGTACATAAGATGGGTTATAGAGACCATATCTTAGAAGCCCTAAAAAGCTAACACTACTATATTTTAATATGCTATACTACTATATACTGTGCTATAGTCTCTTCTGAAGCCATGCTTTATGACTGAAATTTAAGCCATCGTTCGCTTAAAGATTTGCTTTGTAATGGACTACTTTTATAATGCTTTAATGGTGTTTAAAGCCATGATTGCTTCAAAAATGTTTTTTTATAAAAATGAAAAAAGATACCATGCAAAATTGCAGGCTTGGATAACATTAGGTGTAAACAAATAGCAATAAGTAAACAAAAATGTATGGCAACTCTTTTATTCTGAGTGAATTTGAACCAACGCAACACATCAGATTAACTAAAAATAAAACAAAATCTCTATTTTACTTTTGCTAAAATGGCCTAGATGCTAGTCCGACTCATGTCCTCCAATCACAAATGACCACTCCTCTCCTTTGGTTAATTTTAAACTGGGAATAAGAAAACAAGCAACGCTTTGTCTTCAAAGTCAAAGTGTGGGTATGCGATCCCTCGGGTAAAAGAGCCATGCACACACCAGGCGAGGCACATCAGATAAAAGCATAAACCACTCAATAGTTAGTACACATATGGCAGGTGAGAGTTTGAAACCCAGTCCATTTGCAAGCCAGAGAAAACAGATGCCACACAGCAAAGCTACAAGAATAAGGTAAATCTGGGAGAAGATAGAAAGAAACATTTGTGATTTAGAAAGAGGAGCGTAATCCTCACGCGAAGCTGTGTGCAAGAGAAAAATGTTACCAATGCAAAAACAAACATGATTTTCGGGACCACTCCTACTACACATAATCACAGAGAGTGTTTGTGTACCTCTATCTCTCTGCTAGATCTTTGCAGGCTTGCACAAGTTTTTGACTTGCTTCCACTACGACCAACAACCTGGTCAGGGCCATAAAAGCATTCTAACTTCCCCACCAACAAACTTTTTGGGAGATTATCAATATCCTTAAGATTTCCACCCAGCAGGAGTGATCCAGAAATGTACATTTCAACACACACACACACACACACACACACACACACACAAAGGTTGTTATACAGGTCAGAGCTGTAGCAAAGTATCTCCATCCTTGCCAAACAAAGGATTGAGAAACAGGGGCGGTGGATGGTATTCTGGGGCAGAGCGACACACTTAAACGTGTGAAATGCTTTCCTAATTTCAACAAACAGGACTTCTTGTATAGTGTATACATTTCTGTGAAAAAAAGTGTCAGCACAGTCACCTACTCGATGCTTTCTTTTAGCTAACTGACTTGACCGCAGCCAGACCCCGGATAATAATCTGTTCTTGTGGCATCTAACAGGCACGGACGCGACCGTGAAATGACATTACGAAGGCTAATTGGTTTTCCACTTCCCTTAAGTTAATAGGAAGGGACAGCTTGTATGGCAAATATGAATAACTCTGCAGACTGGATCTTGTGTTATTAAGTACAGATTAATATTGTTGATGCACGGCTGGGCTAGCATGATTATCCTGAAGCATAAATGTCTTATTAAGCAGAGGCCAAGGGTCTGAGACATCTGCTTTCCATTAATTTCTCTCGTGGGTGGACCGCTCTATGCTATCCAAAGCATTACTGACACATTCTCATCACTATGGCTGGCCTGATGCTAACAGCACAGTAAGATAAGAATGAGGAATGAGTCCGAGCCAACTGATCTGAAACTTGGTTCAGAGGTCAGGGAGAGAAACACTGTATTATAAGGTAAGAAACACTATACCGTACTGTACTTTACTATTTATTAAGGCCATCTTGTAAAAGCACTTCTGCATTTGTTTTTTCTAGAACATTGATCCCTAAAGACTTCATGTACTTTATTAACTTTATTTTAATAAAGAAGGCCTCTCATTTCCTGTAAATGTGTTGGCAAAGACAGAATTCAATGTTTTTTTTTCATCCATTTTAATTTAATGTAATTAAAGATTTTAACTAGTTTAATGTTAATAAAATCTCCATTTACTTACTTCATATATAACTACATTGTGTTACATTGAGTTGTGCTGTCACACCACTGCGATTTGACTATTTGTATATTAAATAAAATACAAAAAAATATTTTAGACTTAGTTTAATTTTAATGAAGGTAAACTGAAGGTCAAAGTACTATACAATAGTATTAAATGATTCATCAATTCCCTCATAAAATATTCAAGTGTTTGAGGTTCAATCTTTTTTGCGCTTTTAACCAAAACACTTTATTGCAGATTTTATTAGATTTTATTTCCTTGGAGAAGACATAAAGTGAAAATTACTACGAAATGAGAACGTCACTACTGCGCTCTATTGATCCTGATATCGATCGAAAAGTGTGTCAGCCCTGCCCCTTTGGCTCTCAAGTCAACACGTTGCGAAACCACAGCAAGCAGATTGGCAAAAAGTTGCTTGTACGTTGCCAAAAATTTGTATGGCTGTCGGGAGGAACCTTTTGGCCGGGGTTGACCCCTTGTTCTCCGAGGCTTGTCTTTGGGGCTGTGGGGGGTGAGGGGAGGGGGAGTTGCTAGAAGGGGACGGTGCCTGAGGGGTGCTGGGTGCTGAGGGGGCGTTATCGTTAGCCTGTGGCGGCTCTTCTTTCTCCTTGATTTCCTCCATCTGAGGCTTGTCTTTTTTCCGCTCGCCGCTACCACTGCGAAAACAACACGCAGGTCAACAGAGAATGGGTTTATACACATAAAGAAAGGAGAAGACTGGAGATCAACTCTGGGGTAAAAAACATGACAGTATTACACAAATATTTGAAGGCAGACATGGAATAAAAATAGCTTGAATATTTTTGCAAGCTAAAAAACATTAAACAGGCATATAAACAACATTATTTAAAAATAGCCCGCATTTTTTGTCGTATAAATCAAGTACTGTATGTCACGCAATAACATTTTTGAATAAAAATAAAATATTTGCAAAAATATTGTGGTTTCAAATGTAGATCAGATTCAACATCAGCTTTAAAAAGACACAGATAACAGTTTAAAGCTAATAGTGTGATTGTGTGTTGGTGTAGCTTTGCATCCTAAAGCACGTGAGCATATATTCAGATTCAAGATTTTATTTGTCACATACACAGTTATATAGAGGATATACAACCAGTAGTGAAATGTAGGTCAGATCAGCTCCAAAGATAGTGCAATTATATAAAATACTAAACAATTTAAACAAAATATAAATAATCTAGGTATAAGGATAATATAGATAGAAACTAAACTGAATATTTACATGAACAGGGATGTGCAAACAAATAGTAACACAAGGTAGTTACTTAGCAGCAGTGCAAAAATGTAAAAAGGTAGCAGCATTACAAAAAGAGCAGTAGTGCGGTGTGTATAGGTTGTAATGTCTCTATATTGGATGTACTAAAGTACAAGGAGTGCGGTACGATGTAAAGAGTTTAGGAGCCTGATGGCCTGGGGGAAAAAGATGTTGTGAGGGTTACATTTGTCTAATCTATTTGCACAGTGTGGTTGTGTGAGTGCACTACCTCTTAGCTGCGGAAGCCAGCGTCTCTTTCCTGGCTACAGACACTGTTGAGCTGTCTCTGTGAGATTTGCGTCCACCGGAACTGCCGTTGGCAATACAGGACATAGAGTACGCCTCACGCATCGGAGTCTGACCTGCAGGAGATAAAACACAGATCGATTGGAATATCTCTCCCATCCCTTGCAACAGAATGCCTGAAAGGAATGAACAGGTTTATCTCAGCACTGCAGACTTGGTGATTTAGCTGGATCAATTTTTGTACTGTATAGACTCTCTATCAGTGTTCCTGCACATTTTGATCGATACATTTTTATGACTTTTCCAGTCATGTGTCATTTTAAAACAGAGATTACAGTAACTGAAACAGCCTATACATATTTTAGAGCTGAGTAAGGAATTTTAAACAGAATAGAAACTGCAAAGACTTTTCCAAGCCTGTAAATGACAAATATTGTCCTTATATTGAAAGCAATAATATTTTGAATTAAACAACATCAAAATCTTCTAAATATATGTCAGGATCTAAAGTCTCTGACCACATTGTTTTTTTAAATGTAAAACCAAGCTGTGATATCAAATAAGGATTCTGCATTATTTCTAGGTCACTTATCAAATGCAACGAATCTTTGGCATGGTAACTTTGCACATGAAGTCAGATGTCTTTCTACTGAAGCTCACAAGATCTTTGGAACATTTTCAAGTCATGCTGGGATAACATGGATCATCAGGTTTTGCAAACTTGTGGATTTCATGCCAGCTCACTGCATGCTTGCATTACAGCAAAAGTGAAGCCAATCTAAAACTAAGAAACACTTTCCAACCATTACTCTTGAAAAGTTTAGCAAAAGTGACTTTCCTGGGGAATTCAACCAATGACACTTTTTAACAGAGAAAATTATTTGCAAAAAACTATTTTATTCACATTGAAAATAATGCAAAATTGAAGCATTTTCACAAGTGGACTTTAAAACTGGGAAAACTACAGAAGACAGTGAGGTGGCCTCTTGCGTTTGGTATGGTATTCTCACGCTAAACCTCACTGTCATGATTGCAATGGTTTGCATCAGCCACGCTATTTAAAACTTTCTCTGAATGTCCTGCATGTGGAAATGGCTGGTCTAGGTTCCTGGTATCCCACTGGCCATTTCCTCGACCCGTGCGCTGTCTGAAAGAGACCAGGATCTATGTAGCTATTGTCTTACTTGCCCTGCAGCTCTTGCGTGCTGGATTGTATTAATTGTTTTTCCCCAGGGCACGTGTCTGTGTGTGTATTATCTCAGGGGGCGGTGAAGCGATGTCTGCACCACATGGCTGTGTTTCACGCTTCATTAGCCCACAACAAAACACAAACTGTGTGTGGCTGGGACCATCCGATGTGTGTGTGTTCATTCTAACAAACTTTGAAGCCTCTTTTCATGAATCCCAGAATGTGGCTGTGCTTGAATTTCATATCTGTTCCAGATATGTACATTTAAATATTTATTTGTATTTATTGTGCATAACCAACGTCAACCAAAAACGGTACTGTTCTCTTTTTGATAATAAGTACAGATGGAAGTGCAATATTCTCTAACAAACTGATAGATATATAAATAAGTAAATAATTTAATTTAAATCTAAATTATTATCAAAACATTTTATTGCCACATAAAAATGCAACATGCAACTGTACGTGTTTTGTACAGATTTACATGTATAAAATGTAAATTATACTGATGGCACGACTAATGTTTACCAACTCTGACATCTTTGTTGCTACTCCGACAATATTAATCTTAATGATCTCATACTTGCAATACAGGAAGAATCTAGCTAGTCTGATGACACACTTTTTAAGATACAAAATGTCTTAAAGTTGAATGATTCAAGCATACAGTGACCTCCCTCCTGTGTGCTGTACTGTATGTTTGTGTGTCTGCAGAGCCTCACAGGAAGACCTCGTGTGACGCACTCCCACAGGAAACCAAGGAAATATCTGCTTTCTATCCACTGACTGTCACTGGCTTCACAGCTCCCAACCCACAGGCATACATCATCACTTTCACACTCAAAATACAGCAGAAGCTACAGTGCTCACGTGTACAGATGTATGAGCAGTTATCTCTAAATAAAGATGCAGTCAATAACAGACAAAATAAGACCAACTTTGTTCTTCTTCAGTGAAGTCAGTGTTAAGAGTCAATGCATAGATATTTCCTGATAGCCGCAGAATAATGAAAAGGAAGTGCACTTGAGTGGAAAGAGTGAGAGTTAGGGGAAGATATTAGTGTGGGGGGTCATGGGAAATTATAGTGTAAATCAAAAAATATGTGAAAAATGACTGTAACCATAGTAACCGTTCATTTGTGCATCACTAAGGAAAAAAATAGATCCTAAGGCTGTGTCTGAAATCACAAATGTAAAAGTACAGAGTGATTTAAAGAAATGTTTTTGGGGCATTTTACCTCATTATTGGACAGGACAGGATGTTAGGAGAAGAGAGTATAGGGAGGAGAGAGAGGGGAACGGAATCGGCAAATTCAAACTCGGGTCGCCATATGCACATTGGCACCATGTGGAACACTTCCCACTAGGCCATCGGCTCCAACGTGCATAATGTTTTAAATTAAGTACCTACCTATCGACCATTAAAACAGTATGTTCTATATGGTACTGTATGTGTGGGAGTAGTATTAATTAGGGATGCACCAAATCCAGATTTTTTGGGTTCGGCCAAATACCGAATCCACTGTTTAAGATTCGGCCAAATCCGAAACCGAATACCAAATCCTACTCGCATCCTTATTCCATTAGTCCTTAGTGCAACAATGCAAAGAAAAGTGTTTTTCTTTTCTTTTTTTGCTGTGACTGTCCTTCCTCTGCCGTACCTGAAGTTGCTGCATTTTGGCTGCTGTCTGTAGATTCCTTCATGCACAACTCGTATTCTTTTGGATGTTTTAGACACAAATGTTTTAACAGCGGCGATGTTGTGTACTGCTCCGGGTTCTTGCCACCACGAGACAAATCGGCATTGCAAATTGAACATGTAGCTCGACTTGAATCGCCTTCTTTTGGTTGAAAGTACTCCCAAACAAAACCTTTTTTGCTTACGAGTTCCATTTTCAGATTCTCACAGCCTAATACATTCGAACGGTCCACATGTAAACACCTTCACGTGATCAACGTCCGCGTGACGTCGACCAGCGATGTGCAAGCCTAGGGTTCGGTTCGGTGGAAAAAAATCTAAGGTTCGGCCGAAACCGAACCCCGTCAAAAAGCCCAGTATTCGGCCGAATCCGAATCCTGGTATTAATACATTTGGGACATAATGCATCCGCTATGCTTCATTGTCATGTGACGTGACCCACTCTTTTAATTTGATTAACTTTTAATTTGAAAATACTATTCATGACTTATTTTTACCTACTATGCCGCAGGGTAAGCATTTATCCACAGACCTGCTGAAGGCCAATTCAGGTACAGAGAGGAATTAAAAGTCATGTAAAGTTTAATCTACATATATCAACACACAAAAACAAACTTTGGAATTGATATGTGGCGATTATGAAGATAACATTATCAAATATGTCATGTTTAGTTGTGCTCTCCACTACAAACTTGATCTTCATTGCACACCGCACATATGTCTTCCTTTACGCACACATTAAAACACAAACGCTACATACACAAACACAAGAAACCCTGCTCCAGAAAATCCCCCCGGATCTCTGCATATGTGTGCTTATGAATGGGAGTAAATAAGTCCTATGTGACCACACCTTCACCTGCTGCTTTCACACACGTTCTGCACTGCCATCAATACACAAATCCCACAGAGAACAGGAACCAAGTGGGCAGAAAATGGACACAGGATAACACAGTGTCAGATTGTGATCCTGGCCTATGCTGAACTATAATTCATTCTTTTCAGTTTTTAAACTTATGTTCCTTATGATTTATGGAAAGCAGGATATAGTCAGAAAGGTTTTACTCAAAATGTAAAGGGTTGAGAGTTCACACAGATGTCACATGTAATTTCTGAGCCACCATAGGCACCAAACAAAATACTGTAGTTAAAATAACGATGTTGTGCGCAGTGTCTATAAGTTGTAAGAAAAAAAACTCATACTTCACCTTTGAGTTGTGTATGTTCCATCATGCATATGTGTGTGTGTGTGTGTGTGCGTGCGTGAGTGAGTGAGTGAGTGAGAGAGAGAGAGCGAGAGAGAGAGAGAGGAGCCAGTGTGCTTTACACAATGTGTTAAACAGAGAACAAAGTGAAGGCGGTTTAGTAGTTAAACATTCGAATGATTTTCCCTCGAGCAGCAGATCACACACACAAGCGTTCACAAACTAACACACACACAGCTGCTCTTCAAATGGAAATGTTGTGCGCTGTGGGTCAAGGTTGGATTCAAACTGTTAACAGATCCTGCCCTGGCATGGCTCCTACACTTCCTGCATGTAAACAGTGTTAGGATCACTGGACTGGAGGCAAACACACACACAGCGCTCGGTTACCTTTGCTGCTCTGCTGTTTCTTGGCGGCGGCGGCCGTGTCCTCGGACAGAGCCAGACGTCTGAGCACATCAGCCAGCGCGGCCTTCATCACCGTCAGCTCATCCTCCTGCTGCTGAACCCGCAGCTCCAGAGAAGAAAGGCGGTCCTGCACGTCTGACGCGCTTGCTGCTGAAATACTGTCATCTGAGATCAGAGAGAGAGAGAGATACAGGTCACTTACTCATCACATATTTCCTATGGCCAATAAATTATATAATTGACTACATTATTAAACAATACTTTTAAGGTATGTTTGTTTTAACAATGTTTATTTTAAAGCTGGGAGTATGACAGTTTTATATATATATTATGTAGTGATACAAATGTGTCAACAAGATTTTCCCATCAAGGTAATTCATATCAGATATCGCTATTTAATAATTTTAGTTCTGCATTTTTGTTGTTTCGACAAGTAAAACTAATGATATTATATTAAGTTAACAGCATGTGAGATTCCACTAACAACAAACTCACTCACTCGCATGCATGCACGCAGGCACGCACGCAGGCCAAAACACAGTAACATTGTAGACATTTAAAGAGATAGTTCACTCAAAAATGAAAATTCTGTCATCATTTATTCCCCCTCTTGTCATTTCAAACCTGTATACATTTCTTTGTTCTGCAAAACACAAAGGAAGATATTTGAAAGAATGTGAGTAACAGATCACACCCCCCCTATTGACTATCATAGTATTTATTTTCCCTACTATGGCAGTAAATGGGGGTTTAGATCTGTTTGGTTACAAACATTCTTCCAATTATCTTCCTTTGTGTTCAGAAGAACACAGAAATTTATACAGGTTTGAAATTACAAGATGGTGAGTAAATGATGACAGAATTTTCATTTTTGGGTGAACTATCCCTTTAAGTCCGCTGGCTTCACGGTAACAAGATGGTATTATTTGGATAAATAACAAGATCGTATAGATAGTATCAGATCTATCAACACAAAACCACATACATTTCTCAAAATATCTTAATTTGTGTTCCACAGATTCACAAGTTCCGAAAACATAAGGGTGAAAAAAGCGATGGCAAAATTTATTTTGGGGTGAACTATCCCTTTAAAACTAACAGTCTTCACGCATTTGTTTTATAGCATCTTACAAACATCTAAAATCACATGTATGGACGTATGGGTGGGGGGGGCACTACAGTACCGCACCTGGGTGCCAGGCGTAACTGCGGTTGGGGTTTTGAATGCTGGAGTGTTTCTCTGAGCGAGGGCCCCTGCATTCTAAACTGTGGTTAGCTAGTTTAAGGCACATAAAATAGCATACTCTCATACACACCAGCACTTCTCTGATCCAAGCTTAAATCTAAACCATTCATACACAGATTATTAATCATTGAAAGTACCGACTGTCTCTTGTTCACCCAATGGGTGCAAATGTGAAAAGCAATACTACACCGCACATTCAGATACTGAAAAATCAGCAAGTTCCCCAAATAGTTCAAATGAGTTCCAGTACTAAGGTCATGGCGGAGTGCTGTGTGTGCTGTGGGGTCAGGAATGCCCTGGCACACATTTATTCACACACAGATGAAACACACACCACCCTTCTTAGGAAGTCGGTAAATACCCCTCAAAAAAGTACCAAGCACAAGCACATTAAATGTACCAAGCACATTAAACAGTTTTTGGCCAACAGCTGAGCTAACAATCTACAGCTAGCTGCTCAAAGATCAATCAGTTCAATCTGGCAACCGCAGTCATGGGGAGAAGATCGATTCAACCTCAGCCACAATGAACCTCCAGGAGCCATCCATACATCACATGTCTCAAGTCAAAAACAAAAAGAGTGCACAAAACTACTGATCGATTATTCTGTCAGAGTGCAGTTTTTTTGCCTTAATACTTAAACAATACTGGCTAGGAAAAGTTAAGTAGAGCAGACTTCACACCAAAACTGGCTATACAAGACACATCGGACCTGAAGATAACATTTTGATTTAATGAATTTGATTTTGTTTTGCAGAAAAATACTTTATGGCATACTAGAAGTGAGTCTGCTTGTGTCAATAGGGGAAATTATTCAACACAACAAACAACCATTTTAACTTTGGTACCAAGAAACCAAAAGCAAACATCTCAAAGTTGCTGTTAGAAGCTGTGGCATTTAAAGTCTGGAAGGCTGTGAAATCCTGCAGTACTTCATTTTCTTCCTCTGCCCTCAGTTTCCTCCCTGTCTGCAGGTCCTTCCGCTCAAACCGTCTTATCTCAGCAGCCCACGGAAACATGAGCGGGCAATCGTCTAACACAATGCCTTTCTTTGAAAGGAAATCGGTTTGGGAGGTTGTCCGATATTGGCAGCACGTACGGAAAATAACATGGGCAGTGAAAGAGTAATACAAAAAATCAGAACGGGAAGGGTTGGAGGGTGGTGCGGTATCCCCAGGTAACCTTCAAGGAATAAATCAGATTGTGTTCACATAAAAGGATTTGAACCGGGTCTTATTGCACTAGTGCACTGGAAAGGAAAACCTGGCCTATCGACCTTACACCTTACCCTTTACTCTTTAAACCCATCAGACCACCTCCCTTCATATTTCTACCCATGATTTCTTGCGGGCTAAGAGGAAGGAAGGCCTCAGCACATGTCATATTTCACAATAGCTCGTCAAATTCCTGCACGTACACCTAAACACACGAACACACCTTCAACATAACCAACTGATTTCACTTCCCAACACCATGTGAACCTCTCGTGCACGGATATGACTCCAAGAAAACTCAAACACACAATCCCAGCGAGATCCTAAACTCCATGCAAGACAATCCTTCGGCACACGGCCAGATAGCATGCTTGTAAGACTTGTTTTTGGCTTTCTTCATTTTAACTGGAGGTCTATGGAGGAAGTCCTCGGGGTTAGATAGCAGATTTACAGCGGAGATAAGACTCAGTGGTGCAATCAGCCTCATTCAGACTCCCGGTCGCACAAACACACAGCCCGCTGAGCATTGATAGACGCGTCTTCATAATGTTCCCTATTTGCAACATTTCAAACAAACAGTCCAGATATTCACCTATTGTGCTGAAAGGACCGCAGATCTGAGAACAGTTCAGCTGTGAAGGACTGCAATAAGAACTGGGTTGGACGTAACTCTTATAAAGTGATATACACTTCTTTTACAAGATAAATAATCAAGTCAGGGATTGGCGATCATTAAAAGACTCGGCATACTTGTAAACTGGAGTACAGAACATGCCTAAACTGGTTTGGTGTATGTGTCTGTGTTATATGGATTGAGGAGCACAGACAAACTTTACTATTATACGCATTATACACATATAATTAAGGGTTTAGTGAACACTTAGAAAAATACAATGGTATTATTATGGTTGCTAAGACATGTATAATGGCAATTCAATGTTTTTTATATAGTACCCCTTACCATAGTACTACCAAGGTACATGAACATGGTACAACATGTTTTTTGAGGACATATATCATGATTCTAGCATATTTATGTATCATAAGATTTTATTGATACTGTACCATCAATGTACCATAGTACCACATTACCTTTTTAACTGCTAAAATCCTGTTTTAAACATAAATAAAGAAAAACCGTGAAGCATATTTAATGTAAAACACATAGTCCCATAGTTGCGTGTTGACTGAACAATTAACATCAATTAACACAAAATAAAATTTGAAAATGTGCTTTATTTACACAGCTTCCTACACATGTTCACTCACCTCATTGAGGAAGAGAGGGAAAAAAAAGTGCAAAACAAAGAGAGATGCGCAAACTTTAATATGTGTAACCGATTTACACATTTTTTCAGTGTAAATGAGCTCTAAATGACGGGCTTTAGAGCAAGACTGCAGAAACATCCTTAATGAAACCTCAAATGCTCAACATGCGACCGATAAAGGCGGGTAAACCAAAGTTAAGCAAGACAAGTGATGGCTCTGAGTCATTTCCAGAAGTGAGCTCATACAGGAAGTGACTTCAGAGATGGGGTGAAAAAGAATGAAAGGACAGAAATAAGTTGATGCTTTTCTCTAAATGACTAGCAGCGACATGAGCCTCCAACTAATATCTCATGTCTCCATGTGACAGTGATCATTACACTACAACTAAACACAAATCTCACACTAAAGCTGAGAGTCATGCAAAAGGCATGATGTGAAGGGGATTTGCCAAGACCTCATTTGGTTTCTTTCTTAATGTAAATCTAGGATACGCTGGCATACAGGACACCGTGTTCACCGATGCACACGGTGTGGAGTGAGCGGTCAACCTGGAAACACATGTACGGAACTAAATTTGCGTTTCCTAAATAAAATCATTCATTTCCACAAAACCAGTGTGGTCAAAAATGAATACTTTCAGAAATGTCCCTTTCTGGAATATTAGTGAGAGATTTTAAATATTTTAAGTTCCCTATTGTGCAGTTTCCTGACCTCTAAAAGACAAAGGAAACAAGAACACATATTTAAAATCATACAGATTTTCACAAAAAGTTGTACGTAAAAGTCACGTCATGATTTTTGTGACTTTTTTCTTGTTCCATAACAAGAGCATGAAAAGATGTTTAAATAGCATTACTGACTTAAACCTCTGCAGCACACATGGAGTTAGAGTAAATACGTTTGATCAATTCAAAACCATGATTTTAGGATTCTTAAAGACATTCAGTATCCTGCAAAGTCCAAAGTTTTATAATAATGGACTAAAGCATCTCAGTCAGTGCTGCTCATCCAGATTTCAGTTTAATTCAATGACTGCTGTGAGAGCCGCTCGATCTGGCGTCATGAATGGGATTTCTCTGCCGTCAGCACACTAGCAGGCATGTAACAGACATGATTAACTACACAGCAGCTTAATGATTCATTGTTATAGCCTGGAGCCTGACACACACCGTCCCCCTTACACAAAACCACACAGTCTCACATCTGTGGGGTCTGAGATTAGATAATGAAAAGAGCAATACCATGACATGTGTTTTCACCACCTATACTTACGGACAGATTGTACTGTGTTACAGCTGAAGACTAAACACAAGCCTTCAAGCCTGTATAATTGTATATTTGCAAACACAACAATCCAGTGTGCACAAGCACAGGAAATATATCCCCTGCACCATTTTTTGCACTTACATTGCATTTTAAACAACTTACAGTGTATTCAAAGTATACATTTTTATCAATATGTGTGTTCCCTGAGAATCGAACCAAGTTGTACAAAAAAGTGCACAATACTCTGTATAGAACACTGTATCCCACAGTGCAATGTGCTCAACTCAACCTTTCATTTCTGTGTAACTAAAGAACAAAAGTAACAGTAGCCACTATTCTTATGTTACAGTGTGTTCAGTTACGCTGACTTCCTGTCCACTATTGTGTATAGTTCAAAATGTTGCTGCTTACGTACAAAGCTCTCCACAACTTGGCATCTCATTATCTTTCTGATCTCCTTCATTTTTATGTTCTGTCGCGTTGTTTGAGATCATCCTCTGCAGACTTGCTGTCTGTCCCAAAATTCAAGATGAGTTCCATTGGTGGTAGGACATATAGTTGTGTTGCGCCTAGGCTATGACATTTCTTACCATAGCACATTCGTCAACTTGATTTAATTTTTCTCATTTTAAAGCTCAGGTAAAAACGCATTGGTTTATAATAGCCTTGAAAGGCGTCTTAAAATAAAAGGTATTATTATTAATGTCATACTTTGACTTGATCGGACTGCCAAGAGATCTCAGCTGAGTTTGTAGCAACATAAGACCATCAGTCTTTATAAAATGAATTAGAATTGAAACCTTTTTAAATTGAACAGTTTAACATTGCATAATGACTACAACGCAAATGTTTAAAATGAGGGCCTACGCATGGAATTGAAAAAATGCATCTCTACAAAAACGCAAATTATTGTGCCATGGCCCGCTACCTTGCTGCAGCTTCGAAATGTTTAACGCGTGTTGTGACATGTTTGTATAAAGACATTATGCTGTGTGGCCGAGCCAACTATGTATGCAGAGGCAAAGGGAGACGGGGTAACACAGCGGCCCACTCGGTGATGGATGAGCGGGATTATCACCCACCGACGCACATACAGCATTATATCCATTCTGCAAAACCCCATACTGATCAGATACTTTACTTAATTGTTTAACATGCCCAAATACAGAGGTTTGCTTGAGCATGCCAAGACAGAATCGTGACATCTTTTGGAAACCGGAAGTGGCAATGACTCAGATCAGCAGTCAGTGGAGGGTTTGAGACTGTACATGTTCCCAGGGTGGCATTGATCAATGACATGTCAGGGAATCTCTTTCCGGCAGCTCTGAAGTAATTTGGTCATGCTATTGATAGATCATGTGATTCACTCCAAAAATAAGTCCAGATTCAGAATTGTGTCCATGAGCAAAGATGGCAGGTAAGCGGACCAACAGTCTTGTGCCAGCCAAGCAACTGGCATTGAGATTAATGAGAATACTCTCTCTAGCTATAATATACATTCTTGTATCAGGCGGCAATACCATGACAATGTACATTTCTCCATGAATTATATGATTGCTGTTTAAGTTCATTTGTCTGTGTGCACTGTTACTCGTTTTCTATTCTTACGTGCACAAGGTTTAGATATCTATTGCACAATCCTAAACTAATCTCTCACTGCTAGATAAACTTAAACACTCAATGCATCCTACACACACACACACACAGCAGACAGCAGCTGTCCATCTGTAAAAGTTGTCTGTGAATGGGGGTTCTCCCTGCTGGAATCCAGCCTAACACATCAACTCCAGTGCCAAATTCAAGCAGACTGTTGTACCGTGTGAGTGTGTGTATGTAGGTTTAGCTATACTTATGAGTGCCAAATGTTTAAAAGCACAAATATAGCACTATAGTATACATGTTATAAACAAACTAGTGAGGAAACTAGTGAACATTTCAGGTGGTCCTCTTCAGTAAAAAATGGAGAATGTGCTCGCTGATACAAATGTGTGTGTGTGCCAAAGATATGCTTGAACAATAGAAAGAAAGAAAGAAAGAAAGAGATTGGACTTTGGAATTATAATTGTTATTCACTACAACTCGCTGTCACGCAATACGCATTTTTATTGTTTGTCAATAAAGGTAAAGCATACAAATATGGCACCATTGGGGGCGCCAATCACAATTTGTGTTTAATCAAATCCGTGTTTTAATCAGCTTTCCTGAACACCCCCCTCACCTGTCATTGGTCAGCCAAACAGGGAGCCACGCCCCCAATCTGCAGCATTTGTTACACCAATATTGCTGTCATGTGGGTCAACCAAACGTCAATGTTTTAATAGTGTTTGATAGTTAACTTTGATAACTGTTTGTGTTAAACAACTACGTTAACAGATTTCAGTGCCCGTGAAGTGAAGATTAAAGAGTATTTTAACATCAAATATCTACAAAAATATCTCTAAAATATGCCCCTATAGGTATAGTTTATGCATTGTCTACTACAAAATATGCAAACAAACCCAACGCTAGCTGAACACATAAAAACTAATTCAGATGCACATGTGGCACTCACAGATAAACATATACAGGTTGATTGTACCATATTTTCGTCTTCCTTGACAAACGTTTAATACAAAGAAGGGAAGTAACACCCTAACCAGAGGCAAAATATGGTCCACATCAGGTATTAAATTCACTGTGTATGTGAATTTCTGCTTCGCGCCTGCAGTGTTAACAGTCTAACCCCTAACCCACACACAATTACACACACATACACACTTCTACAAAGAGACTGTGTGCTCCCCCAGGCCACCTAACAATGAATGAGATGCCACAAACACACTCGATACAGACGTGGCACTTCAAGATGCCACCAAACACATGCACCTACACACATACATAAAAAACCAGAAATTACACTATTGCAAATGTTGTGTATTGACAATACTGGACCTCACAGACCAACATAAAGATAAAAAGAATGGATGGAAAGATAGACAGGACCTGTACAATAACAGTATATTGTCTTTGTCCATCATAAATGAAGCTGGTTTATTTGAACAAAATAAAACTAACCACACGCAGAACTCTTCACTGGTGGGGTCGCCATTCACAATCACACAAACAGATAAAACAAACAGTTTTACTCTCACTAAACACACAAACACACACACACAGCTGATGCGCATTCAGCTTTGGTGAACAGAGGTCAGAGCGTTACACACTACTTCCTCACCATGTGGTGTGCAATGGGGAACCTCCGAATGACAAAAAGAAAGAAAAATACATTAACAGCGCACACACACAACCACACACATGCATGCATGTCAGCAGACCTCCTTTACAAACTATCACACACAAGTCTTCCCACAATCCCTCACTTCTGTATTACCAGTGCAGTGGTTCAGCACGGCCGTGTTGTTGCAGACAGGAGCTAAACCTGTCGGGCAGTCTTCCATTCTGTCCTTGCGCGTGTACAGCTGCGATCTTCGCGGCTGCCCGTCCTCTCCTGGGAAAGCTGCTCGCGTCTCGAATTCCTCCGTTTGTATATATTAGATCCGTCTAGCCACGTCTCTGCGATCCTGCTGCGCCGTCCCGTCTTACACACGCATTCTCTCTTGGCGGCGCTGACACAAAAGCCAGGGCGAGTGAGTGAATGCGAGGGTAAGAGAGAACAAGGGAAACTAGAGTAGGAGGAGATAAAGGGATAAAAAAAGAAAATCTTGGTCGACTGAGGGAGTGGCCAGAGCTTCTCGGCTCGTACGTCTTTAACCTCTGCCGTTCCGCGCACACAGAGAGGCAGACACATACGTCTGTGTTGTTTTAGTGTGCACTGGGACGGGAGGGGGAGGGTAGAATGGGAGAGGGGTGGAGACCACGTGGAGGTGTCAAAGCTTTAAAAAAGGTCCAAGTCACACACACACACACACACACACACACATACACAAGTAAAACTACAACGGTTCTTAAACAGAGAATATTTTCTAGTCACATGGTAAACTAGATACAATAAGGAGTTGCAAATGCAAATTCTTCATAACTGCTGATACTATTCCTGCTAACAGACTGTTTTTCACTTTCTGTTCCTAGTTGTAGCAGTCATGCATTGTTTTTTGCATATTATTGGTCCTAAACAGAATGCAATAATATAGTCCATTAACATTACCATTCATTTCAATGGCAGTTGTATGGACCAGAATCCGCTACTGAAACCCCTTAAAGTGATAGTTCACCCAAAAATAAACATTCTGTCATAATTTATTCACCCTCACATCATTGCAAACCCTTATGACTTTTCTTTCATCTGCAGAACACAAGAGAAGATATTTTGAAGAACGTTGGTAAGTGTACAACATCGGCCCCTATTGACTTCCATTGTATAGACACAAAATTTAACAAAGAATCTGCATTTGTTTTCCACAGAAGAAAGAGTTACATGTTTTAAATGACATGAGGGTGAATAAATGATGACAGAATTTTCATTTTTAAATGTGTACTATCCCTTTAAGTGGGCATTGAAGGATGTATATGTAGTCAATATTATAAGCACCCCAACCAGTTTTTCAATGTATGAACCTATAAGTATGTAAGTATCATAAATTGTATCATATTACTGTATATTTTTAGATTCAAAAGAAAATATATAGAATTGGCAAGCAACATAATATACTGCAACACATTTTCAATACATTTTTCGTCACAATTCTCCAATATGTGATAAAATCCCACAATCTCTGAGTGGAGAGCTTTCAACAAAATATTTGAACCCTCTGCTATGTTATGCCCGACATCTTTCACAAAAACAATGCAGGTGACTGAATGCATGTATGTTTACAAGCACAAGCTGTTATCCACAAGAGACTTTGCGTCTGAGCATGTGTAAAATTTACGTCTTGTTTGCGTGTAGTTCATATCCATCAGAGTTCACTGCTGAATTACAGCGGCACGAGTTATGGTTAGCTCTGCTTTAAAAAAGCACACAAAACATCGGTTTATTAATCTTAAACCTGAGGAGAGGGAGTGGAATATGGTAGCAGCACTATAAAAAAAGCGAAACGTTTAATTATCCCACGTGTGTGAAGAGGCCAGCCTATCGGTGAGGAGAGCTTTAGCTTTAAAACAATAAAAAAAGCAAGAAAGAGAGCGAGAGAGGGGGCGAGGGAGCATTCCTCCGGCAGACAGCTGCCAAGTTGGAAGAAAGAACAACAACAGAACGCGGCTGGTGAGAAGCCAGAGGGAAAGCCAAAGACGGGGAGAATAGTTTGGAGGAAGGATATCGCAGCCACGTCCGTCACAATTTTTTAGCGGCCAGATGTTTGAAAACCAAAAAAGAGAGTGAAAATATCACGAGGGAGAATGACATCTCTCACTGAAATCCGAGTGTCACACTGACACAAATTACAGACGAATGGAAGAAAAGTAGGTCAAAGGCCAAACGTAGGTACTTTCAACCTCCCACTCGTAGTTTCACATAAACACACGGCAGCCTCATTTCTGTCAGCTTGCAATGAAATGAAGAACCACGGTCGATGAGAGAGCGTGTGCCTACGTGTGAACAATAAAAAAAAAAGACAGCCAGTAAGGAGCGTAAAGCATTTGGCCGAAAGGCAAACGTTTAGTCTGCATCAGCGTTTTACACAGACAACAAATATGAGCATGAAGTTCAAATTATACACCAGCACTAGGGGTGGGCAAAAATCTCAAAAGTCATTTTATTTCACGGTAAAGAACTCCCATTATAATTATATATCTTATACCTCATTTTTCTTAGATTTATTTAATTTACTTATTTATTACAATTAATTTAAATGCTCACCATAGTTAAAATGTAGGCAAGTTATGAAAATACGCTAAAGATAACAAATTAAGTTCTGATAATAAGATATTATTTATTTATATTTATCTTCTGGCTATATCATATGTATACAGCATGTATAACAATTAAGTATGAATATATGCACAAACAATGAGAGCATGGTGTTATAAACTGGTGTTCATGGGGTCTGCACTGTAGGTCTTTATCGCTCTTTACTCTCTATTAGAGGCGCTCTTTAAAGCTACAGTTTGTAACATCTTTGCAGTATAAATATCCAAAAACCACCAGGCCAGTGTTATATAATTTGTTCAGCTGAATAATTGCAATATATCAAATGTTTTCAACTACTTGTATATTGTGAGAAAATCGCAGTTTTAAAGACACGGGGCTGTGCAGTCGCCTGTCAATGGAGTCATATCCGCGTTACCCTTTAATATCGCCTTTACTGTAGGAAAAACCGCATAACAACAATTTCCCGTTCCAGTCTGATTAATGGCCATCAGCAGTGGAGTTGAAGACAACAGATCCCATAATTCCATGCTCCTTCACAGCGTCATCAAGCTACAACATTGTTGTTGATTTGATTGCAAACTGCGCCTTTAAATGTCTTGCGACTCTCTGTATTTAGGTAATACGTGCATTTGTCTTTGCAAAAAACAACAACATATATATATATATATATATATATATATATATATATATATATATATATATACATATATATATAAAAAATACACAAGAATTTGCTTTTTTTTATATATACGCGCAAATCCCTGCACGAGCATTGCAGGTAAGCATAGCCAGACCTTCAGACTGACGGCTGAAGGTCTGGAAATCATGGTAGCCTTCTTTGGTCAAGGCCCGCCCAAGAGGCCATATGACAACCAATCACGTTTAAAGGTAAAGCAACCAATCACGTTTTGTTTTGTGCTGCGTCATGTTTAAAAACATGGAAATGTTACAGTAACAGGCATGGAAATGTCACAGTAACAGACCGGTGTACATTCACGAGTGTGTCAAAAGTTAACACCTACAACATTCATGAGTTTACGCCGTGAACCTCGCATACTTTTAAGAATTCAGCATTTAGTCATTTGTGATGAGTTCTTATTGTAACCGATGTAAACACAACAGCTTATGTCTACGATCAGACGGCTTTGTGTCGCTAAAGAACGTGACACACACTTAATCCTGTGGAATCCAACCAATCAGATGACGATGTCGAACGTGCTGAAGTGTTTCCAGAAAAGCGTGCCTTATGCATCAGACGTTTAGCCAACGTTCCGTAGGCGCCCCACTAGACCGAATTACGAAACTTCAAACTAAAAAAAAGTCAGAATAATATTTGATTTATTAATTTATTACGATTAATTCACATTTGCAGAGCGCCAAGTTAGTCACGCCTACTTATTTACATTCCGCAGAATAGACAGAATAGAAAAATCTCTTACGGTTGACATTTTATTCCACAGTAACAACATATTCCGTCATACCGCCCAGCCCTAACCAGCAGATCCAGTTAATTCTAGTAAGCTATATCTTATCCTGTAATATATCTAGCATACAGTCTTGCTTCACTTGAATATAGTATAAATACAGTAGTTCCACTTACAGAAGTTAAACAGGTTGTAAATAATGTCTCATGTTAAAATATGTAGCGTGTGGTGCAGTGAATTAAGATGTAGCCATGAGCAGTATGAACTGTTATTGCTGGCTGATGTTAAGACCTTTGTGCAAAGCAGTTGCTTTCATGCAAATGTGGTGTATTTAAAAGAAAAATGCATGGTTGTTAAGCAAGGGTACATTTTGTTGAGTATGACACTTTTGTAGTAATTATTTTTACAGCAGTAGATTAACTGGTTGTGTGAGTTGGGTCAATCTGGGCGTGCTAATGTGTGTGTTTCAGACCCTAAGGCAAGTTTAACATGGTTCAAAATGCTGTACATAGGCGTGCATAAAGTCTGCTTCAAACCTTTGACAAGTAACATGAGTGTTGAGATATTACCTCGTGTTAAAGCAGGTTAATATTTCATTTTAACCGTGTTTTAACATTCTGTTACTGTACATATCCAGAGTTCTCTCTCGCTCACAAATCAACAATTTCATTTTTAGGGTTTCGTTTTTCTTTTTTTTTTTTTTATCAGATGCATTGTTCAGGCCTGAAACATAACTTGCATCCGCCTTCAGACACAAGGCATCCACCACTCCCCGTCTCCCAGCATGCCTCAGGAGCTCGAGCCAGTGTCGCGTGTCTCGACCACAGGACGCAGTCAACTCGAGAAAGAAAAGTGCGACTCGACAGGGGCCCACAGACCTCGCGATAAAATACAGACGGCAGGAAGGCACACAGGAAAGAGAGCGTGTGCAATGGGTGAAAGCAGAAGGGCTGTTCGTACTTTCATAGCAGCATCTGCACGAAGACAGATGCTTTCCCAGAAACACTTTTACCACAAGATCGCTGGTGCATCGATATCACATACTCCAGCCGTTTATATGAGCAGTGTGGTGAGGAAGAAGAGGAGAAGCGACAGGTCTTAATAATGACAAAAAAGTAATTTGTGCGGAAGTGTGCATCCAACGCTATACATTTGATTTAATTTACCAACTTGTGTACCGACTCGGCTTAAACTGGGGAGATATTGAAAATGTGAGAGTTTGTGGGAAATGCAGGAGCATTGAGACACTGATTTAGCAGATCAAATTCTTACAGTGCACCAAAGCTTTTGATCAAATGCGTGGGGTTGGGTTAAACTTACAACTCTTTTGGTTACCTGCCTTGTGCCACAACACCACGGTGAGCCAGGGAAGCAACAGATTGAACACCCTTTAGTACAAACCCAGCATTCAAGATTACCCTAAGGAAGACCTGTATTTATAAACATGAGAGATATAATTTGAACTGATACAATCTGATGTGGTGTGAACGTGATAAAATTCTGTCTCAAGTAAAACTTCACTGGTGACTCATATCAGCCAGACAAAAGAAAAAAATCAACAGTGCATTCCTAAACAGTTTTAGTTTAATAGTTTTGCTATATTTATGTGAGAAGATACAGTTCAAGCATGCTTACACATGAACAGTCATATTTCATATTTATTTTGACATGCCGAACACGGATGAAGTGCTCTAATTTGCATGTTGAAACACCACAACAAGCTAGCTCTCCTTCTTAAACATCCAAAACATCCCTTTCACCACATTTGATTTACTGTAGTAGTATTATTCCTTATCTTAACTCTTATTTAGGGTTTCATTTCTTTCATATTTCTCGCCATTACTCCCCTGCATAACTCACAATGAGACTAATGGTTTATGACATGACACATTAGGACATGTCTGAACTTAGAGTTTCTTACACAATATTTAAGAGTAACGCGCTGTGGTGCCAGTGTGATGAATTACCCAATGACAGTTTGGCTTTCTGTTGGAGGAAAGAGGTGCTGGAATCATAGACCAGCGTACATTAGAGTTTAAGAGGTTGAATTAGAGGAACCTTAATGCCTTAATGCTTTAACTTCATCTTAAAACAAAGTGAACCGTGACTGATGATCTTCCAGTTCTGCCAAAATAAGCTACAGGGTGGACCAGACGAGGGTCTGATCCAAACAAATCAAAAAAGATAATAGGATTCAATAAGCTCTTTGAATTACAGCTTTGAGGATTCACTGGCCCAAGTGAAACAGTCTTTTTTGTTTGTTTGTTTAAAAAACAATTGTTGAGCAGTTGAGTAAACTGCAATTTTATGTTTCAAACAGAGATGGTGATAGCGAAGCAAATGTTACGGATTGCATGCACGCTTTTGTGGCCCAAACTTAACTTCCGGTACACATCCGCAAAGAATAGAGACATTAGCTAGCAAGCTAAAAGTATGTCTAGCCAGTATTATTTTGGGTTACCAGTTGAAGAACCATTACTTGATTAAACTGAGACAAAGTTACACAGCCCATTCAACAAATTGTTTATTAAATAAAATAATTATACAATAATATTCAACAAACTGTGTATTTAAAAAAATATTATATAACAGAATATTAATATAAATTCATGTTAATATATAAAATATAATATTTATATATACAAAATATTATTAGCCACTAGCCAGACCGATCAACCTTAGTCAAAAAGCAAAAAACCCAACCGCTGAGTTACAAATGACCCAGAAAATTTGACCCAACAATTGGTTGAAACAACCCAGCACGAGTTCATTTACAGCCCAATGGACCCAACGGGATGACCGAAAGCTGGCTTGAAAATAACCCGGCATTTTTAAAGTGTACCTTTGGCAAATCAGATCCGGAAATCTACAGAAATTCCAACAAATTACTTGATGTCATTCATACAATCTATAACATGCTATTCTGTAATTGTGAGCATCATCTATTTGTTCATTTTTAAACATAACTAAAGAGACTGGTGACACTGGACAGCAAAAGCTGCAAAGTGCATCAGGCTTTATGGCAACAATCAGACACAGCGAGACCACGAAAGCCCTTGACTTACAGAATAATGCACGGCAGTGAATGTAATTATACTTACATGAGCAAATAAAAGAACAGTTGTGGTTAGTTTGTGTACTGTATGTGGCATCACATAAAATGAAGATACTAAAGAGAAAAGAACTGAGGTGAATAATAAATATCCTAAATAAGACCAGAGGCTCTGTAATAATGTTCAGAGTTCTCAGATCTGCCCCTCCTCATGAAAGTGGTTTGTTTAGCCTTGCTAAATTAGAACAAGAAAGAAAGCCACAAATACACCAGCACACATACATGCATACGCACAGCTGGCCCCTACAGAGTGAAAAGGACACGCGGGGTCAAATCGATCGAGAGCGGGAATGGCAGTCATGAGCCGAGGGAGTTATAAGACTGAGACAAACAGAAAGACATGCACATTAAATGACAGAACAAGAGAGATACACAAAAAAACAGAGACCACAATGAGGTGAGTCGGACAAAACAAGACATGTTCTTCATACGGCAGTCACACGCAAACTAGTGTTCAGGGAAATGCCCCCCACATTACGCTAGCCTCGCACAAACTGACTTTTGTCTGTCAGTGTCAGCATAGAGTACGGTGCAGCTTTTTCTGACCGAGATATGGTCTCACTATACCGGGTTCATGCTATACGATTTGGCCGTGATTTTGCCATTAGAAACACACTTCAGGAATTGTGAGGGGCTTTAAACATTGCTTTTAACTATTACTCACACATTTTTGTATGATTTGCATCGAACCAAAAACATGACATCTTTGATATGTAACATTAAAATCAGTGCAAACGTGTGCACAAGCATGGCGTTGTAGCATTGGCATGGCGCCATTATAAGAGCAGGCACATCCCTTGGTAGCAGGAACTCTAAATCTGCACCTATTTATGCCTCTTTGTCTTGTTTAAGCCACACAAATTTTCCCTCAAAGCCACAATACGGCTGTCTAATAAAAGAATCCATGCTTAGTGCTTCAGAGAGCTACGATTCCTGCCCCCCTGCAGTGCCTCAGCAAATAGGTGTGTGTGTGGGTGCAGATTTGGCCGACCACCAGTGCACCCTTCAGCAGCATTCCTCACATCCCTGTTTCCAATTAGCCTGGAAGAATACTGCAGTACTGAGGGGCCATAAGAGCCCAACTGAAACCAAACTACTATGCAGCGTGTTCTGTGCAATATTCACTTTTGACCTGGATGTGTTGTGGACCGGAAAAAGTTGGCTGAACATTTTTTGCTCGTATTTTGATATTTTTCCATCAGACCTGCTATTATGACCTGCTGCTAGATACGTTAATAACGGCTACTACATGATTGTGCATTTCAGGCAAAAAGAATTGTTGCCTGCGGTGGCAAACCCAAAAGACAACTAGATTTACATTCATATAGCACGCATTAGCCTTTGATGTTTTGACTTCAATCCACGCTATCCCGAGACCGTCTGAAGTTTGTGTGCATATGCAAAGAGAACATCAATGAGTTTAGCATCTTCATCCAACAATTAGTTCCATAAAAAGCCACCAAAGTTTTGTGTTGTGCTGCCATGCATCATAAATTGAACTCTGTGGTCCTTCTGTGGGCTTGTTTCATGCAATCTCTGCATACAGACCGAGAAAACCATACAACAAATTAAATCCCACAAATATGTTACTGAACATGCCATGAAATCATTCTTTCTGAAATCTTAGCTCTAGTTTGTATGTGTAAAAAAGAACATCGACCTAATAAACCTGAAAGTATTTAAACAGGTTTCTGTAACTTGAATGCTCATTCTACACCAGCGCTTCATCTCCAAAGCACACGACCAAAGAGTGGTGAGGACCACCGTGCTGAGTTCTTGCTGATGGTGGTGAACATCACAGACCCCCACACCCACCTGAGCAACATCACAGGTGTGCTGCCATTTTATGCCCTGTGTGTATGAAGTGAGATTGTAAACATCAAGAGATACACACAGAAGATAAGAGGCAGAAAAAAGTCTCAAACATTGATTAAAATGTTGTTGATTGATGCTGTTAAGTTTGAGGGGTAGATACACATTTACTTATCGGGTAATCATAAAAACAAGTGTAAATTCTCTCTAAGGTGCATTTGAGATGGTTAGTAATTTGATAACTCAAACCACCTCAGGAGAAGGAGTGGGATCTGCAGAGATCTGAAATTGATACTGTATACTGTAGATAACTGGGTCACAACAACACAATATTATTGTCATTACTTAAAGGGACAGTTCACCTAAAATACAAAGGCTGTCAACATTTACTTCCCCTTATGTAATTTTACCTTATTTCTTCTGCAGAACACCAAAGAAGATATTTTGAAAAACGCTGGCATCCAAACAACATTGGCATCCACTAAAACATAATAAATGATAACAGAATTTTTATTTTGGGGTGAACTATGCCTTTAAGTTTGGTGTATAATTTTCAACTTAGCTTTTTTTGAATGATGGCCAATCTTCCTTAAAATACAGACATGGAAAACTACAAGTTCTGATTCTTGGTATGAAATACTCTAAAATCACACTTAATGTACTATAAAGAGATAAGGATACAAAAAATGTCAATTCAATAAAAGAAAATCTATACTTAAGTATATTATTTAATGAATGGATTCCTCTCTTTATGAATGAACCTTTCTTCTAGTGTCCGAGAGAGTTAATCATCTACTATAACTGGGGGTAATAAAAACTGATCTTGTGTTCTAACTAATAGGTTGGGCCCTGATAAATGATTTAACCATTTCTTCCATGCAGTCAACAGCTCTCAATCATAAGGTCCTCTCTCTGCCTTCGTGCCTGAACACACATTTTAAGTTAAATAAATGCACATTGCTTGTGATCAACTAGTGCAAAAAAGCCATATCTTAAGATAAATAATAGCATATGGATCAGGTACTATATGTGAACTGAACTGGGGAGGAGGGCTGTATCACCTGAAGCCATAGCAACTACCTGTACCATCCTAGGAAACAAAATGCCATCTTCAGAGTGCCCTGGCAACAACCCAGTTGTACACAGACAGCACCACCAACATTTTCTACAAAAAGAAAAAAGTCTAGATAACTATTAGTGCAGAATTAAATGTAAATGGCTGTGTTTGCTCATATACAGTGATGCATGTGCTTATAACAATCTCTCCAGAGGCAGTATGTAATGTATGCATTTATGTGTGCGAGGAGGTCTGAAGTCGGCACTTAGGCTGAGCGCTGCAGGGCTCCTGAAGTACATAATACAGCAGACATGACACTTACTGACAAGCTCACACTCGTCTCACTGGAGTACAACTGTCACTACCTTCTCTTTTACAGATGCTATCTGGTTTAGTCTTTACTATAAGAGGAATCTCGTAATGCTACGGTAGCATTGGCTGGACAGTAGTGCAGGGCAATATTGTTGATGTTTTTGAGATGATTTTGAAAGTTTTATTGTGAATGCAGGAATATTTTAATGTTTGGCTTTGCATCATAACACTGGTTTCTGGTTTAAACTGCAATTGCTACAAATCGTTTAGATTTGGTAATTTCGACCCATTCGAGTGAATTAGTTCAAAAAGATGATCTGTGCAAAGCTCACTCAAACCTTTACAAATGTCCCAGAGTAACCTTTCTCATGTATTAAAATGTTTAGTGAAAATTTATATAAAGAGGGTTGGATATTATATTTTCAAAAATGCAAATACACGACAAAAGAGTTAAATACTATTCTTCCTTGGGCAAAACATTCTTGTGGATTTTTTTTCACTAGTATTATAATGCATGTTATTTCTTGCCTTAAATATTGTTAAACTACCTGGCAACTATATACAGTTTTGTTGGATTGTTTAAAAATACAACTTTTAATTTTCTTTTAATGCTTGTGAATCTCTTTATAGCGCTCACTCTCTCTTTTACATGTGCTTCTCCTACTTCACTCACTTTCTCTTGTCGCTCTGTCTCTGTCGCCATTTAGCTGAAAGTGCTTACACGAGCTTTCAGATTCATTCAACAAAGATCAAAATGAAATGTTAGGGGAAGTACATTTACTCAAATATATGGTATTTACTGGAATTGATGTGAAGTTGGGTAAAACCGATCCAATAAAAAAAAAGAACTGTACAGCTTGGCACCCACAGTTTGCTACGTATTTGCTCACCTCATGTCTCAACTTGATACTTCATAAGAAAACACTTTGCATTTCTCTAAATCCTGAAGGCAAACAAATCACATAAGATTTAACTGGAAGTTTTTTTGCAAGACCTGGATGTATCTGTTATGGTTCTTCTGGTCTGTATGATGAAAAATCATTATGTTACCATAGTAGCCCATATCTGTTTTCAGCAGATTTTAGCTTGTAAAAGTATTTTAAATAAATATTTGAATAATGCTGAAGATTATAGAACTAACAGGTGTTTATGGTAAATGCATTTATCCATTACTGATTTACATTCTATGATGCATACTTCATGAGTACTGACAACATTGTGTACGTGACAGTCTGCTGCATTACATCACCAAAGTGTGTACTTGAAGGAAGACTTTAAGGGCTTTATAATGCCTTTTGGGGCAGAGTTGTCTGATACAACTTTCAGCTCGAGATATGATAGGATAGACTGTGGAACTTCTCACGACCCTGCAAAAAGGACAAGCAGCATAGAAATGGATGGCTGATTCGACAGTGGTTCTAGACTTTATACTAACACCAACAGGTGTACAATTAAAAGTAGTGCACTTCAACTGCCTACTGAAAAATAAAAGTATTGTTAAATCAACACACAGACAAAAGGAACAATTCAAACAAACTCCTCTCATATAGTCCCAATTTTCCAAAAATGGCTACAGCACCCCCTGTCTGCAGTTTACATGCATCATTTATATACAAATCCCACAGTCTGATCTGACGAACTCTGAGCATCTATTGGTATCGTCACCATGAAAATGATTTTTCTAGGCATGTTTGTGCAGAATGCCATGGAAAACTACCAGAGAAAGTTGGATGGACTGCAATGGCCTGCTTTAAACTGCAGCATCATCACTAGCGTCTGCTGCACTGCGGGTACAGGATGAGGCCATTTCTCTGTGCCACCTGGCTGTCGGTCAGACGCGTGTTAATGCGGAGCAGAAAATCTGCAGTGTCACTGCGCTGGCTGACCTCATAGTGCAACTGTAACTACTGTATGCAGAGACATTAGCATTGTGATCCAAGAATGAAAAACAAGTCTTCTTGTGAGGTACCCTGTAGGGAGGCTGGGGAAAAATGCGTCACCTTCTTAATCTAGCAAACTGTAATTTATTTATTCATTTAGCTGATTTTGATTGAGAGATGCAAATGAGATATATGACATACATTTTAATGCAAACTTCAATGCATAGTAAATTAACTTTTAAAACAAAGCAAACTTTCTCAAGTCTAAAAATATGTACCATACATGACAGCAAACTGTTACTGTACAAAGCAATCTAAATTATTTGGTCTGTGCCAGATGCTTCAACTTTCATTCAAATACTATTACTTACTTGAAAATGTTAAATAATGTGCTGGAAATTTTTTTTAATGGGGCTGTGCATTAAGTCCAAAATATCGCCTGCATCCGCGTGAAAAGCCTCTTTAACTATACCCGGGCCTTAAAGTAAACTTAGGGCCCTATGATTTCCGCTGACGGAATCACTGAATCCAGGCAAAAAAAAAACGGAATGTGCTGTATAACACGGAATGGCATGGAATCTGGCAAATGCATTATTTCTTAACCAGAAAGTAGCGCTGAACAGCTAACTAAATTCAAATTGTGCTATGAATAACGTTATTCAGATGCATTTTAAATATGTCATCTGCTTGTTTTGCGTGTAGCTTTCAGCGTCCATGTATAACGACGAGGACGCGCGAACACATGAACTGCATTGAAGCTACTGTCAAACACCATTTGCGGCGTCCCATCAAACTAAAAGTCTGGTTAACTTGAACAAGTTATCAAACACACACGTTAAACCACACAAACCCCCTTGTTTTTTACCACTGAGTATATAATTTACATTAGTAAATTGAAGTACATGTGCAAGTAAAATTGTAAAAAAAAAAAGCACTTATTTAAAAGAATTGTATAGTACATTTATGTAGACCTAAAAACAGAAAAGAAAGAAAGATACTGTTTTAATAACATAGTTAATTAACACATAACATACATTTTACTGAATGGTACAAAGTATCTACTGTAGTGAATATGTGGGCAAATATATTACAACTGTCTAGTAAAAGACAGGACATACAGAATCCAAAAACATGAAAATGGAAAAAACGGAATTTGGGAAAAAATCAAATTGAATTTGGAAAAAAATACAATGGATTCCATAGGGCCCTATAAACCTTTGTGTCATCTAAAGTTCATACGTGTACGAGTTTATTAAGTAAATGTAAGTAAATGATAAAGGGATTCACCCAAAAATGTCTTTTTTTTTAAGTGAAAACCTTACCATCCTCTTTCCAATATTTTTTACTCATGTCAACAAACAAGCGAACAACAGGGCAATAATACTTCCGAAAGAATGTTCACGTATGCGTAGGAAGGCATCAGTTCAGTATTCTTGTGTGTGCATCCGTTCGCATGCGTAGGAGTTTGATTGTGGCCAACGTGTGGTAAAGGTTAATATTTAAGAAGAATGTGAGGAGCATCATACAGAAAATGACAGACGCTGCACATTCATGACTATCGGGTGACAAAATGGCTAAAAATAAGCCACACAGAAAGCAGCAAAGAAGTAAAACAGACAGAGCCGTAGTCAGAGGGGACATGCATGAAACTTCAAGAACCCATAAAAATGAAATTGTGGCTTTTAATCGACATCTATTAGCTTTGAAACTACAGACATGCTAGCAAACACCCAAGTTAACAAAATGAACCTTGGCACAAGCTAACATAAATCGCAAATATCATTTTTAAATGATTTTGAATGCATATTTAATTGGACTACATCTGCGGTACACTCACGTAAACACAAATAAAATGCTTCATCTATAGAGTTGTTAAGGAAAGCTCATTGGAAGAAGTGATGTGACCAGTTAAGCTGGCATGTCTACAGCAGTACATCTGATCCTATTCCAGCTCACACCGAGCGCACACCTGCCTTCAGCAATGTAAGGACTGGATTGTGAACGTGCATGCGTGCTGGTGTGTGTAAAGATCAACAACACTGTAAACAACCGTAACTTCATCCACTGCTTTCGGTTTACCATGTGCAATTGCAGTGTACTTCTATGTATAATTTATGGAGTCATAACCACATCACACACCATGATAAACCAGATGGTGTTTTTCATGAGAACGGGAATCTTGAATTCTAAATAGACTTCTGGGATCCAACTGAGTATAAAGAGTTTGAATGGGTTGCACTAGTGGGGGGTAAACGGGTGCATGGATCCTCATTCAAGACCCATTTTCAACCCAATTATTAACTTAATCCAATCGAAATCACTTCAATATACATGCTATCCTACTGTACGTACAGTATGGATTTAACTTCGTCTAACACACATGTCAGTGTTGCTAGCACATCCTGAGTAATCCTGATTAAAGTTACAGTACAGCCAAAACAAAACCCGCCCGCTAATGTTCTCCATCGCTGTCCTTCTGTACACCTCACCCGCTCTCACCCATCCCCCTCTTACAAAACAGGTCTCAAATTAGCTGGTCACTCTGGACCGCTGGCCTCGGGATCTGAACTCATAAATCAATCAAGTCTCATGTTTTTGGGTGCCATTTTACACATGAACTTCTAGAATAAACCATGGTGGGCAACATATTGAATATTTATAATATTTAGGATGACTTTATATGAAACAATCAACATTGTAAACATTTTATATGACCATTAAGTTTCCTGAAGAGCGTAAATAGTTTTATGGAATGAGTGTTAAAACAGCGTTTCAATAGTATCGGATTCAAACTGCTTTGGCAAAAATGGAATTCAAATCTGTTTGTTTCATTTATTTCATAGTTAAACACATCTCTGTGTGGTATTTTCCCATATACAATGTTTAGTAAATAAAGGTTTTTACAGTTCATTTCTATATTAGAGCTGCGCAAAAATATTGATCGCAATAGTATATTAATAGCCTATTTAAACCTCTGCTATCAATGCATTTTTATTTCATGTTTTAAACGTCATTTACATACAGCCAATGTCTCAAAAGTAACCAAGAGCAAACATGGCAGAAAGAAAATGGAAAAACATATACAGATTATTTGCACTACACAAAATAGAAGCATGCATATGAAAACAATGTCGAAAGGCTGAAAATATTAAGGCATATTTTAAGTTATAGCCCAGCCCGAATTGCAACATTACAAATACTGCATTATTGCATTTAACTCATAGATTTTGGAAGTTTACATCCATGCTGTAATACAAAAATAAGATTTGTTAACTAGCCTCCCCCCAGAACCCTGAGAGAATTTGGCAGTTTACAGGAAATTAACAGAGAAATTAAACAAGCATGAATTAAGAGAGTGAGAGAGGAAACGAAGAGAGAAGCAAAGTGGGTTTCTGAGAAAAGATCCAGATACTTCCTCCCTCTCTCTTCATCATCTGGTGGAGTATATAAGGGGTCTCATGCTCAGAAATCAAATGCTTTGACCCTTGCCTGAGGTCATGTTTACATACAGAAGCCACCGGTCCAAGGGTCTCTTATAGACAAATACACATACTTCTCAACCAAATTCATTCTCATGCATACAAAATATTCAAGCGTCAAGTGCAGGCCAAAAAAAGAGCACACTTGATTCAAAACTCCAAATTAATTTAACAGACATGATCATGATGATATGATGGGAAGAAAGTCTTTATTTGAATGGGTTGGTCCAAACAGTGAATATTGTAGACAGACTTTGATGTGAAACTGTGATAATGAAGAATGGAGTGTACAAGGCTTGACTAGACATCAGCTTTTACATAAAGCAGCCAGTTGGTCAGCATCTCTGCGTTTCATCAAACTGAGAATCTACCAACGTTCAAAACTTCACACACATTTTTCCTCTCGCTCCAGCTGTAATCTCATCCATTGTTATGAGGAAAGAAGGGAATAAAGAATGCAGAAAGCTGAGAGGAAACATTCCAGCATCTGGAAGTGCTCGGGCACACGTGTGTCCCTTTCCGGATCTCTCCCTCCCTCTGCTTCTCTCTCTCTAGCTTTCTTTTTCGCTTTCCCTGCTTCTCCCCTGTTTTCCCTCTCCCTGTCGTTCAAAGGAATTCAGTAATCTGATCCTCGTCTTGTCTTTCCAAGTTCAACTCGGCTCGCACACAAACTTCAAGATTAACTGCTGACACTTGCAATCCCAAACAAACGCAAAAAAAACACAATGCCGGAATAAACCACAACACAGATCATTTAGAGTCAAAACAATTATTTCATTCCAAAGCAAACTCTTGCATGAAACAAAGTATGACACATAACCAATGAATCATGAGTCAGGTTTTTGAACAATGATACGGCCTTCACATCACATTACCAAGTCCATAAAAGCTGCCACCCAAATGCTTTCGGGTCTGATCATCTGCCTTCAGCTGAAGAACAAGAACAAGTTGAACTTCTTCAACTTTAGGAAAATGAAATTTTGGGGTTGTCTTTCAAATCACGAAAGCTGCTGACAAAACAAGTCAAATGATGGTCATGAAAGACCACCACTTCGTCTAAACCTTTCCACATCGCTCCGATTATGCCTAAAGTATCAAAAACGTTGTGTTTAAATTACTAAAATTAAAAAATTACTCATATCATTTTTTTGATGGCTCATGCTCTACATGTTTTGACTGTTTGTGAACTCCCATTTACAGTGTGTTAGGGTTAGGGTTATGTAAAAGATACATTTACATCTGTGGAGCCAATGATTAAATTACTACAATAGCTATTATATTCTTTATAGATTGAGTCACTTAATTTTGCTCTTAAAATGCACCAGATTGCAGCATTTCCCTTTAAAATATGCAAGATTTTCTTACGGGTGACCATGCCCCCGGACCCCCCTAGAGGAAAGTACGTTGAACCCCCATAGTCTCACAAAATTCTGTGGGAAACACTGTGTATGTGTTACCTATTACATTTTAACAACAACATGGAGAGCTGAAAACTCACACTAGGCCCCACATAGGCCCGTGACTGTGCAGTGGAGATGGGGAATGCACCTGGCTATGAAGAAACCAGGGGTGGATGCTATTTATATGTTGAGTTTGACAGTTGGGCGGTTGATCGGGCACAGAAGGAAAACTGACGCCATCTGAGCGCTGTGCACACATGAGGTATACATGAAGACCTTTTACAGTGTTGGATCCATGAGCTAGACCCTACACCTACTCGCTTTAACGTATCAAACACATGCACATGCCTTAAAAGGCAGCACGCCACACACAGGCCAACCTACTGACCTACACTTGTGAGGAGGGCGCATAACTAACAGGCATGTTCCAAAACAGCAGGTGTTAAATAGTAAGTCACAACCCAAAAAAACATTGCAGGCTGTTGGTTGCAGGAAGGAGTGACAAAACGCTAATATTTTGTAAATAGCAAAACCAGTTAATAGGCAATGTTTAGGTCTTCACTCCATTATGGGTTCAGACTAAACTCTTTTTATTAAAAAAAAATATTTTAGTGTTTGTATAGATCTTTCAAGTTTACAACATTTTCTTCTAAGTGATTGTCGTCACGACCAAAACCACATTTTATATTGTCTAAAACCACACCGACAACTTCCAAGAACCATTACAAGTGTAAAATAGGTCCACACGTCATACAGAAAACCTTGAAAGAGGAGGCTAAAAGTTTCACGACCGATGCAGAACACACCTCAAAGGTTTACGCAAAGGTAGCGTGCGGCCGACTCTGCGGTCTGTCTCTGCCGGATGTACCTATGATGTTTCTTCGTGCAAAACTGATACGAGATATGGGCTTATGCATGGAGCTCTTTTACCACACTGAAACCTTAACCTTTGTCATTAGAAAAGCTGTTTTGGGAAATCGAAAGCAGTAAAAAAACACCCCAGAAAGCACAGAATTAAGATTCATGTAGAAATCTAGTTTCTAACATTTAATTTTAAACACAGATATGAAAAAGCAATGACATGTACCACAGAAATGGAAGAAACTTTAATGCGAAGTAAGAAACAAATAAATAGTGATTAATCACATCCAGAATAAAAGTTTGTTTTTACATAATATATGTCTGTGTAATGTGCATATTCATTTTGTATTTATTAACAAATACACATACATTCATATGTTTGCAGAAAAATATAAAAAATAAATAAATGTAAATAAAATAAATAAAAGTATATTACGTTTTTATAATTTGTAAATATACATAAATATGATCTATCTATCTATTTATCTATCTATCTATCTATCTATCTATCTCTATATATATATATATAAACACACACACACTAGTAAGTGTAGGCTATGTGTTTGTACTTTTATTCTGGATGCGATTAATCGCTATAGTCCCGTCTAACAGTTAAAAGATCCATTTGTCTTTTAACACAGCTTTTTCCAGCTGTCAGCCTGAAAACATCATTTGTGCTAAATGAGAAAAAAAATGTATTCCTATGTTGTCTGGTTTGATTTCTAATTTCGATTAAATCTTGTAAGGCAAAAGAGTAAACCATGTCTAAGAATGATTAGTGAGGGGGTGACAGTTCTGCTGAGATTAAGTAGAACAGTACAGAGACCGCAAACACACACACACACACACACACACAGCATTTCAGCAGTCATACCCAATATTTCAAAGCGCAAGCTGTCTGCACAAAACAGTGCTGCCTTTTTAAACAAAGTACAAAAAAACATGTTTAACCTTATATACATGAAAATAAAACTAAGTGATAACACTTTTTGTCCTCCCACTGTTTTCATACTTTACATCGTATCCCTGCCAGACACTCCATCATCACCACGGCAACTCTCCTCTGTAACCAAGCAACAGAATTGAGTTATATAATCAGTACTGTTTCATTGATCAGCGGATATGTGATAAGACAGCCACAGACAGTAATGGACTTGATAATTCAAGTCAACAATTACAGTACAGGGCAAAGTCCCACACAGCCTCATTAAAGCATTACGTATAAATGAGATACAGCATAAAGCTAAAAATGTACTGAAGAGAGAAAAACAAGCATAAAAGCATGAAAAAACGGTTTAATACTAAAAATTATGTGAATACAATTATAACTTTACTTTTGATGATTGATGGCATTATTTAAAAAGCAAAACACTCAAATAAAAGATAAGGTTTTATTATCTTTTATTACACAGCATGTTCCAAAACACATGTAATTGGTTTACATGGACAGCGACCAGGGTGGTCCTGTCATTCTATGTGACTGAACACATTCAATCCATTAAGCAATTAAACTGTCACCAGCAGCAGCAGTTTGAGACCCCTAACCCTCCAGAAAAGCCCATCACACTGACACAGTCTCTAGTACATCTACAGATCTGTACGGTCCACACTGAGTGGAGGACCCAATGTGACCCTTAATAAACCGATAAATAAATTCCTACTGCCACTACAGTGCCTTTGGCAGGGACTGTTACCAAATAACCCGCACCAGAGTTATAAACCAATAAAAAACAGTATATCAGCCGATGCTGCCAATCCATTTAAATAATTAAATTAACAAAGGAATATCATTACAATGCTTGCGTGGCAGCTTGTATTGTATATTCGCCTCCTACACAATGTTCTGCAGCAAATTTAGCTCAAACAACTAAGAAGCACAGCCTGCTAAAAAAATATGAAGCATCAGCTGTTCACCATTAAAACCAGTACAACATTCCATTGTGTTGTGTGTTTTGAGCCTTATTCCAGTATGATTTAATGGTGTGCTATTGGTTCCCCCTTAGCCATAGAACACTTTACCAGTAGAGACCATTATAGTTTCCATTAAAACCAATACAATTTCCAATGCAGACATTACATTCATTAGAATTTCTTTCATGACGTCATTTTAAAAGCATACTACATCAATTGTCTTCCTTCTTAAAATGCATAAGTAGTCATATAATAACACAGACCCTACCACATATTTTATAGCCCAAAAAGGGGCACAGAAGCTGCTAACAGAAGCTGACACCGAGTGTCATGACAACGGCAAAGCGGATCTGATGCGGCTTTTCATTGACTAAACCAAATCCTTCAACAACCTAAGCTTAACTAACACCTTTAACACTGTTTATGTGCTCCTGTGCGTGCGCACTAGCATTCACTTAAGGAAATGCAAATCGAGTTTACAGTGTGTTGACGGTATTTTCCAATGGACTGTCATAGCAGAGCATTACGAACGGAAATAAACACTGGTGTAAAGATATACGGCTGTCGTGAATGCTGGTATGAGCCTGTTGACACATTGCAGTTTACACCACGGCTTTATTCTTCTCAAAGCACACATGCACAACAATGCAATATCATTTGCAACGTGAATATACAGTTGACACGTGTATAACAGCACACTGCGTGCACCGCACGTCTATGTTCACCATGCGTGCAGAAGACGCACGCTATTAATAGTAAACATCTCAAATCACGGGCGCACTCACCTAAACTACCGGCGAAACCGTCCATTTCTGGGATAAATATCCAAGGAGATATTCCTGGGGGATTCGCCTCGTGGTCCTATATGCGAGAAGAAAGTGTCGATTTATAATGTCACGTCTGGATCAAACTGAAGATCAAGCGGAGCGACTCGCGCTTGACTCTACGACCGGATAACGCAGCGCTTTTCTGGGGCACTCGATCACGGCGGCTCCCTGAGCTGCTCCAGCACGGTCGTTTGCACCTCCGGTCGGCGGGGGAGGAGTATGATGAGCGCTTGGCTTTCGCGCTTCCGACTCCGCCTGCTTTCGGGCCTGCGCCCGCCCGACTGCACCACAGTATGAAGCGCATGTGCGCGCGCATACTGAAGTGAACGTGCTTTTCATAGATGAGAAACGATAAAAAGTCGGGGGGGTCATAAAAATTCCCTACATTGAGGGTTGGGGTTTGCTATAGGCAATGGTAAACTCCTGGAAGTGTTTTTCATCTGTGAATTGGGTGTTTGCGTGCTTGCCAAAAATACCAAATACATTTTTACTCGTATACTTAAAGTGTTTGAACCCATGAATGCAGCTATATGTGTTTTTATTATTTTATTGCTTCAAAGGAGGCAATGGAAATGTTATTTCCTAAAACTGTGAAACCCCATGGGAACTGGACTGGTGCCATGTGTATTATTTCTCTTTTTGTTTGTTTGTCATACTTACCTTTGAAATCCAGCCATGCATCTCCAAAAGCACTTTTCCTCTGCAGGGATGTCTATGTCAGCATCACAGCATGCAGGAAACACCCTGCACAGATGGCCAGTCAGTAGACCCTTAAAATCAGTGAACAATCTATTGACTGAATAAATATGACTGAATAGGTCAAGTTTATTTTGTACCATAGAAAAAAAACATAATATTCTTATAAAATCATTTAACACACCATATTTTTGGTCATGTGCAGTGATATTACCATGGCATTTACGTAACTTCTTGGACATGCACCATGTTATATGAAAATAGTGCAAGGGAATTGATGAAAGCACGTTTTTGTAAGGGAGACAGGAACGACTAAAATGTGCCTGCGGAGGACATCTGCCCTGCATGTGTCCACACTGAAATTTAGTGCACACTAGATAATGAAGGTTGTAACGTGGACCAAGATTTGCAAATAAACTGCAGCATGGCTGCAAATTCTCCATCTCAAGAGACATTTCACATGGACAACACTAATGATTTAAGGGGAATTTTATAAACTATAAGTGTTTCTAATGTGGAATGTGGATTTTCCCAGATTGGAGATTGTACTCAATTGATTAAGCATATGCGAAGGCGCCGGAAACATTATACGAGACGTAGTGTCGTCTGGCCACTCAGCACTGGAAGCATTTGAAGAAAATAGGACAGTGTTTTGGAGACTCATTCAAATACCAAAGGTTAAGGCCATTGTGTTGACCACACAGATGGTCTCTGTGCGGTGACAGTTCTGCTCCCTGTTGTCTTAGTCCCAGCTGCTGCCTCCTTGTATATTCCAGAACTCATTGTCGTAAATGGCTGAAATGAATCCGGACAGAAACAAGATTGTCCATGAGATTGACCCTTAAATCAGCAAGGTGGGCTCTTTTATAAGACATTATCCTTGTGTGTATGGGAAAGACACGTGTTTATCACGCCAAGCTACACTGTCAGCACTAAAGCTTCATGGGCCATCGCGCAACCCCCTCCCATTGACTTCCTGGCAGGGTCTGACCTCTCACTCCAGCCAAAAGTATAAAAATCAGACAAAGCTCTCTTTATTTTTCACCCCTGAAGAAAGAGGCGGGGAAAAAATATGGACTGGGGAAATCTTTCCCTTTTTACTTTGTTTTTCTCCCCCTCTCTCTTTTTGGGCCAGTGAAGAGAATGACACATAAAATCTGTGGTCTCTGCTGTGCAATTGCTTTTTTCTTTTACTTTGAAGATGATGAATGGTTAAAGCTCCTGCCAATATATTGTACATTAATAATTTATCAAATGACTCGAGAGTTTTAGATTATGTTGAACGGTAAACGTTTGCAATGAGTCATGCGATATATTATAGTTAAATAATTCCCCCTGACATTTTTCCTACTATGTTTTTATTGTGAATTTGATATAGCCTAGTAGGGACTGCATGCTTTTAAGAGATCCAGGTGTGAACAAAGCATTACTTGGCCAGTCTTGCCTTACTGTTCAGATTAATACAAATTAAGTGTTTAAATTCTTTCTGATATCTCATCTTAATGTTCAGAATATGATTAAATCATTGGTTTTGGTACTTGGTTCCCAAACACTGCTCTTCAGTTATAGCTCAAGTCATTGAATGAGTCTTAGGCTGGACTATTTGTTTTTCCATACTTGGATTGACAGGTGAGAGAGTGTATTCCTAACATATGTCAAGAAGTAAGATTGGGTTCGCAATCACAGCTGCAAAGAAATGTGTATATATAAAATCATTTAAAATGTTATTTTAATGCATGTTTATAATTTACATTGTGCACAATACAACTAAATATGTGCATTAAGAGAGTAAACATGGTAAATTGATTTCAGGTCAATTTTAAATTAGTCTGGTTGAGTTAATAACAGTTCAACATTTTGCCAGCAGAGGGCACTGTTGCTAACTAAATATTCAGAACAACACACACGCACACAAACAGTTTTTTTGCTGTATTGGGGGATACACTTTTCCACTTGCTCTACAGAGTTGTGGTCCACATCAAAAAAACTATTTTGAGCCACACAACACAGATTTCACTTCAGTGGTAATGTATCCTGACAAAATACACAATTATGAGAACATATTTTAATTACATGCAAGCCCCGCCTATGATACAAACCGTTATTATAAGGACAGTAGCTATAACACACACACACATGCCATTAAAGTGTATTAAAGGGACACACATAAATTAATAAGACATAGCTAAACATACACAAAATGAAGGCATTCTGTATTAAAATGGTATCGCTGACCTATGAGGACAAATGGGTAAAGCATAAAAATCCATAAAAAATAGGGCACAATATACTCCAATTGAAGTGTGCTGGCCATTCCGGGGGCCTGGAATGATCATGGGGCTTTGGTTGCTCAGGGAGTCTTTGAGACATTGATAAAAAAATATTATGGGAGAGTCCCGGAAGAACGTTGGGGAATGCTCGGCAGGGGGGGCAGGCCCGGAGGTTTGGACAGGTGGGACAGGCTCGGAGGCCAGGGCAGGTGGGACAGGCTCTGGGGAGGGATCCAATGGGGTATGCTTTGGGGCGCAATTGTGAAAGTGACCTATTTGTCAGATTTGGTGACCCATACCCGAAATGTGACCTCTGCATTTAACCCAACCAGTGAATAGTGAACACACACACTTCAAGTCATGAACACACACCGGGAGCAGTGGGCAGCTATCACTGCAGCGCCCGGGGAGCAAACGGAGAAAAGGTGCATTGCTCAAGGGCACATCAGTGCTTACCTGTCGGTACTGAGAATCTAACCGGCAACCTTCTGGTTACGAGTCCGACTTTCTAACCATTAGGCCACAACTGCCAATTCAATAGAACACTCTGGAGGCACGGAGGTCTGGGAGGTCTGGGCTGGCACGGCAGACTCGGAAGGCTGGACTGGCAGTCCTGATATGACCCACTTTAACCCATAGGGGTTCGAACTCCTGCAATAGGCTTTCCTGCAGGAAGAACTCGAGCTCGGGGGAGCGTCGGGACAAATGCCGTCTCCTACGACGTCACGTTTTTTTTTTTTTTAAAGATTTATTTTTGCCTTTTTATGCCTTTATTATTAGTAGTTATAGAGAGGACAGGAAATGAGGTGGGAGAGAGAGAGGGGGGTGGGGTCGGGAAAGGACCTCGAGTCGGGACTCGAACCCGGGTCGCCCGGAGCGCAACCGCGCTATATGCCGGAGCACTGTCCACTACACCATCGGCTCCGGCACGACGTCACGGTTTTGCGGAAGGCTGAGGCATGGAGCTGTGGTGAACCAGGACGATCACACTGCAACTGATCGATATTGGATGACCATCCCCCACACCTCCTCTAGCCTTCCCGACACAGAATAGAGAGCCCGCAGCTTGGAGGACCTGATTCATAAAGTCCTCCAGCCGGGACTCAACCACATTAGGGAGCATAAGGAGGAAGAGTAGATCGTCATCCAAATTGATCAGAAACGTCTCGGTTACGACTGTAACCTCTGTTCCCCGATGGATTGAATGACTTTGTGCCGACAGATGGGGTTCGTCTTGGGAACCAATCTCTTCCGAGGAATTTAAAAAAGGCCAATAGGATTGCAGAATGTCTGACGCGTGCTGGCCATGCCCCGGACTTAGGGGTATAAAGGGAAGCCGGTGCGCTCATTCCTTTAATTTTTTTACTGAGGAACAAGAGGCGTCTCCCTCCATCGTGGGAACAGAGGTTACAGTCGTAACCGAGACATTCCCCTTCTGTCGGTCACTTCACGTTGTGCCGACAGATTGGGTCCCTATATAAACACGCCATGGCGTTTGGCCATGGCACGACTGTCAGTGGAGCCACACCTGCAAAATCGCAACCTTCCTGTGGAAAGGTAAGGACTCAGACTCTTCAGCTCTGCAGATGTCTGCCAGTTCCCACAAGGGGGCCACACGCCAGGTGGAGTGGGCCCTCACTGCAAGCGGGCACGGGAGATCTTGCGACCGGTACGTAATAGTAATGGCGTCCACTCCCTCAGACAGGGAGTACCAAAGCGGGCAATGGGTGGTGTCCGGGGAGGCAAACAGGTCCACCTGTGCCTGGCCAAACCGCTCCAAATAAGCTGGACAATGTCGAGATGGAGCCGCCACTCTCCATGCAGGGGGCCCCGATGAGACAGCGTGTCGGCCGTCTGGTTCAGGGCGCCCAGGATGGAAATGGCCCGCAGGGAGCTGGTCACCTGCTGGCTCCGGAGGAGGCGTCGGGCAAGTTGCATCATCTGCCATGAGCGAATGCCACCCTGATAGTTGATGTACGCCATGGCAGAGGTGCTGTCCGAACAGACCAGCATGTGCTTGTCCTGAATGAGGGGTCGGAACTGCCTCAGGGCCAGGAGGACAGCAAGCAACTCCAGGCAGTTGACGTGCCATTGCAGGCGGGGACCCGTCCATCGACCCGACACTGCATGCCTGTTGCACACGGCACCCCATCCTTGCATATAGGCTTCTGTCGTGGCCACAACGTGCCTCAAACGGCAACCTGGAGATGCTTGTTCAGGACGCGCAGATCTAGCAGCCCCCACCTTTCCTGGGGACGATGAAATACGGGCTGTAGAGCCCGAAGACATCTCGGCCAGACGACAGGCTCGATCGCACGCTTCGCCAGGAGGGTGGCACCTTGGCCCAAAGTACGGGGGCGTTCCTCCTTGTACTGAGGTAACAAGACGCCCTGAACTTGGCGGGGCTCTGGCGAGCTGGATCGCGTAGCCGGTACGGAATGTCCGCTCTAGCCCACGCAACAGTGTGCACTGCCAAACCCGCCTTCCAGGAACTGCAACAGAGGTACTAGGGGAACAATCTAGTTCACCGTCCCGTGGGGGGATTGTTCTGTGGCTGGCAGTGCGGCCCTGTCACCACAGGCAGGGCCCGGGGGATGCAAGCAAAAGGCGGGAGAGTGCAAAAGGCTGCGAGGGCAGGTGTCAGACGCAACGTCGAGTTGAGGCTGTTGTCGAACTGCTGGCGACGCAACGTCTCATGGAGGCTGCTGTAGGCTGCAAGGTAAACCCCCAGGGAGAGAAGAATCCTGGAGAAGTGGGTGTCCGGCCCGAGAGGGGCCTGGTGCAACAGGGGACGCGCAAGAAGCATCCCCTCTGACTCAGCAGCAACATTTATGGCTGGAGGAGTCAGGCCTGATGTCCTTGATCTTCCTTGGTTCATCCCGTCAGGGCCGCTCTCTTGAAGGGTGGCTACTGACGAGGCAGATGTCCTCCACTGCAGGGCTCTGTGTCTCCATGGGGCCATCTGAAGAGAGGGCACCAACACCGGAGGGGCTACTGCGGGAGGGCGGGCCGCCGGGATGCAGACCTACACGGGATCTCGACAACCAACGGGTTGCCGAGTTGCTTCTCCACCGTGGGGAGCTGCGTAAAAGCTTCCCACAGTGTCACCGGAAAGCGAACTTCTTTGGTGTCATTTATCCATGCAAGCGTGAGCCACAGATGACGTTCCTGGACCACCATGGTGGACATCGCTCGACAACGTCGCACAGTGACCTTCGTCGCACAAAGCGCAAGGTGAGTGGCGTTGGCTGGGTCGGTCTTCCCATCGTCGAGCTCTTTCAATGCCTTGGCCTGAAAGACCTGGCGTAAAGAGCGGAGGCGTCCTGACCCGCAGCATTGTAAGCTCTTGACACGAGTGCCGGGGAACTTACAAGCCTCACATCTACTTTAATTGGGAAAGGCAGATATTTCAAATATTGCTGGCAAAAATTTAATTAAATTAAATAGCATATTTCACGAAAGATATATATCAGTAATTAAACCTGTGAACTGTTCTTTGGTTAGCTTAGCTTAAATTGCACAAAAAGTTGCACTACTCTTTTTAGAGTTTGCTTCAGCAATTGTGCATGTGTCCAGGCTGGCAAGCACCTCACGAGATCTCTGCCCTATAGATTCTTCAGTTTTTATTGATTGATGATTGCCTCCTTTTACTGGAAGACGGCGCTTCCTTCACTAGAGCGGTCATATTGAGCGTTGCATTCCTCCCTATTCATTGTAATGGCAGTGATCTTGTTGATATTAATATATTTGGCTAAAACGATCTCAAATGCTTTAAAACGACAAAAAAAAAAGAAACACGTGGAAGAAAAAGAGCAATTACAGTTGTCAGAATGGCAAAGCACCATTGTTAAAAAAGCAGCATGTGTTGAACCGATTGAAATTTGGTAAGGAACACAAATAGAAATGCAATAACATTCTGTGGATTGATGAGAGTAAAATATATATTTTTTTGTTTTGTTTTAGTGGTTGTCGACAGTACATCAGGTAATCCTCAGGTACAGAATTAAAGCCATGGTACATTCTGAATACAGTGAAGCATAGCATTGCAAAAATCATGTTATGGGGATGTTTTTCAATGGTATTGGGCCTATTAATCATATACCAGGGGTTATAGAGTAGTTTGAGTACATCAAAATAGAGGAAGAAATTATGTTGCCCTATGCCGAATAGGAAATGCCCCTAAAATGGATGTTTCAACACAACAATGACCCCAAACACATGAGTAAGCGAGCAACATCTTGGTTGCAAGCGAAAAGCACTGAGGTAATGGAGTGGCTGATTGTCTCAAGTCCCTGTCATCAACCCCATTGAAATCTTGTGGGGTGACAATAAATATGCAGATTCTGAAGCGAAATCCAAAAATACATAAGAACTGTGCTATAGTTCGTTTCACCTGGGCTGATATACTTTAGTTGGTTGATGCAACACAAAATGATGCAGTTATCAAAAACAGTTAATAATAAAATGTCAACACTGCTGTTTTTATCATATTAAAATTCCCTTTTTTTTGCTTTCTGTAAACAAATAATAAAACTCTTTAAAAATAATACAATTTGTTAATGCTTTTATTTGGAACTGAATGTATAATGTCCTACATAATGTAACACAGTCCTCTGCCTTATGTTGGGATCCTGATCAATCTGTCAGGATTTATTCAGCAATAACAACAAGCTCCCTGTATTATCCCTTACGAAGTGATGTAAATATAGCATACAATAGCATGCAATGGATTCATGCTCCAGTGTTTGCTCGCCCTCGAGATGAAGCCGCATCGTTTCCCAACTGAGAGGGCTAAGATCTCATTCATAATGTCTCTGTTAACAGGTCAAGCGCTCCAATGGGCGGAATTGCTGTGGCACCAGGATGGTCCAGCTACACAATCCTTTTACGCTTTCGTCAATCACTTTCAGGAAGTTTTTGGTCGCCCTGGCAGTGACGCACGCGTCCACCGGCGAACAATTCTATCATCTCAAGCAAGGCAGAAAATCTATCCAGGATTATTCTACACGATTTCGCACCCTAGCTGCGGCCATTGGGTTGAATGACCGCTCCCTGTTGATGACATATAGACAAGGACTCAAGCTCTCTCTGCGGCTGCATCTCGCGGCTTATGTACGCACAAAACTCCCTCCGGCAACCAACCTCACACCATTCCAGTGCGTACTCGGCTACCAGCCCCCCTCTTCCCTTAGTCAGGAGACCCTTCTGAAGTCCCCTTTGTCACCCATTGGTTCCAGGAGAGCGAGAGGGTCTGGGACTCACCAATGCCCTGCAGAGGGTGATCCGATGCACCCAAGCGCAAGCAAATACCAGAAGAAACCCACACCAAGGTATCAACAGGTCTGGCTCTCTACCCGAGACATCCGGTTGCGACTCCCCTGCAAAAAGCTGAGTCCCAGATTTGTTGGTTCCTTCCCCATCCTACAACAAGTGAATGAGGTCTCCTATGAGCTGAAACTCCCACCTCAGTACATGATTCGCCCCACATTCCACGTCTCACTCTTGAAATACAAAAAAAAAAAACTCACAAAATAAATGCATATCTTAAAATGCATAACAAAAAATATGTGTTATGACATTTTTGTAAAATATAAATGGAATCGCAAAGTGCCCATATTTGTCCACTAACAGCAGATTAGTGCAGTTGTAATTAATAGCACTTGAGGGTTAAAATAAGAAATTGAAATGGGTATTGGAAGAGACTGAAATAAAGAATTCAATTTGGGTATACAACACGTTTTAATTAGGCCTACATTAACTTTCCCAACCATTGAATTTTGAGGCACGATCTGATTTGCCCTGCCTGGATTCTACACCCTCAAACTTATGCATGGATGCACATATAGTCAAAAGCAATTCATTTTATGCATTCACACAAATAACACTGTATGTCTCACGATGTCACAGAATCGCCAGGCTCTCTCCCCACACTCTCACCACGTGACCAGTCACCAGCGTTCTGATCACCATCACCTGCATCTCGTTTACCCTTATCCCCACCTGTATATTGTGTTGAATGAAGCTGTGTTTATGAGAACTTACCATCTGTCTGCCTAGTCGCTCTGTTACACATGAAGCATTTATGGTGGGGGGGTAGAATTGGGGCAAGATTTGTTTTACCCAAACTTATGCATGGATGCACATATAGCCCAAAATCTTTTTGATGCATGCACACTGCATGTCTCATGTAGAATATTTTCATATTTTCGTAGACAGGCTAACATTTCAACAGATCTCATTCATAGAATTCATAGAATTTATTCATATTTACATAGACATGCTAATAATTCAGTGGATATCATGGAACACATGGGGAATGGTATCGGACTGTTCTTAGTTGTCAGAACACGTTACTCTACTTTGATTGAAAAATGTAGTGATATAAGCATTAGATTCTGAGAAACGAATTCTTGTGGCTTTGAAACTCATCAGTGTACATGTGAGACAAGTATGATCTTTGAAAGCCAGGAGAAGCTGAGAATTTAGCTGTCAGATACCATTTCCATAGCTGTAACTGGAAAAAGTTTAGCCGTGATGGGCTTCAAAGTTCAAGCAGGCTTCATCAAGTAGGCCTGGTGGTGTAGTGGTTAGTGCATTGGGATTACTATAGGCTGGTTGTTTGTTTGAGTCCTTTTTCCTATTTCTATCATTAAACACAGGGGTACCTTATATGACGGCAATAATACATTTTTTTCCTTTGATTGAAATATAAATTGATCTAAGCCTGAAACTTCTTGTGGTTAAGTCAGCAGTGTAAATCTGAGACATGTATGAACTTTCTCTCTCATTAAACACAGAGGGAACGGTATCTGACATCCGATATCACACAAATGCAATTAAATGAGAGACACACTGAAAATTGGTATAACATAAACGAACAATTATTTTGTGCATGTCATAATTGCTCCTGCTCCGCATACGCTCTTCTTACGCCTGCTGTATGAAACCGGCGTTACATGCGCTTAATGAGGCACACTAGCACACACACGCAAGGTCTCCCCCTCCCTCTCTGCCGTGCAAGCGCTACACGGTTTGAAACACAATTTCTCTCACATGCGCGGCATTGCGCGCTCTTGCTCGCTCGCTCTAGATTCCGGGAGATTGTAACTAATTTGCGGGCATCAGGGAGCCGCTATCAATATGCGGGAGACTTCCGGAACTTCCGATATCTGTATTATTCAGGCTTCAGGCTCATGCAGTGTACACGGGACAGTAATCCAGCAGTAAAAAGCAAATCACCAAAAGGATTGAGCGAACGGAGAAGAATTTTCAGAAAGGCGCTTTTCGCTTCATGCTCTGGTACCGAAATTAATTGATATTAAATGTAATTGTACTGAATTTAGACATTAAATACCTCACCTGCCCCGTGTTAGTCATCATCACCCACGTTATGAAGACTATGTAGCCACTCTTAGAAGAAACGGTTCTATATAGAACCTTAAAGGGTTCTATCAGGCGCTTCATATTTGGAACCCTTTTTCAGGGTTCAATAAATATAATGGATTTTGTTTTGTTTTTTACTTAAAATGTTATGAATGTTAAATATTTAACCAGGAAAAAGGTTCTTTATGGAACCTTTTAGGGGTTCATTCATTATAATGGATTTTGTTTTGTTTTTTACTTAAAATGTTAAATATTTAATATTGTTGGCAATTGATATAACCACAGTAAAATTACATTTTAAATAAGTATTTATTATAGAAGCACATGGTAATTTCAATGACTGTAACAAGTAATCTCAATGAGACAAATTTACATTTACAAATATTGCTCAAACAAAAAATACACATAAACAGTAATAACATCAAAATGTGCTAATTTAGATATATCACTCATAAATAAATAAAAAAATTACACCCAATGTTAGCAAGAATGGCTATTACTGAAACAATGTTAATTGTAATTTTAAGCTAATAAACCTATATGATGTGCCATGAGTATTACAGTCCATCTACAAATTTACATTAAAATATCACTCATAAATAATGAAAATATTCTGATTCAAATTCAATTATTGTTACAAAATAAGAAAAAGGTATATATCAGTTAAAACTCATTTATTTACACCTTTCAGACAGTTCTGTGTTTGTGTGTGTACCATGTGTACTTTGTGATGCTATCAAACAACACTTGAAGAAGAAGTGATTGCAGATGTGATTTTTCTTTTTTTATTAAAAGGCGGATCCTTCCTCTTTAATGACTCATTGAGTTCTGGTGAAAAATCAGGGAGGCTAAAGACTGCAGGCCAAGGTTCACAGCACTTTTGCCTATAAAGAAAATAAGTGTTACTTTTTCACCAAGTAACTTTTTAAAATTCAAGCCATTCTACGTACTCAGTGCACTGCATTTAAAACTCCAAGGGTGTATCCACACCGGTTTTCTTGTCTGTATGGAAATCTAATTAAATAAACATAAGGTTATATATATATATTTGCATACACATGTTACATAATAAGCTGGGTGAATGGGTCGTGCTTACTCCGTTGAAGATAATCTCTTCAGTCTTTCAAGTTCTTTTAAAAAGATTACTTGCTGTTTCATTGTGGAAGATAGTTTGTGTACCATCCCTTCTGTCAAGCCCAACAGGGTTTTGCCATCAATCTCCAGCTCTGAAATAATAATATAATATTATATTTATTATATTATTATAATAATAATAAAGAAATAATCAAGTATTGTTTTCAAAATTAGTCAGGACATTACAAATTAAAAATAATAATTTATTAAGTGCTCAAATGTTAATGAAACTACAGAATACTATACTTACACTATTTACACAGTAGAGTAATCTGGCGTTTTCTTTAAATAATGCTGGCAATAAATTGAGTGCAGCATTCCTAACATGACCTACAAAAAGATACAAATTATTTTACATTAGGTACAGAATTCAATTAAAGAAACTTTCGAAAACAGTGACGTGTCATCTACTGACCATTTATAAACCATAATTATCTGTGGGGAAAAGATAAAAAAACATAAATAACACTTCACAAACCAACTATGCATAAAAAACATAAACACGTTTGGCTTTAGAATATTTGAATGTTAAATTTAACCATGTTAACAGCTACCATCACTTTAATTCATTGCAAGTGTGACGGAGGCCAGCTAGTGAAGAGCTGTGCAGTGTGTAAACCTCACTTTCCGACCTCAAGAGGTGCTCTAGCGACAGACGCTAGAGGCAGCGGTCTTTGGTCTCCTTGTAGGGCTTCGATTCCGATTCCTGTTTTCGGAATCGAAAGAGTCGATTCCGCGAATCGATTCCTAGCTGCTGTTTCGATTCCCGATTGATTTCCTTGGTTTACTACAGGTTTTAATATGTTATTAAAAGATTTACACAATTTTTAATGCAATACAACTATCTAAGCTTTCAATTTTCACATTTAATTGTTTATTGTTTCCATAACAAAAACTTTAACCAAATATGTCGATCTTGTCCTCCAATTGCAATGTATCATTAATAATACCATTATTAATCTTTCTCTTTTTGTATTTACTGTTTTCAGAATAAAACACAGGTCAAATGACATGATTAACAATTTTTTCAAGTTATTCAGCAGTGTACACAAAAAATATTTTGTAATGTCATGTTACATGAAAGTGTGCTATAGTGCAGACAGTTGTTGAAAAAGTTCTGTCCAGCTTTTTCATGTCATTCCACAGCTCTAAACTTCATCCATCATTTTTTTCTAAAGTCTGTAGCCTACTGTTTTTGACAAGAAACTAATGTGATATAGTTGACCAATGACATCAGCTAAGGGGCGGGGCTTGTTCCTATGAAGGATTTTAAAGAGGAGTCGATTCCTTTAATGGAATCGATTCCCACTCCTACTTGTTAGCACCCGAGTGCCGACTCTAATGCCGGACCGACCCGGTTCGAGGCACGCTCGAGCGGGCGCGAATAGGACCTATACACGTGAATCACAGCAAACATGCATATGTAGACTCGGTGCAGATACAAACGCTGCGACAAACATTCACATATCATATCCCTCGGTCTTCCACCCGGTTCGCTTTTACGTCATATTAGGCTACCGTTAACTAACAGCGATTAGTAAGCTTCATTGAAATTGCGCTTCTGTCTCGAATCTCGTCTCCTTATAACACAGCTGTCTTATTGTTATTGACCATTTAATTAACAATGACAAGGAAATAAAGGGAGGCTGTAACTTAATTCATTAAAAACCGGAGCAAAATCAGTTTAACAGGGCTTTCTGAACCGACGGCTGACGAAGCCCGTCAGTGCTACCGTTACCAGCAGTATTTTTAACTGAGGTAAATATGATACATTTAGCTTCTAGCATCACTATTTAACACAAGGGCTACTCTAACAAAATGAAATATTAACTGATTATAGTAAATATTTTTAAATGTTAAAACTTCACTCACCTAAGGGGACGAAAGGGCAGAAATGGCGGATTTAACAGTTTGAAGTCAAACTGTCGTCTCGAGCTTAGCTTCGCCAATCCACCAATAGGAATTCAAACATGGTGCAACACATATATACGCCACTTTTAATTGTTTTTTAATAATAATTATTTGTGGGTTAGATTAAACATTGACAATATGTACAAAATAAAGAAAAAACTGGTTATTCACACAAAAAGGTTTGTGAATGTGCTGTTTAGGTCTATAATTATTATGTAGCCTAATCTTTAGTTTACACTTTAGTCACAAAACATGAATTATAGAACCATTTTAATAAAAAGGTTCTTTGCCCTCCAAGGGTTCTACATAGAACCATTTTTTTGGTAAAAGGTTCTATTGGCCAAGTACAGAACCTCAGGGTTCTATATAGAACCTCTAAGAACCTTTTTTTTAGAGTGCGTACTCTTCGTGTTCCTTTGTTCCCTGCTTGTCTAATTGTAACCACACGTAGGCTAATGTGTTCTAGCCTATCTCTTGTTTGTTTATTCATACTAAAGATATAATTGAGTTTTACCTTCATCTGTGATCTATGGAAAATTCTGTTACAGAAGACAAGGCCTCCACAAAGTTTTATTTTGGTGTCGCTTTCCTTAGAGGATCTCCTTTAGTTCTACCAAGACGGTCGACTTCTAGAGAGGTAGACGTGGAGGACTTTATTGAGGTTTGCCATCGGGTGAGTTGAGATGACCGCTCGATCAACACATGCTCAATCAACACATGCTTTCTGATGGGATTAAATTATGTCTTCCATCATTGTCTGTCCCCGGAAGACAGACCCGTGGTTGAATTTATCATCATCTGATGTCATCGGAAAGCATGTTATGTGCCCCGGTTCACCTCCACCGCTGCTCACCGGAGCCCGCTCGCCACAGCTTACCCTCCCCCGGTGGACCGGCTGTTTCTGGAGTGGGAGCCACGTAGCAGCCTCCTGACTGCCACGGACACAGAACTTTCCAGCTCTTTCACATCCCAAGCTCTTCCAAGTTTTCTGAGCCTTCCAAGCCTTTGGCCAGTCATTATTTGTTTTAGAGGAACTCATGATTGCTTCTTAACATTGACCTGTCTTGGGACTAAGGATAAAAAATAAATAAACCATAATTAGTCTAAATTGTATTTCTCATGATTGTTCCATGGCAGGTTTGGGGGGATAACAGACAAACCCTTTTTTCATGACTTTTAAAGCCAGATGATGTATTATATTGTTTTCGTGGGTGAGCCACTGAGCCACACATCCATCCTGATGTGAACAGTTATTTGTTTTCGAAAAAAATCAACATATTGTAACATTGATAAACTGTATGCTTTTTTTTTTTTTTACATTAAAAGCACATTCTATAGGAAAATAATAAATACAGCTAATTCCTTGTAAAAACCTTGACGTTTTTTAATCTTTGGAACTCTCTCCTAATGGATCCAAGAATAACGCTCTCTTCTCCGACAGCAGAATAGCCTGTTTTTAATGATTAAAAGTGATAATCATTAAATGGTTTTAAAACAAAAAAGTTTTACGATAAAACCATTATACAATATATAGACGTCATAATTAATTTAATATCTGTATTTAATCATTTTAAATCTTGCAAATCTTTTAACGGTATAGTGGTCTGTTTACCACAACAGTCCAGTGATTGTGTTCATTTACAAAGCCTACAATGTAGTTGTAACTTATGAGATTAATCTGAAAACAGAAAAAATATTAAAACATTTCCAGAAATTGATATTAACCCTTAAGTGATGTTGGGGACAAATAGATTTAGTTTTTTCTATTAACTTTATTTCTCTCAATCTGATCGGTACAAAACTCGGCCACTTTTCTCTAGTTTTCCACCTAAGCACACCCAAAAAAGTCTTTTTTATGTGTTAAGTCGGTAAAAATAAAAACTCCTTAATGAGCTGATAAGGCCCATTTGTGGGCTAAATGAAATGAATGGAAAATGACTATATTTCACAGCAATTGTTTTTATTTGTCCAATGAACATACAACAAATCCAACACAATGCAGATCATTCATACACATATATAAAGGGGTGATCCTCAATGTGGACAGCACTCTCACTCACTCACTCACTCACTCACTCACTCACTCACTCACTCACTCACTCACACACACACACACACACACACACACACACACACACACACACACACACACACACACACACACACACACTCACTCACTCACACACACACACACACACACACACACACACACACACACACACACACACACACACACACACACACACACACACACTCACTCACTCACTCACTCACTCACTCACACACACACACACACACACACACACACACACACACACACACACACACACACACACACACTCACTCACTCACACCACACACACACACACACACACACACACACACTCACACACACACACATTCACACACACACACACACACACACACACACACACATACACACGATTATGAGAGCTCCCAGTACACACACTCAAAAAAATGATTTTACGATAAAGTTCACTTTACTTAAACAATTCATTTTGTTTTAACACCATTGCATTAGGTTTTATGTTCAAACTCAATTGCATTGTGTTAAACTGACATAAAACAGTTATGCTTTGTCTTAACTAAATATTTACATTTTAAAAGAACATGTTTCAATCAAGTAGATCAAAATAACATTTGAAACTTGCTCAATTTACTTAAATAAATCAAGTTAACACAACACAATTATTTTGAACCGCTTTACTTAATTCATTTGAGTTGAGATACATAAATGATTTTAGTTGCATTAAAGTATCATTATAGAAACTAAGAACAGGTTTTCCGCTTCCCATCATGCTTTGCACAGGGCTTTGAATAGGAAGAGTAAATGTTGAAATAAAAGTCTTATTTTATGCTTCTTTTATTGAAATGATAAAACTGGGATATTTGTTTGTGTTTAATACTCTTTTATGTTTGTATTTAAAAGAGTTTCTGGTGTGTTAATCTTTTTGGGGGGGGTTACCATTGTGGTAAAGTGTAGAGCATGTGCTCGGGTTGAGGACATGCTAACAGATTTTAAGTTGCTTTAATAAAAATGCAACTACCTGGGGCATGTCATGAGGGTAACAAAAACAACTTCTGGCTAACTCCTAACAATAAGAGCTATATTTAGCTTATTTAGTGTGTGTTAAAAATAACAGCTATAACAGAAAATATCTTACCAAAAAATATCTTACTAACTTTATTTATGGACAGTGGTTCCATGTAATGGAAACTTGTTGTCTCTACTTAAATACTTTTAGTAGCATGAACTTAATCGATTCAAGTTATTTGGACATTATTTGAACAGTTTAGGTTTACTCAATTTAGTTAAGTTCATCATACATTCAGAGTTTGAGTAAAGATAACATATTTCTGTTATGTGGAACCACTGTCCATAATTTAATTAAGTTAGTTTAAAGTATAATTTTTTTCAGTGCATATCGATATCAAGTACAGCCTCAAGATATATAATAAGAATAAAAAGTGTCATGATGGGGACAGAGGACCCAGATGCAGGCAACGGTAGGGGTAACAAAAAGGCTTTTATTATAAAAAACTGAAACTAAAACAAAAGGCCCACGATGGGGTAAACAGAACAAATGCACGAGAACTAAAAACACTTGGTAAAACTGTAAAACAAAACTTCCCACGAGGGGGCAAAACAGGAACAAACAAAACAGATGAGACAGAGACAATGACAAAGGCTTGACTTGACTGGACTTGACAAAAACACACCGACAAAATGCACGAGCTTTACAAAACGAACCAGCACAGGACAATGAACACGAGGGCTTTAAATAGGGGAACAAACAAGGGATAATGACACAGGGTGCAGGTGTGAATCATCAGAAACATGAACAGGGAAAATTACCGGAGAACAAGGGGGCGGGGCTTAGACGCGCGACATGAAAACACGCGGCAAAAGGCGGAAGCGCCCGAGCCGCGTGTCTCCCCACAGAACGTAAACACAAAGACAAGATACTGACGCAATCCTGCCCACTAGATCATGAAAACTAGACATAAACAAGGAGGGCAGGATCGCGGAAGTATCCGGGGGGCGTGGTCATGACGCAAGACCGGAGAGCGCGTGACACGGGCGCACCACGCCCAGGCCACGCGCTTCCACGAGTAACAAACACAGAGACATGGCACTGTCATGGCCCTGCCCACAAGGCTCCAGGAATTTACTAGACATGAAGGGCAGAACCATGACAAAAAAGTATATTAAAAATATTTTTTTTAAATATTAACAAAGACAATGGACAGAATAATAATAAAATGTAAGACCATACTGGGTAATAGCCTATACATTCTGTGAATTTACATATTTACAGATAATATTTATAAGAACTTGTCAGAGACATAATTGCATCTATGTGATCCTTGATAAATAGAACAGGAACTTTTTAAGACATTTTCTTAAAACCTTTTCTTAAAACAGACTTAAAACCTAAAAAGCCTAAAGAGGACCCATAACCATGCTTACTTTTTTGCCATATTTCCTATTAAAGTTGGGATGCAATATGTCCAAAAGCTCATTCATTTATTTGTTCATGTAATATTATTATAAATGAGCTTTGCTTTCATTGGATTGTGCGATTATGTCATTTCTCATGCTAAAGTGGATTTTAATTGGACAAAAATGTGTATACTTCAATGTGTGCAAGATGCACCGCCAATACGTTCCATTTTACAAAAACAGAAAGGGTAATTTAAAACGTGTATGCTAAAAGTAGATTAACTAAAGTAGTTAACTCTAACTAAGGTAGTTCATTGTTGTTGTTCCATTGTTTACCTCATTTGTAAATCGCTTTGGATAAAAGCGTCTGCTAAATGACTAATGTAAATGTAGTTAACTCTAATAAGTGCAAGAATCTATTTTCACCTGAGCAATGTCTCCCTCTGGTGGCTGAAGTGAGATATTACACCTATGTGCAGCTGTCCAGGAAAATGCTCTGGGTAGGCAGCTGATGTTGACATACCGCATATCAAAATATTTCTGAATTATTAACTGGATAGTTATGAGAGTAAAAAAGATTTTCATTTTTGTGTGAATTATCCTTTTGATTTGAGTAGTGCCTTCTTTATAGCCTACATCAGGTGTGGGTTGGTGGTTTGATGATCAGTCTGTGATGGTGAGATGCCACTGGAGAGCTGGCAGCCATCTGTGCGCTTGTGCTGAAAGACATGTATGTGTTATGGTGGCCTAACTAACCATGTTTTCATGACCCCATTAAAACTCGATTCTGTGCCGTGTTTTACACTAATTGACATACACTTGTGGTGAGGGGGTAAAATTATTTTACACGCTACCTCCTGCATGTGTGCTCTTACTGTAGGGTCACCCCATATAGGCTACAGTACACACACCCCCACTCATAAAAAATGGCTGTTCTCAAAACAGATGTTCTCAATCCACATGAAGATGCATTTTAGTTGGTTTATGTTTTAATGATGTACACATCTCACGCTGTACACGCATGGAAATGGAAATAGGTTCATGCAGAAAGATGGGAACACCAAGATGCTGGAATAAGCTCAAGCTCTTCTGCAACTCTACAGAGAATAAGCGGCCTTGGATTTTGGGCTTTAAGATGAAGGTGTGCATGCAGTATGCTTATGTATGCAACTCCCCCTCCACACTTGCAGCCACAAAAACACTTCACAGAATTGACCGAACGTTTGCATCTTGAATTGACGTGTATTAGTCCAAATGAGAGTTCCTTTGAATGCTCTGAGGTACGCAAATTATTTGTGTGACCCGTACCACATCTCTCTCACTTTCCTCTCTAATGCCTTTTGAGTTCTCACACCCTGAGCTTTTCACAAGCCATGTGAGCCTGCGGAGAGATGGAGGGCAGATAAACGGCTATGAGGTCATTAACGGCGTGTTGATGGAGGGATTCTGAATTATGGAGAAGGGAACAGAAACAAGACGCCCGGCTAGGGACCCTCTTTATACCCATTCTGTTTATGTGTGGGCTTCAGAAGGCGCCTATGCTTTTAACACAAGCGCTCAAATGAATGAACAATCCTCTCCCTGTGCGCGTTCACTTTCATCAAATACCACCGGCACTGAAACCTTCTTTTAGTTCAGGTCTCAGAGCCACGGAGACGAGAACGCTGCTTAAAATGGCTTCTGCACACGGGCGGATTGGGATGTCAGGCCTGCGGTTGGCTCTCGAGAAGTTATATCAATACTGTGAGTGGGTGTTATTTTTATGATGGAGGAAAAATGCTTTTGGTGCCAGCGCAGACATTTGGCGAAACGTTTGCGTATTCGTGCAAAAATGATGGCTAATCATAATTCTTGTCCACGTTTAAAGACGTCCACAGTATATCATCAGAAGACCGGAGAACATTTAATGTCTCCTTGGCTGACTGACCCGATATATATACAAGGATAAAGACTTTCTGCCAGATACAGTAAAAGTGTACAATTGAATATGTTTACATTGTTAATATTGTAAAAAATAACTTTATTACAACTTTTATCGTAATTTTTTTAATATATGTACTGGGATGCACATAAAATGCTTTGTATGAAGAAGCACAAAAGGAACTGTAGCACTTCCTTATAAATTATTCTTATAAATATTTACTGGACGTATGTAATGGAACATACCAAAGTGGAAGCCTTCCTCCCCCCTTTAAATGAAATAAACCAGACCTAATGCGAAGAGACAAAGGAGAAAGAGCTGTAGTGCTACATGCCGCCACTAGGGGGCGAGAAGTATCTGTTTTCCGCGTAATGAAAACGCTTTATTTGGTTACATTGCGATCTGGAATAAAACAGTCATGTTTGTGATCATAGTAAAATCAACTGCTGCTTTTTAAGAGAGTTTTCGCAGCAAACTTTTTCTCATCCCCTACTTTCCAGATCATATATTCTGCCATTTTTTTCCTCTGAGAAATGCACACGGTCCAAAACCTTCACCCACACCACTGCCAGGCAATTCATACACAAGTGCCAACATATTATTTCTCCTCTCAAACTGGAAAATGTCGTTTTTCACCGCAAACATGCCTAGATTTAACTGGTCCCAGCTGTCTTGCACGGATACTGTCCAGCGAGGCTTTAGCTTTGACAAGTGGCTGAATGGAGGAAAATGAGAAAGTCTCTTTATAAATGAAAAATGTGACCCTTCAAAAGAAGACCTGCCAGGAATCATGCTACAGTGCATGCAGGGTTTGACATGAACACACGCAAGGTTCCAAATGTGAGTAAAAATTGGCTTGGGCGAGTAAATAAAATCCAGTCGTCTAGTAACTTTATTAGGAACTGCAATATTACTGTATGTGGTTTAGAAACAATATATGAACATTCCAACGTCTGCAGAAAACATCTGTTGCTTGAAGCTTCTTCTAACAACCTGGAAACTTTGCCATCATGTGCTTTTTACTTTTTTCAAGTAGTGATGAAATTGTTTGTGCAGAGTAAAGTGTGGAGGGCCACACTCTCCAGGTGCATTGTGGGATTGATGGCTTCTTGTCCCATATACTGTATTGAAGCATTAACAGTGAATTTGATAAAAAAAGAATAAGTTCATGACCAGTACACACAGTTATAGGCAAATGTGTCAAAAAGTTAATTTTGGACCTTGAGTGCATGTCGTGTGATAAAGCGGCAGATATGAGAAATGTTTAAAAGGTTTTTCAGAGTTTATATTTAGAAGATTGTGAACAGAGGATGCATTAGCACTCTGGGTTATTCTGTAGGTGTGAGGTGAATGGTTGTTATTTGACTCAGGAAAGCTTTATCTTACTGTAGAGCAACAGATGTTTTTCCTGAGTGTTTGGAGATTTGGGAGAACTCTTTAGCATTTCCTTGAAAGCACAACGGGCTGAGTAAACATTATTGGATGAAAAGGCTTTTATACATCAAAATGTGTAAAAATGTAATGTAGATTTATATGTTGGGTTTTTAGTGAAATACTCTAGATATCAACTTTAAAAAGCGACCCATCAATAAATTCAAATGAAAAGCTTAATTGCCAAAACAGATAACTTTGTTTAAAAAAAATCATGTTTTTTAATATGTTCACTGTACAACATGTTGCTGTAGTTATGCAGCAGTTTGCTAGTAACTTACTGTAGATTTATATTTATCTAATTTATTGGCAACAGTGTGTTTAAAGATAAATGAACATTAAACATTAACAAGTCTTTATCTTTACAGAAAAACCTATAAAATAGCAGCATCATTTTTTTATTATAGTTTTTTTTCTGTAAAGATAAAGACTTGTTAATGTTTAATTGTTATTTATCTTTGAACACACTGTTGCCAATAAATTAGATAAATAGAAATCTACAGTAAGTAACTGGCAAACTGCTGCCAGTAATACTGTAATTTCTACATAATTTAAAAAAATATTATTATGGTTTAATTGTATTTTAATGCATTAGATAGCTGTATTTATTTTTAGTTATTATAACTTAATCAAAACACGATCTCAACACGGTCCTCTTGATCAAACTGCAGTAGATTATTCGCAGTAGGATGTGGGCCGAGACGTGACCCAAACTCTGAGGGGTCTTTAAACAGCACTGTGAGACCCTTAGGGGCCAGAGACCCTTTAGTGCCCCCTTCTATCAGCTCAATCCCTGCAAAAGCTCTGATCAAAGCCTTGTCTTACCCTGCTCACCATCACACAGTGCCCTCAACATAAACAGGAAAGCCGGCTAATGTAAAAACACTGCATCATTTTTCATCATTTTCATTGAAGGACGGCCATTCTATTATAAACACCCATGTAGAGTCTCTATAGGACACTATCCAAACTTTACTGAGGTCAGCTTTACATATGGTCTGATATAATAACACTGTCAACCCAATGGTGTGTTCATATTTCAACGTTAACATGTTGATGGGGTCTTTTGAGTATTTTATTTAGAGGCCAGTTCACCCAAAAATGAAGAGTCAGTCATTATTTTCTCGTGTTGTATGTTTGCTTTTCTGTGGAGCACAACAGTGGAAATTATTACACATGTATTTAATCTCATTTTTAGAAACATTTATAGTGTTTAACTTTTTGGTTTCTTTTTCGACCTTGCCGGACTTATTTTAAAAAGTTTCTAAAATTTCTATATGGCTCTGAAACATATACAATATAATGGCATTAATGAAAGGCTTGAAATTTTGTTGAAAATTATTCCTTTAAATGAAAACATTTTAAAAATATCCATGCATTAAAAGGAAGGGTGCAAAATAAAGATATTTGATATATGAGAATTGTTTTTCATTTTTGCAGCATCTAGTGGTGAGGTTACGAATTGCAAACAACGGCTCACTCCAATGCTCACCCCTCCCTTTTGAAACCCTATGGTTGACAAAGATGTCGTCAAGTTTTCGCTTCTTTGCCGAAGGAGATATTTACAAAACATGCTCTGTAGAGCAGTTAAGGGTACCTGCAGTGTATGTAGATATAAATAGCTAATTCTAAGATAATAATCGGTTCATTATGTAAGGTCTTTATACACCTCTAAAGACATAGTTATGTATATTATGTTGCATTTTTTCTTTTCAATAGATCCTACTTAATATTACATACAGCACCTTTAAGTTGCATCAGTGAGATTCTGAAATGTGAAGTCTTCAGACACGTGTGCAGCTGTTCTTGAGTTTGTGAAAATTAAATGTCAACGATGACATCAGAGAGAACAAGCAAAGTATTTGAGTACAGCGTCTGGTGATCAGGTTTCCTATAATAGAAGCAGAACTACTGTGTAATTTCTTCATCCTAACACAGCCACCAAAGACAGTACAGGAAAGAGCTCAGACCCAAATCCACAAACCATTTAGCCACCTCACCATAAACAGCCAGCTAAAAAGCATCATATCCAAGCTGTTGATCGCATTCGCTGCGCTAGTCAATGCAAGTGACTTCAGCAGAACAAACTCTGACAGGGTCTTCACGACAGTGTGACAGCGTTTGGCCGCAGCTCTGGGTCTGCAGTGTGTTGGGGTATAAACATCTATAATGGCTGTTGGCTAGAGAACCTTGAAACGTTGTGTATGCGGCAGTAGAAAATAGCCAAGGAGGTTCATACACATAATCATGCTGATATTGCAGTGATCTGTTGCTAGACTGAAATATTTAAAAGAGATAAAATGGAAAATTTTACATTGAAGGACACATGGTGTAACAATGTAAATACAGACATGGTTACTGAATTAATCAGAGTATGAATTTTCAAGACTTTTTGTGAACTGATTTTAAAAAAAAAACAGCTTGAGTCTGTAAAGTAAACACAAATTCTCCACTGCAACATTTTTCGGTAAGATTCTCAAACATGATCTTTTTCTAAGTTCTTCTCTTTCTGTCTAAGAATAGCTTCCAAAGACAAATGGGATCATTATTAATTTCAGAATAAAGACAGACATCCAAAGAGATCTAAAGATGACTCACTAAACCATGGAAAATGTGAATGAATTCCTGCTGTGTCTTCCCATCTGCCTCAGAGACAGAGAATACAGACTGCAACTGAGGACTAGTGTTGGCTCGATGGAGAGACCAAACCATAATGAGAAAAAAATCCGATTTTGTTAATGCCTCAGTTATATCTCCTAGACATCAGTAAGAAAAAAGTTAAAGCAAATCAAGACGTTTGATTAGTTCTTGAATATTTCTTTGAGAAAACACCCCAATGACCTCACACATGTCTCCTAGAATTTCAGAAGATATCCAAAGCAATGTCTCATGACGTCAATGTCTCTAATCCAACGAATTCACTATTAACTATACACTTTCTCATCAAATCCTTCAAGAAGCTTTTCTATCCATAAAACTTAAAACTGGGGCAGTTGTGGCCTAATGGCTAGAGAGTCGGACTCGTAACCAGAAGGTTGCCGGTTCGATTACGCCCAGTACCGGCAGGTAACAACTGTCGTGTCCTTGAGCAAAGCACCTCACTCCCGTTTGCTCCCCGGGTGCTGCAGTGATAGCTGCCCACTGCTCCCGGTGTATGTGTGTTCACGACTTGAAGTGTGTGTTCACTATTCACTGGTTGGGTTAAATGCAGAGGTCACATTTCAGGTATGGGTCACCATATCTGACAAATAGGTCACTTTCAACATTTACATTTACATTTACATTTACGCATTTGGCAGACGCTTTTATCCAAAGCGACTTACATTACATTGTACTATACATTTGTACATTTTGTATAGTAAGCAAGTGGGGGTTAGGTGCCTTGCTCAAGGGCATCTCAGCCGTTACCCGCCAGACCTGAGAATCGAACCAGCAACCTTCTGATCATGAGTCCAACTCTCTAACCACTGGGCCACGACTGCCACCAACTGGTTTTATTACTTAAGCAGGTGTGAAGGTTTGATGTCATGACACCTGAAAACTGAACATCCAAACTGCAACCATTAACTTGTCCTTTAATTTTTTTTTTTTATAATTTTTTGTGTGTGTTTCAAAGAAAAAATAACAACAGGGGAATTTGCAGGTAATTTTCATTTTGGGGTGACTCTCTTGAGCAATGAAAGATCTATATCTGAGCTTTTCCCATGATAGGCTACTGTTATCACATGATTCATGATCAGCTACATGTTTGTGACTTTCTGTTTATTGAAGATTTCATTAGAAGTTTTTGATTCAAGTAGATTTTCTTATTCTATTCTTTACTCATTCGAAGACTTGAGGTCCTGCCAGCATGATTGTAAAACACAAAACATACACTCACCATATCAAATGACACTGTATAAAAACGTTCAAAAAAACACATTAACACAGCGCACATCTTAAGCCGGTCAACTCGGGTTCATTGCTTGACAGTTAAAGACACCATGAAAAATACAAGGATTTCAAGATGTGACATTTTAAATACCCGCTTTTAAACATTTACGCCACAGACTGCAGAATGTATTAGCAGGAAGCTGAAAGTGTGACAGGTTTACACTGACAGGATCTTAAACACGTCTCCTGTCCTTACCTGATCTCTCTTCTGCTCTTCTGTACAGTGCATGCCGCCCGCCCTTCAGCGCTCATTAAATGTTTTATGTAACATCCCACAATGCATCGCGTGTGTTATCGCTGTGCATTTTTGCAGTCGAGTGATATTTCCTGCTTGTGGTCCACTGGCAAGGCAAAGTCTGTCATTTAAGAATGGAAAAGAGAGAAAATAGCAAGCATGTAAACAAACCCTTTGAACTGAGGCTTTTCCTTTCTCCTTTAAGCTTTGGTCCCGTGTCACACGTCTCGGCAAATGAGATTTTTCAGGCAAACTTAAGATGTCTTGTTCACTAAAATTGCACACAGGTGGTGTTTCTTACAGTATTTGTACTGTCATCTGGACAGATGCACCCGAGAGCACAAACAGCAAAATCTCAGAGTGAAGCCAAAGCATGTGCCGTTCTCAAAACCTGTTAAAATGCAATAAACACCTTTAATAAGATGTGATCAGGTTTCAGGACAGTCATTAACAGCTGTAAATATGTCTATACAAGCTACATTTTTATGCAGAACTTATGTCACATTGAACTGAAATATATCATTATTGTAACGCTGAAATAAACAATACTTGTTATGTTACTTAGTTATTAAATTTCAACAAATAATATTAATGTTCAGAAATTCAAGTAAATAAATTCACCATCCATTCTCTGAACCCACTTGTCTAACATAGGGTCACAGGTGGGCTGGAGCCTATCCCAGCATCTCGGTCACCCTGGATAGATGGCCAGTCCATTGCATGGTGAATACTCATACACATTCACAGACCCAAATTCATGTTTTATGGCTTATTTTACATGCAACATCAATCAGTGTTTGGAATTTGCATGGCAAGGTCTAAGATAAAATACTTTAAGGCAGATAGAAGTAAAGATAGTCTCTCTGAAGTTGTACTTTTGGTTTTAAAAGAGTTACATTTGACAACATAAAGCATGTGTATCTTCTCTGTGGCTTTTTTTCTTTCTTAAAGGTACAAGACATTTTAAACTGTTACCAAAAGCAGCACATAGCTTCTTCATATTATGAAGAATGTCCTCACCTTTCCTATGAACTTTGAGAAGTGTCCCTCCCTCAGGCCTTTGTGTAGGGTCATTAACTGCTTTATTTTTGCAGCTGGCTTCACTGCGTATATATGAGCATGTGTGTGTGTGTGTGTGTTTGTATGTATGTAGTATTGTGACATGCAGTGGGAGAGAAATCGAGTGTGTCTTCATAAACAACATGGTTGTAATTAGTGAAAATGCTGGTGGGATTTCATCGTACTGAGATGTCATGCCTTTGCCAAACACTCTTTGATTTCAGCTGCTCTCAGTCTCCAATACTCAATCCACAAGAAAATGACATCTTTCATGTGGACTCTACAATCTGTGCTGACTTACAACCACCACTATAAAGTAGGCAGAAGCTTCAGTGTGTGTCCGTATACAGTACAGATGGCAAAAAGTTTCATCTGAACATGGGCTGGCCATATTGGCTCTTCTCCAAAACCTAGTAAACTGTTTGCCTCTACATGTGCATCTAACTTCTTAGCATGTTAAACATTTTGACTGATTTGGAAAGCTCTTAAAAACATGAACCTGCATCATGCAAATAGAATACCTCATGAGAAGGATACTGTCACAGTCTTGTTTGTCTCCTTGCCTGTTTCTCCCTAGTTTCCCCCATGGACTTCACTCCCCAGCATCCTCCACGCTCCTGCACCTGCCCCTCGTTTGTCATCACCACACCTGTCAGCCATCATCCTCATTACCTGGACACTATATGTACCTTGCTTGTTCCTTTGTTGGGTGTTGGTTATTGTAAATGTTACGTTGCTTGTGTTGCCTGTGGTTTTGTCTTCTGTCCCTGGATTGCTATTAAAGTGCATGTTATCTGTATTTCCTCGCCTGTGAGCTTGATTCCACGTGAGAGCGTGACAGATACTGTAAAATCTCAACTTTACTTTTTTACTATGATAAAAATGTGATGCTCCATTTAGAAAATAATAGAATTAGTACTATCAAATTTATATGTCCAATTATTTTGGAATCGATTAATCATGATTTATCAATTTGACAGCACTCAATAGAATAGAGTTTTGATTATTCACGATTTATCGATTTGCAAAAACTGAATAGAATAGAATTTGCCAGCACCGAATAGAATAAAATAGAATTAGTACTATCAATTATTTTGGAATCAATTAATGACGATTAATCGATTTGACAGCACTGAATGGAATAGAAATGGTGCGATGAAAGTAATATTTCCAATAATTTTGGGATCGATTGATCACGATTGATCGATTTGCAAGCATGGAATAGAATAGAATTGAATTTGACAGCACCTAATAGAATAAAATAGAATTAGTACTATCAAATTAATTTGTCCAACTATTTTGGAATCGATATTCGTGATTCATTAATTTGACAGCACTGAATGGAATAAAAATGGTATGATCAAAGTAATATTTCCAATAATTTTGGGATCGATTGATCACGATTGATCACGATTGATCACGATTGATCGATTTGCAAGCATGGAATAGAATAGAATAGAATTTGACAGCACCTAATAGAATAAAATAGAATTAGTACTATCAAATTAATAGATTCGTGATTCATTAATTTGACTGCACTGAATGGAATAGAAATAAGAATAAGAAGGAGCTTTATTACCAAGTATATTTATACACACAAGGAATTTGACTTGGCGACAGGAGCATCCAGTGCAGAAGAAAGTAAACACGTAGTGCAAAATAGTGCAAAAGTACACAATAGTGGTGAATAACACCAAGCAAAGGGGAGGGGAATAAAAACTGGAGTTAAATAATAATAATACACTATGTAAAGAAGTAAAAAATAAAAAGAAATATATGTACAGACGAGAAACGACATATAATTGTTTAAATGAATGTGCATATGTGTTATTTACAAGTTTATCGTACCTGTTGTTAAAAAAAAGGAAATAATAATAAAATGGTACGATCAAAGTAATATTTCCAATAATTTTGGGATCGATTAATCACAATTAATCAATTTGCAAGCACTGAATAGAATATAATTTGACAGCACCGAATAGAATAAAATAGAATTAGTACTATCAAATTATTATTTCCATTTTTTTATCAATTAATCACGATGAATCAATTTGACAATTTGAATTTGAATAGAATAGAATAGAATAGAATTATACTATTAAAATAATATTTCTATTTTTTTGGAATCGATTAATCACGATTATTAGCTCTGACAGCATCGAATAGCATAGAATAATATATATAGTGTATAGCTACATCGACTGTTTTACAAAATATTTATGTGTACTTAGTATTATTATGTCATCCAAAATTATTGAAAATATTAATTTGATGGTACCAATTCTATCAGTGCTGTCAAATAATTGGAAATAATAATTTGATAATACTAATTCTGTTCTGTTCTGTTGTACTTTTTTCAACCACTTTATTGTCCGAAGTTGTATATTATGTCTTCATGCTGTTTACAGAGGCAGTTCAGGTTGAAGAACAGAGAACAGAGCGTGTATATGTGTACTGCACTTTCATCATAAACAAACAGTCAATATGTCTGTCACACCTCAACTGTGACGTGTTGAATTCCAGGGGGCAAATGTGAGAGTTTGTTTCATATAGCAGACTCACACATGTAGCTGTGTATACTAACATATGCCTTAAACACCAACTACTCATACATCACTGTCAAATCATACACACAGTTTTATACGCTAGTCGCCTTAGGCTGGCCAATGTGCAGCCAATCTGTTTCAAATCAAAGAGAGACCAAAAGCGAGAATTTAAATAATGAACCACAAAATATTGAATTTCAGAGTACTTTCATAATAACCCTGAGGTAAGTAATAAAAACAATTGTAAACAAAACCAAACATTTAATTTCTTTCCACTTCTCTGTGATCATTAGCACTGACTTCAGGCAGAATGAGGACATCACAGAACAGTGTAAGATTTCGGTAATGTGAACCTGACCACACACACACACAGAGAGAGCCTCACCACTGTATGCCTGTAAGCTGTCTCAGACCGCATAATTCTTTTTATGAAACAGATAGTTTGACTTGAAATTTCGAAGCAATATACACAACATGTACACACATAGAAATAATTTGAACTGAATAATATTTCAATACGCCAAAAAGCGTTCCTCTCTTTGTCCCCTCTTTAGACTGACAGTTCATTTGTGTTTCACTTTAAGAACTTATTCTCTTATTATTCTCATACAGTATCTTGTTTCTGCTTATCTTTCATTGCATGGGTGTGTTTAGATGTCTTCTGATACAATCACTTTGTATGATGAGCATTATTCATACTTTATTTATTATTACTTACACAAACTCAAACAATTGATCAAATGGACACATCAATATCATCACATTTGTTCTGTGCCAGTTTATTATTTATTATTACATAGTTTATTTACAGTATTTCAGAGTCATCAACAACTAAATGGTGTGAGTGGATGGTTTTTGCCAGAATAGTAGATCAGACCATATAACAATTTTCAAAAGTCTGGTACCCAAGACTATGAATTAATGAGTAAAATATGAATTCTTTAAACTGTTTTATCAGGAAAATGTTCTTCTATAATGTTATCTGTGTAGCCCTCTTTTCTTTTTATGATTTGTAAACTAAACTGAATGACTATATTAAGGATCACATTAAACGTATCAAAGGCGAAGTATATTATATTACATTTTTGCATTCAGTCTTTTCAGAGCACCTCTTAGACATCTAACCTGCGTGATATTTTTACTATAATCATGTTTACTTAATTTAGTCTCATATTGCTTTTAGACTAATGTTTTAAATCACAAATATGTCTGAGAGATGGTTTGTTCTGCAATGCTTGTAAACATATTTACTGTGAAATGTCCTGTTTCATACCATTTTCTAAAGGACAAACACAGCATTAGTGTTTACCATAATAACACAATGATATCACGCGGGCCGAGACCTATGGTTTTCTGGGGATTATGGGATCTTGTTACCTGCCTTTACAACTTCAAAAGCAGTCTGTTCCAGCAGCGTGACATACGATTGGCCCGCTGGTTTTCACATAAACCCAATTATGGTGTAAGTTAAGTCAGATGACTTATCAATTCCGTTTATAAACAAAGGGTTATTTCTTCACACGTTTGGGTTCCTCTCTTGCATCCCAACACAGATTGACTTGATTATTGTACTTACAGCATTTGACATGACTGTGCACCTCACTCTAACTCTTTTACACTCTTTCATGCTACATTGCACTGGAATATTTTTGACAGATGTTTTGTGTTCAAGCATGGAGGAGGCGATGTACAACAATGCTGCTCTTCTCTGTCACCCCAACACAACCATCTGCTTATCTCTCTCTCTCTCTCTCTCTCTCTCTCTCTCTCTCTCTCTCTCTCTCTCTCTCTCTCTCTCTCTCTCTCTCTCTCTCTCTCTCTCTCTCTGCCCTTCATGGCAGGCCTCTGTTTAAATTTCTCTAATGATGGTCCATGAATCTGGTACTCTTCTTATTGGAAAAAGCCCAGGTCAGAGGTCATTATTTGGACAGGCTCTCGTTTCACAGAAATCAGGCTTATTTTAGAAGATCCTACACAGTCTCATATATTGTACCCTCCTATGCTCAAGCTTATGGGTTCCCTGCCATGTGCACAACTGACCATTTGTTGGCTTTAGCAATGTAAGTTGGTAAATAAAAGCTTTAAAGAATATGTCTATATCCAACCCCAAAATAAAGAAATAATAAAATTAATTAATTTTAAATTAATTAATTAAAATTAATAATACATATTTTCACAAACATTGTTTTATGATCACTTTGATTTTTCTTTATTTTTCTGCCAAGCACTTTCTCTCTAAATTCTTTTTAATTAAAAAGATTAGAATGAAATAATAATATAATAATATTTTTAGGTAGTGTACTAAATTAAAGTTATAAAAACCTGATTAAAATTACCACTGACAATATGGGAGTTACAAGCAGGGCTGCAAGACAAAACAATAGCCCAAGCCAGTCAAAACTAGCCCAACAACCACAAGCAAACAAAACTCACTGCAGACTGACAAAATTACAAATATGCCACTCATATAGCAAAATTCCTATTTTACAGTCACTGCTATATTACACATAGTCTCTTTATAAAAATCACTGTATAGTAGAAATAATAAACACACTTTTCATAAAAGTTTTTCATAAATAATGTTAGAATGACCACTGAAGAACATATTCCTTCCACTTTTAACATGCAGAATAAAAACAAAGTAGCCAACTCCATGGGAAAACTGTAGAGTTGATTTAAGAACATGCAAAAGTATAATTTGTAAATAATAAATAATTTTATAATTTTTTTTCATGGAAAATATTTTTGTTATCTATATTTATATAGGCCTACTGTTTTATTTGAGACATGTTTTTATTTACACAATATATGCTTATACAGTCTGAAAACTGTAAAAAAAAAATCTATTTAAAAGCTTTACATTTAAAGCTGCCTTACATTTTTTCGTTCAAATCAAAATGGTCACTTCAAGTCACTTAAATTATATTAAACTGACTTGAAAAAGTCGAAATTGGAAAACTATTATTTTTAAGTTAGGCCTATATGAAATGCAGCTAGATTTCAGATTAATCATTTAATTTCAAATGACTTGTAAAGAAAATTTTAATTTAAAATATAAAACTTTTGTACTTTTTGAAGTTTTAAAGTGGAGATTGTCATGGTTCTGCCCTTCTCGTCTAGCGATCTCCTATAGCCTTGTGGGCGGGGCCATGCCAGTGCCTTTTCTCTGTGGCTGCGTTCAGGTTCACTTTTAGACAGACCCTCTCGAACTTCCCTAAGCACTTCCTCTCGGGGGAATCCCCGCCGCCATTTTGAAGTGCGTTCCACTTCACGAAGTGAACGAGGGAAGTTTATATGGGCAGACCCTCGTTCCCTCGACTTTGACAGAGGGAGCAAGTCCTTCATATATACACTTCAAGCAGTTTGACATCCCACAATTCAACTTGATTGTGACGTCACAGCAGATCGCTCAACAGTGTATGGTGTAGGCCTATTTTTTTTTTTTGTGAATTAAAAGCATAATAGTGTAGGCTACATTACATTTATTGCGTTATACTTGTAGCTAGATTAGCCTATGTTAATTGTCAAAGTTTATACTATTGATGTTCTGATTGGGTAATTTTGTTTTCTCCAATTGCAGTGATTAGATCAGTGATATATATATATTCTACAACAACTTATATGTATATAGAATGGTCCATTAAACAAATTCATAAGTGAATAGGAGTTTATTTAATAATTCAGCTTCAAAGTGAATACTATCAAGGATGCGTTCCATTTAAACTTGAGTTCCGCCTGTAGTGGGCGCTCGTGCTACGTAGCCTAAGAAATGACGCACATCCGAGTCGAGACTGAGGGAAGTTTGCGAGGGATACAAATTTGGACCTGAACGCAGCCTGTGTTTGTTTTGTGTGGAAGCGCGTGGCCAGGGCGTGGTTCGCCGGCGTCACGCGCTCTCCGGTCTTGCGTCTAGGCCACGCCCCCGGATACTGCCGATCCTGTCCTTCATGTTTATGCTTTTAATTCATGATCTAGTGGACAGGATTGTGACAGTATCTTGACTTTGTGTTAACATTCTGTGTGGAGACACAGGGCTCTGGCGCTTCCGCCTTTGGCCATGTGTTTTCACGTCGCGCGTCTTAGCTCCGCCCCCTTGTTCTCCCGTAACCTTTCCATCAGTGTTTTCATGCATTACACCTGTCCCCGTGTAATTATCCCTTGTTTGTTCCCCTATTTTAAGCCCTCGTGTTCATTGTCTTGTGCTGGTTCGTTTTGTGAGTATTCTGAGTGTTTTGCCCTTACCCTGCATTTCGTCTTTGTAGTGTTTTGATTCTTGCCCTCTTATTTACAGTTTTAGCTTGTGTTTTCTGTTCTTGCATTTAGTTCTGTTTCACCCCCCATCGTGGGCTTTTTGTAGGCTCCAGGATTTGTAGGATCACTTAGGCTACCGCTGTCTTGCATCTGGGTACTCTGTCCGTAAATCATGAAAGGAGGCAGGTGACACTCTTGCAGGATATCAGTGGTGTTGAGCAAGTAGCAGTTAGTAAAAGGTTTTGAGGAAAGCTGATAAATGTAGCTGTGAATGGAAGGATGCGATTTTTAAGTTGTCAAAGATCTCCTGGAAACCCAACATGTTGTAGAAATAGAAAGAGGAGCAGTGCTGGGACAGCTGGACTGTAAAATACGTTTTCTACAAGTAATGCAGATGTCTTTTATATAATTTACTTACACAATATAATTTAAAGTATCAGATTCATTGTCGTTTAACTTAATGTAATCGTACAGGTAACAGGCAGGAGAACACGCAACAAGAGATGTAGATTAGTAGGTATTTAATTAACACAGGCACACAGGGATCAACACAGGTGGGGACAAAGGGTTCGTATATTCCACAAAACGGGTCTTACGGTACAAAAACAGGCATTCAGGTAGTGTAATCCACAAAACAGGTCTTCAGGTAAGTCAGGTACAAAAACAGGCATTCATGTAGTATAAGACATCAAACTCACAGGATACAAATAACAAACGTAAGACACAATACAACCAGATCAGACCAAGAACAGAATTCAAATGACAACTTAAATAACAAACATAAGTGCAAACACAGAACAGGTGAGAAAACAAACGAGCAACAGGTGAGAGTCCAAATCAAAATGGGGGAGGTGTGGTGCAGGGGATTCTGGGAAGTGAAGTCCAGAAACAAAAACAGGGACAGACAGAACTGTTACAATTAAATAAGTTCGTTACCTCAGTTTCAATTTTGCAAAGCTAGCTGTAGTAGTAAAAACCACGTTTGATAGAAACTATGGTTACCAATAAATAGCAGTGTAAATGTTGTTCGTGTCATGCATTAAACACAGCCCTGAAATTCAGACGCCGTAGCTTCACTGCTCACACAAAGCACATGATCTGTTTCCATAGTTACAAGTGGTCTTGGCATTTGTGGGCGCTCTGATCTTTGAAGGTCTGTTTGTAAGCAGAGCTGCGGGTCTCGTCTGGCCGCGGTGAGTGTTGGGTGATGTGCCCGCAGGGGTTGAGAGAGACATCTTCAGCGTCTCAAGCTCCCTCATCCTTTGAAGTGTTCATCAGTTGCCGTAGCAACCACATCATAGTGTCTGCCCATGTCTGGGTCAGTGGATCTCCTTCAGTTCACAGTCAATTAAAGGGCCCCTCTTCCCATTTCTCTCTCTCTTAATCTTATATTTTGTCATTGTCTAGTTAAAGCTGCATGGAGCTTTGGCTTCTCTATCGACATCTATGGTTGAAACATAAAATTGCAAGTTGTGTTGTGCACAGCTGTTTACTGCAGGCGAATTTGATGGTTTGGGATGTACCTAATTCACAGCAGACTTTATGTAAAGTTTGAGACATTGTTGAGATCTCACAGGAGAAAATGCAGAATAAGCAAAGCTCAAAAGTCAATGATGTTATTAAAGATATCTCATTCACATTATTAAAGCCCTTTCTCTTTCTCCCCCTCCATGTTCTGATGTCTTTCTGTGTGGAGTCGGGCAGGGCCACTGTGCTGTGTGTCTGTTCTTCCTCCAGCTGTCAGACGGGCAACAGTACCGGACTGTCCTGGGCTTTGGTGCAAATAAACAAACTGATGAAGGTGCACAGGAGTGTGGAAACCCATGTCGTTCACAGAACTGCGGTCAGCACTACTATAAATGATAAGGTTCCTAATATTTCATTTTACACAAGTTTCAGCTGCTTTCATGACACTTATTTGAGTTCCTTTGTGGTGGTCAACGTCATCTTGAGATGGTTTTCCACTCTTATTAGTTATTATCATTGAAAATGTGTACAACTAAAGTTCAAGTTTAATACACTCAATGTTTTTGAGCAGAACAGAAATTGTGTTCAAAGAATGTTCTATATAAAGGTGCAGAAATGTTAAAATGTCCAGTTTTTGGATGATCAAAGAATTGTTTTCTTGGTTATGTGAGTGTTACATTCAATCATTATGAAACCATTATAAAAATATTACTTCCTCACAAAACGCTTTAAAAAGGCCCAATTTGAACAATGCTTTTCTATTAAACCAATAATATACTTTCAAAGTTTGTATTGAAAGCTCCATTCTGAGTAATATTTGTTGTTTCTGAGAAAGTTGACTACTGCAGTATTGGTTAGATTTTCACCTTACTCATGAAAGTGAAACCAGCCTAAGCTTGTTGGTTGGTCTTAGCTGGTAAGACCAGCTAAAACCCCTTAACCAGCTGTCATTTTTAGAGGGGCCCTAAAATTGGTGGGCCACTCGACACTTGATCTAATGAGAACACTGTACTATAGACGATAGGATTATTTTTATGATCAAAATATACTAACATATTGACATTGATATTGACATAAGGCACAGTTTACCCAAAAATGTAATCAAATCACCTTCATATCATTCCAAACCTGTTTTGGAATTAAGATATTTTGAAAAACATTAGTAACCAAACAACATTGGCTTTCATTGACTTTTTCCATTTCCATTTCTTTTTGTGTTCTACAGAATATAATCATATGCATGTTTTGAACAACATGGCAGAATTATTATTTTTGTGTGAACTGTCCCTTTAATGTCAGTAGTTTGTCGTATAGTCAACTTATTTTTCAAAAGGTTAACTCTACTGTATTATCACTATTAAATAATGATTAGTATTTTAGCACTTTGCTTTGTCACAGGTGTGCTATCTCTTTCTAAACCGTACGTGCTGAATGCACAGGCGAGAGGTGATACAGTACACAGACCCTTCCAGCACTTACTCTGTTAGCCCCCTTTCTTAGCTTTGTGAACAGAGCAAAGGCTGATGGGACGTCACTGCTGTTTACCCTTACAGTGAACAGAGCCCTGCAGTGTGGAACAAAAGCCCTATGAGACCACTGTCTGCACCAGGTGTGTGTATGTGATAATATCTTTCATCTGTCAAAAAGGGCTGAGAGCCAGATGACTAATGACTCTTATAGACTGAGAAACACCAGGCACTGATGTGCTGTTATGTGACCAGAATACACTTCATAAATGTACTCTTTCTGTCTTACATCACATTGCCACTATGAGGTAAGATGCCACAGATGGTTAGAGCACTGTGTTAGTGCAAAAAAATATGGTTTTGATCCCAGATATCACACATCTCTCTGCTTTTATTTGTATAATAAAGGAATAATAGCAGATAAGTTGCACTTTTTATCTCAGTGGAAGTCCATACAACTCCCATAGTTGTCAAAAGTTTTATCAAGTTAGTGTAGTTCTGGTTCATATTCTCATGAGCAGTAGTGTCACTGTGTATTGCTCAGCCCATCTGTCAGGATACAACTCACATCGCTATAAGGTCTTAAGGAAGGAAGTCTGTTCTGCCAATGGACTGGAACCCAAAATGCAGTTGTGCACGGCTGGGCAGGGGCGTGAACCCACTGACCTCCGGTTGGATTGATTTAAGAAGTTTAAGAAAGAGGTGGGTAGGGTCAGTTATGAACTTGATGGCTTTAAACATATTTTACAAATGGACTGGTTTTACTTTCAGCCCTTCAGCACACCATATCAAACCTTCTTCTGTGGGAAGATTAATGGGCGCTTCATTTAGTTACACCAGACAGACTCATTCATTAGTGGTGTTTACTATAACTATCAATGTAAGTATTGCTTATTCTTGGGGTCAGTGATTTGTAGACACTCTTTTGTGCACCAGCACAATCTCACAGCAGATTGTAATGATTTTATGAGGTGGCTAATTCATGATTTCCTACAATCTCATTTGTACACTGTACACTGTTTTTGTTATTTTTTAAGATTTTCCATGTAAAATGTCCCAAAAAAAACCCAACAACTGAATTTTACAAAATCTTTCAAAATGTTTTTGAAATATCGTCAAAAAAGACAGCAAATTTACAACAAAAATGGGGAAAACGATTTAATTTATATACTGTAATTGTACAGGGGGAAAAATGTAATTTTACTGTATATTTCTGTCAATGTCCGCTGACAGAAAATTTAAGTTTTTGTTTTTTTTACAGTGTACGTTTGAGATAAAGAGAAATAAATCCTGTTTTATCTGAGATAGCAGAGAGAGAGAGAACATTGTCACTGGTTTTGATTTGGATGTGCACAGCAGGCCTGTAAAGGTTTTGTATTTGAACTTAGCAGTGCTTGTAAAACATAAGTACTTCACTGTCCAAGACAGACAACACTTCAACTTATTAAATCATCAGCTCTTCTCTTCTCAAAGTCATTTTTTACAAAGACATTTATGATCTAAATGCTCTAGTTTGTTCCTCAGAAATTTTAGAATCTGACTGTATCAAACTTTGTCTTTTTATGAGCATATATGAGACCCTGGGCAACAAAACCAGGGATAGGACAATATTTGGTTGAGATATAACTGTTTAAATCTCTGGAATTTGAAGGTGTAAAAAAATCTAAACATTGAGAACGCCTTTAAAGTTGTTAATCAGAGGCACTGTAGCGGGCCGCTGCTAAGAAACAGGTTTGTTTTAACACTCTCTTTTCTCTTACCGCTGTAATGACGTTGTGGAGAATAGATGAACCTGAAAGATGAAATTTTAAGCTTTAAACAGATTCCAAACTTAATTTCCAAAGAGCAGCAGCAAAAAGTGAAGTTCGTAGGTGTGTTTCTGGCAATTTCTGTTCACAATTTTGCTGCATCCACACAAAATAAAGTTTTGATATATTTACGGTAGGAAATGTACAAAATATCTTTATGGAACATTAAACATTTTCTTATGCTAAAGTTTTGTGATTCAAGGTCACATATATGATCTTAAATACTTACTAACATTTGAATCTGAAAATAATCAGTTGTATGTGTGAAGTGGGTCCAGTTGAATGGGTGTAAAGTGGGTGAGTAATTCTGGGGTGTGCAGTGGGGTGTGGGCTATGCCGGAGGACAGCTGCTCCCTGTTTGGGGTGTGATTTATGCCGGCGTGTTACAGAACTCTCTTCCATTACTGCTGGAGAAGAAACTGGGCTGCTCATATCACTGCTGTAAATCAGTTCTAATGCTATCTCTGGACTGCCCGAGAACTTTCACAGCTAAACTTCACCCCATTATAAATCTCATCCTATAACCGTCACCCACTTTAATGTCTCTGACACTGTTGGATATCCTAAAGCAAGGTTATTATTAATAATAAAAACTATTACAAGAATAAAAACTGGCAGAAGTATCTCGTGTTTGACATTTAATCGCAGATACTGTAAATCTGGATAATGCCACAATAATAAACCAGCGTGAAGCCAAGTGAACGTTATACGTATAATGTGGCAGCTGTCTCCGTGAAATGTTGTAATGACAACACAAATGAAATGAATATCATTTAGTTGATCCAGACAGCCTGAAACAAAACTTTTGTATGTATTTCAAAGATAATAGGGCATGATCTTTGGCATATTGTGCCTGAATTATAAACCGTCTGGAGATCCGGTATGAATATAATGTAACATTTAATTGTCAGCGACTACTGTTTATTGTGTCTGAAGGAATTTGACAAATAAAACTTTTACATATAAACATTGTTGTTTTCATTATTGTTCACTTGTAAAGTGTCACTTTTAAAACAGTTTGTAGTTCTATAAAGATATACAAAAACAAAAAAAATAAAAAAATAAACACCAAATAAAAAAAATTAAAACATATAAAACCAAACCAAATAAAATAAAATAAAATAAAACCAAACAAACCATTGAAATTGAAAATCAAAATACAAAATGAAAAAATAATAATAAAAACTGTGAATCTGTGAGAACAACAATAATACCATTGATCTGAGCTTTTTAAAGCCGAAGTAAACCAGATGCTCCTGGGAAAATTAAATGTCATTATATAATCAACAGTTTGCTTCTTTAACCATCTGTGTGTTTGACATCCGTGACTGTGCTTGAATGCAACGTGTTGTGTTAAAATACCGTTGCGAGTCTCCATATAGTCTGTGACTATGCATTTGGCCCAATCCCAATTTGTCTGCCAGTCGTCAGAGCGCCAAGCCCGTCTCTCTGCACCCACGGTCTGCTAGTGACCCGTGCCAGCTTCACGCTCATGTGCCAGGGGTGGAGGGGCTCTGGCCCGCTGCCTGGCCAACTGTGGTCCAGAGTCCGTGTCATCACGCAGGGTGTTGGGTTCTCCCACATACCCAGAGTGCTTAACAAGACATAAAGTTAAATGAAATGAAACAGATGTGAGCCTGAGCAGAGAGGATAGCATTTTCAAGTCGGCCCGAGACGAGTTTGTTTATTTGTCAATTGCACAACTTGCACAGTGTTTGCTGGTTGTTGAAAAGCTCATTACGAGAATGGGGTTGCAGACCATTGACAGTATAGACGATTGTGCAAACAAACACAGACAAAAGCATGCTGTGTGCAAACAAACGCAGACACTGTATACAAACACAACAGCACATGAAAAACTATATATACAGTATAGAATGTAAAATGTTTTTTTAGTTAAATAATGAGCAATGATGGATCAGAGAAACACATATTTTTTTATATTTATATGACAAAATGATGAACTCCAGTGTATTAGGGAATGTGAGTTTTCTACAAAAAATGCATAAAAAACAAAAAGCTCACATTAAATAAAGCATACATTGACTACACTTAGTGTACAATGTACAATGCACACTTACATATTAGTTATTGATGTTTTTATACAATTACATGGTTATTAATATTTTTATCCTCTCTTGTTTTTCATTCTGCTCAGTAAACTTTGTGCATGTGATGTGTGTCCTACATAAAGGGACAGTTCACTCAAAAATAAAAACTGTCATCATTTACTCAAGTTGTTCCAAATTTACATAAATTTATTTGTTCTGATGAACACAGTGAAAGATATTTGTAAGATTGCTTGTAACCAAACAGTTCTTGGACACCATTGACTACTATAGTGGGAAAAATGACAAGTCAAAAGTGCCTCAGTTCAACAGAACAAACACATTTATAAAGCAATTGGAACAACTTGAGGGTGAGTAAATGATTACAGAATATTCATTTTTAGATTTTCAGTGAACTGTTTCTTTAAGGTTAAAATACAGTACATCCACATTTTAATGCATCTTTTTGATGAATATATTTGAACATTACATTCTAAAAATGTAGTCGTGGCCTAGTGGTTAGAGAGTTGGACTCGTGACCAGAAGGTTGCTGGTTCGATACCCAGGGCTGGCGGGTAACGGCTGAGATGCCCTTGAGCAAGGCACCTAACCCCCCACTTGCTTACTATACAAAAATGTACAAATGTATAGTACAATGTAAGTCGCTTTGGATAAAAGCGTCTGCCAAATGCGTAAATGTAAATGTAAATGTAAAAATGTAAAAAAATAAGTTGTTTCAACTTATGGTTGTATGAAATATGGATAAAGCCAACCACTGGTTCAAATGGATCCCTAAAATGTCAATATTTGACTCAAAAATTAGTTTAAACATCCCAGCATATGTTAATTCAATCCAACAATTGGGTTTGAATTTTACCATGTTTTACCAAACCATGGATTGATTAAACTTTCGATTGACAGGTGTTCAGTTTCTGGACAACTTTTCAGACGCAGGACTGTACGGGTGCAGATTCTGTGTGGGCCTGCACAGTAGTGATAACTCGTACACCATATGTCTCCACATGCCATGTGCATTCTATGAACATCAGCACGCGAATTATCCTCCGCGCACACATATATCAGTGCTACACTTTTTCTTACAATAGCTGTAACAGGAGTCAGGAGGTTCTGGTGCTGAAAGAGTGACTCAGAATGGCAGGAATGGCCCAGACTGACTCTGTTGCAGTGGAGATTAGAGAGCACTTTACCCGCGGGTCGCTGGACAGGCGTGAAAACTGTAGAAAGAAGTGTAGAAGAACAGCTGTCATTTCTGCATGAGGAAACACTTCCTGTACCCTTGCTGTTTCCTGGGTATTCCATTTCTCTTTTGTTTAGTTGCATATACTGAAATATACCGGTGTTGACAATAACTGTAATGATTAATATTGTATCATCATATGACATGCATCATAAAACAATATATGGACTACGTTTATAAGTCACTATGTACAAATAAAGTGTAAACAATCTCACTTATCTCCACGAAAAGCAGAAAAATAATGCCGGTTTGAAACAACATGAGGGTGAGTAAATAATGACAGAACATTCAATTTACCAGAGTTTCCCATCCAGTGTAAAAACAGAGCCACATTACCCATCGAGCAGTGGGAGACTAATAACCAGTCATTTGTCATTTCAGTGACACTTTTATCCAAAGCAGCTTGTAAAACACGTATTACAGTCAAAGTCTCCCTGAAGCAGGCTCTGGGGTTAAGTGTCCTGCTCAAGTCCACAATATAATAGCTCATTGATCCCCCTTCATGGGATTTGAACCTACAATCCTTTGCTTATCTGTCTCGAGCTTCTGCCTCAGGCTACAAAACTCTTAAACACTTTCGAGCGGCATAAAAAACACTGAACCCCAGCAGTTTGATACTGAATTTCACTTGAGGAGCCTCAGCGGTCACTTGACAGTCCAGATGAAAGGAAGCCATGCATCATTCTTGACACTTCTCAAAAAAATTGGGGGGCTTAATGAGAATCATCCTTCCTGCTAATGCCGTCTGTCGTACCCCCCACCATACACACACACACACACACACACACACATTTCTTTAAACACTTCCTGCCCCCTCTTCCTCCTTCCTTCTTTATAACTTACGTCCTCTAGATTCTAGACCATTCACATAACCAAAATCCAGATTCCAGAGTTTTAAATAGTTAAATCTCAGCCAAATATTGTCCTATCAGAGATGAAAATTCTGGAGTGTGTTCTGACCTTAAAATAAGATTTCCTCATATAAAACAAGACAAAGGTCAAGTTTTAGCCAAAAGACTCAGAAGATGTAACAAATGCTACCTATATAGAGTTATTTCAAATTAACCCGGCACATCTGTGCTGTGCAAAAGGGGGAAATGCAAGGGATCGCTCAGCGCAGCAGCATGCTGTGCATTTCATGCAGCTTTGAACTTTCCCCATCTCGAAACTTCCCCAGACTGCGGTGTAGGTCCACTCTGTGTGAAAATATATAAAAGACCAGATTAACCCTGGAAGGAAAGTTTACGGCTTGAGGGTAATCCTTGGTAATCTTCTGAGACCTTGTGGTTGAGCTCCATAACATTCCCTCTGAAACGCTGGTTTCCTAGCAACGGCAGGCTAACAACACCTCATTTAATGTGGAGAAGCGCAGGAATCACATTTCTTGGGCCATAAGTGTAAAGCAGAGGAAAGAATGAGTGTGAGAGACCAAAAAAAGAAAGATTTTGCTTAAAAAACTGCTTCACCATCGACACTAACCAGAGGCATGGAACTGAGAGACCGTGGATGCCGGTGAAGCGGAGAAGCCAAATTGCACCTTGTGTCAATAATGTATTCCTTTCCATTTGCTTGTTCTGGCATCGAGTTGGTCCAAACAACACAGTCGACTGATGTGGCAGGACTACCACACAACAGTATCCCAGCAAACATTTTGGCATATATGGAAAAGCTGGCGTAGACGGTGCTGATATACAAATGTTTGTGTTTGGGCCTCTGGATTGTGATGTGTGAGCAGACTGGTGTGGCTGACGTGGGCTATTCTAGAAAATTTGTGAATAATAGGCATCAACTCTAGATCCGGACCCAGCTGCAGGGGTGAGCATGTGTGTGCGACTAACCGGCCCTGAAGTGCAGAGAACCGAAAGCTTTCAAAACCTAATCCATCATGCCACTGGCTCTGCACGCCTGGTCCAATCACACCAGCCGGAAACACAACACACAACACTCACTGCTATTAAAAACAACCCTTTAACTCTGACTTCACCGTGCATCCCATGAGGCCGAGTGAATTTAAGGGCCTCTGAGCGGTTCTCCATTATAGGGAGGGGAAAGGGAAACAAATGTACTTCAATAAGATTCATGTTGAAATAAAATAAATGTGACCCTGGACAACAAAACCAGTCATAAGGGTAAATTGTGATTCTTACATGAATAAAAGCTGAATAAATAAGCTTTCTATTCATATATGGTTTGTTAGGATAGGACCATATTTGGCTGATATATACCTATTTAAAACTCTGGAATCTAAGGGTGCACGAAACAGGTTTCTTTTAACGCTTTCTTTTGGCTTACCACTGTAATGACATTGTGGAGAATAGATGAACACGAAAGCTGAAATTCTAAGCTTTACATAGATACCAAACTTGAGTGGATAATTCCCAAAGAGCGGCAGCAGCAAGTTAAGTTTTAAAATATTTACAGTAGGAAATGTACAAAATATCTTCATGGAACTTTCATCTTTATTTGATTTTTGATTTTTGGCATAAAAGAAAAATCGACAATTTTGACCCTTACAATGTATTCTTGGCTATTACTACAAATGTTCTTGTGATACTTATGACTATATCCAGGGTCACAAATGAATAACCAGGAACATAGCAACTACATATATATATTCTTTATATAAATTATTATACATTTTACAATTTTCGGTAATGCCATCAAAACCATAGAATAACACAATTGTAACTGGGAATTATTTTGTGACTAAAAGCATCAAATAAATTTATTCTGTTATATTGCATCTTCAATCATCTACACTCTTAAAAATAAAGGTTTTTCAAAAGGTTCTTTGATGCCGTAGAAGAACCTTTTGGTTCTATAAAGAACCTTTAACATCTGAAGAACCTTTCTGTTTCACAAATGGCATCGCTGTGAAGAACCTTTTAAGCACCTTTATTTTTAAGAGTGTAGCTTCGTGAGATCTCAATCTGGGAAGTTCTTTAAACTTATTAACTTATTTATAAAAATTATTTGGTCCAAGTAATCCATTTCAAAAATATTTTTATACAAAAATTATATGTTGGCACAAATCAATTTTACATTTGTTTTTAAAGTTATTTCAAACATTGAAACATACACTTTCAGATTTTTTATATAATTTCTGTCAACATTTCTGTCAAGTGATCCCAAACTTTTGACTGCTAGTGTATATTATTTTATATTACTACATTTTGATAATGTGGAAAATCTCGGTAATTCAGTAACTTTTGCTTTTTGCATTGTCAAAAAAAAACAAAAAAACTTTTGTGTTTCTGAATGTATAGCCTATATATATTACATTTTAGCAATACCATTTATTTTAACATGTACTGAAAAAATATTATTAAAGTTCAAAGTAAAATAAAGTACAGAATGAAACGGAATATTGAACAATAAAAACAGAGGACGTTTCTTGTGTTTTCCACTGCAAATTGATTGGATCTAGGAAGGTTGACTGACAGCTGGAGAATAGGGGTTAACAGACGATTTTGTCTTTTTGAGGATTTACCTGCACAGAAGATGTCTTTACAACAAAATAATGTAATGTGTATTTATTTTTATTTTTACTTACTTTTTTGTTACCTTTACCTTGTCACTTTTTTTTTTTTTTACATGTATGTGCACTGGAAGCCTCTAACACTAAGACAAATTCCTTGTGTGTGTAAGCACACTTGGCAATAAAGCTCTTTCTGATTCTGATTCTGAATAATGTGTGCTAAAAAGTAGGTAATTTTATTTTCACGAGGACTTTAAGCATTATTCCCTTCCATATATGTTGGATAAAAATAAAATATTTGTTGTAACCTTGTGAAAAATGTAGCAGGGTACATCAAAAACTGACTACTATCCCAACCAGTCCACCTGAAAAAAATCCCTTCCTAGTGATTCTTTACCAACCTCTGGATTTCAGCAAAACAGCCGGGACAGTTCCTACAGCCCTGGCGTCAACTAATCATGTGATGTTGATTTCCCATCATCCCTCTCTGCACGAGGGTACATCTTAATCTCTTTCTCTGCATGTGAGTCTGAGTTGAGAGACTTTATAAAGACAGTCCCACACAGAGCACAATGTTGACTCTTGTCTGCAGGAGCGGACTGCAAGTCACACACCCGGCAGGCCAGTGAAAGAGGAGCAGTAATTGGGAATTTCACGCCCGCTATGGGACCTGCATCATTGAAAGGCCTGAGCTAGTTAAAGAGCATAAGCCACTTGGGGGGCCGCTATTGTTGAGCTGGCACGACACGATAGGTTACATCAGCATTATTAAACTGGCGTGAGATGTTCAGCTGTCAGTTTCTCCTACATTCAACAGCCTGCTCGACCCCGGTGAATGCATTCCTTTCAAAGTCGGATTTGATTTATGTAGAAATGACTCATGATTTCGACGGTAATCCACAAATGTCTGATTTTATCAACACGTTCAGGCCATTAGCAGTAAAACACAGGAGGGCCGGATGAATGATGCTCAGGATGCCTTTTTCGACACGCTTTTTAATTCATCCATCAAATTCACTTTAGATTGTCCATCAAGTATGCGCATTCCTCGGTTTGTTTAACTTTTACCAGGCTGTGGAGCTTTCTAGATACATGAATTGTGTTATGGCAGGCCATTAAATGTGAACTGTACGCTTTGTAAGTCAGAGGAATGTGCCTCTGTGAAACGCCTCGACCTGACAAAGACTAGGAACATCGCTCCATGTATGCTGAAATAACACCACGTTCCTCTTTTGCTCAGAACAAACAACATTTCTCACATCAAATGTTGTTTATAAATATCTGCTCTCTATGGTTGGCATCAAAGCATTAGCTTGTTTCGTGTTTATAACTCCTTTTGCAATGTTCTCGAAATGATTTCACCACATGGTGTGGAAGGAGATGTGGTGTTCTGTTGGTTGGTTAGGAGGTAGGCTACAGACCATAAAGGAACAGAGTTTGTTTTTTTACATTCATTTTTAATGGTTTGCAGATTTGAGATGGTTTCAACAGGTTCCTTGTTTGAAACGGCTGCACGCAGTGAACCAAAATAAAGGTCAGACTATATGCCGGTTCCACTGAGGACTTAGTGCGTGAAAGGACGCGGAACGAGATGATGAAACATCGACTTGAATGAGCTTTCAGGCCACTTTTGTCCCTTCACCTTATACAAACACAGACCCCTCAAACCCTTTCAAAGTCTGCAGAGGGGAAAGCTTGCGTGCTATGTCATGAGAAAAAGAAATACAATCTAGGGTAGCTGTTCAAATGTTCACCACTGGGGAAAGCAAATGATTTTCATACTGAATTCGTTAAGCGTTAACTTTGCTTTGAAAAAATGTCTTTCAAAATCAAAACAAACTAGCGAAACACTTTTCTTGACAAGTTTTTTTTCACGAACACATTTTCTGGTACCACCAGCCATATTTGTCCTGTCACATCTGTGTAAATGTTGGCAAGCCTGCACAAGTATGCGAGCTGAGTTTTTTTCGCAGTATGTCTGCACATGTGTGTGTGAATGCACATGATACAGTAGTCTGCCTGATGACTGAGATGTTCCAGAGGCCAGAACCATGCCAGGCCTTTCTCTGGCCACAAAACAAGTTTGGACTGTGGATTGATCGCCTGGCTGAATCTCAGTACTGACAGATGAGCGTGTACTTATCGGCCGGTGTCTGAAAGCTCTGTGGTTCCAGCCAGTGATGATGTAATGTTGGATCCTTCCAAGCCAAATGCCTGGAGAAATATAGCAGAATTAAAAATAAATAATGAAATAAATCTCATAAAAGCATAGAGAACATTTCTTTTTCAAGAGCAGGCCTCCAAAGATACACTAAAGATCTGTTTCAAAACTAAGTGAACTCTACAGCCATGGACCCTCATAAGTTACACATTTTTAACAGTTTGAAAATGTTTAAAGGGGTCATATACATGATCCAAGATGGCGGCGCGTGCACATCGCGAGGCCCGGGGTCTCTCCAGTTTTTGCATTTATGCAGTGTTTTTCTTGCTCATCTCGGGTCTGTTCGTGCAGAACAGCTGTGCCTTAACATCGTACACCCGGCATGAGCTATTGGATATTGGTTTGCGCATTCCCGGAAGTTTTATCAACAATCTGTGCCTCGTCCCTGAGATCGCCAGAACACCCGATGCTACGCACTCTACACGGCCGGGCGGAAGTGCTCGCCGGCGGCGTCGAGATCGTAAACAAAGGCGGGGGAAGCGCGGAGGGCTAAGAGCTAAGCTAAAGCTAACACCGCACCGGCTCTCTTTACCCAGCATTTTCCTCGCTAATGTACGGTCATTGGTGAACAAAATGGATGAGATTCGACTCCGCATCATCCACAGCAAAAGACTTTTGAACTGCAATGTCATGATTTTCACTGAAACATGGCTAAACAGCGGCATACCGGACAATGCTATTGAATTAGCAGGACTCCACACACTTCGGGCAGATAGGACGGCAGATGAATCCGGTAAGACCAGAGGCGGAGGACTGTGCATTTACATTAACAAAGCTTGGTGCACGAACTCTGTTACTGTTGGGAGACACTGCTCAGCTAACCTAGAGTTTCTCATGGTTAAATGTAGACCGTTTTATCTGCCACGGGAGTTCACTTCCACCATTATAACGGCAGCTTACATTCCTCCGGATGCTGATGCCAAGCTTGCTATGAAAGAACTTCATGCGGCCATCAGTAAACAACAGTCTGCTCACCCGGAGGCTGCATTTATTGTTGCGGGAGATTTTAATCATTCAAACTTAAAGTCAGTTCTCCCCAAATTTCACCAGCATGTTTCCTGTCACACCAGAGGAAACAAAACTTTGGACCATGTCTATACAAACATGGCTGAAGCTTACGCAGTGACCCCCCTCCCCCACCTGGGACAGTCAGATCACCTTTCTTTGTTCCTCACCCCCAAGTATTCACCCCTCATCAATCGTGTGAAGCCATCAGTGAGGACCATCAAAGTGTGGCCTGCGGGGGCAGACTCCACACTCCAGGACAGGTTCCAACACACAGACTGGAGTATGTTTGCTTCTCAGGCCACCTGTGGCTTTCATACGGACATAGATAGCTACACCTCCTCTGTACTGGATTACATCAACATCACCATAGACAGTGTTACAACCCAGAAGCAGATCACTACATACCCAAATCAGAAGCCATGGATGAACAAGGAAGTGCGCCTCCTGTTGAAGTCACGCAATACTGCCTTCAGCTCAGGTGATGCACAGGCCTACAGCACTTCCAGGGCAAATCTGAAGAGGGGCATCAAAAAGGCCAAGCACTGCTACAAACTAAAGCTAGAGGAGCACTTTTCCAACTCTGATCCTCGACGCATGTGGCAAGGCATCCAGGCCATCAGCGACTACAAACCCAGCCACTCCACCCCCGTAGCAACAGATGCTGTCTTCCTAAACGAGCTTAATGACTTTTATGCTCGCTTCGAGAGAGACAATAAGGAAACTGCCACCAAGCTCACACTCTTAGATGACCACCCGACCATCACACTCACCTCCTCAGATGTCTACACGGCACTGAGCCGGATCAACGCACGAAAGGCTGCTGGACCAGATGGCATCCCCGGTCGTGTACTTAGGGCATGTGCAGAGCAACTCGCTGGGGTCTTTACGGATATTTTCAACCTGTCCCTCGCCCAAGCAGCTGTGCCAGCATGCTTTAAATCCACCTCCATTGTGCCAGTGCCGAAACACTCTAGCCCAACGTGCCTGAATGACTACCGCCCTGTAGCACTCACACCTATTGTTATGAAGTGCTTTGAGCGGCTGGTCCTGGCTCACCTAAAGGACTCCCTTCCGTCCACACTGGACCCATACCAGTTTGCCTACCGCAGCAATAGGAGCACAGAAGATGCTGTCTCCATAGCACTGCACTCTGTGCTCTCACACTTGGACAATAAAAACACTTATGCACGAATGCTGTTTGTTGACTTCAGCTCTGCATTCAATACTGTCATCCCTTCCAAGTTAATCACCAAACTTGGGAACCTGGGCATTAACACCTCTATTTGCAACTGGATTATGGACTTCCTGACAAACAGACCTCAGCTTGTTAGGTCAGGCCACATCTGCTCCACCACCATCACACTTAACACTGGCGTACCACAGGGCTGTGTTCTGAGCCCCTTTCTCTACTCCCTCTTCACACTCGACTGCAGGCCTGTGAATGGATCTAATGCCATCATTAAGTTTGCAGACGATACTACAGTGATTGGTCTCATCAGCAACAACGATGAGACGGCCTACAGGGAGGAGGTCCGGCACCTGGCCACATGGTGCTCAGACAACAACCTGCTCCTTAACACCTCCAAGACAAAGGAGCTCATCGTGGACTTCAGGAAGGAGAGAGGAGGCACACATGACCCCATCCACATTAACGGGATGGCTGTTGAGCGTGTCTCCAGCTTCAAGTTTCTGGGGACCCATATTTCGGAGGACCTGTCCTGGACCACCAACACCTCCAGCCTGGTCAAGAAGGCTCACCAGCGCCTCTTCTTCTTGAGGACCCTGAAGAAGAACCAACTGTCTTCAGCTATCCTGGTGAACTTCTACCGCTGCGCAGTAGAGAGCATCCTAACCAACTGTGTCACAGCCTGGTATGGGAGCTGCTCTGTTGCAGAGCGCAAGGCACTGCAGCGGGTGGTGAAAACCGCCCAACGCATCACAGGGACTCCACTTCCATCCATGGAGGACATCCAGAGGAAACGCTGTCTGCGTCGAGCTCGCAGCATTCTAAAGGACTCCTCTCACCCTGCCCACAGACTGTTTTCTCTCCTGCCCTCCGGCAGGCGCCTCAGATGCCTCCGGACAAGGACTAGCAGACTGAAAAACAGCTTTTTTCCCAGAGCTGTTTGCCTACTGAACTCTACCCCCCACTGATTCCACAACCCCCTCATATACCTCTAACTTAATGCTGCTATATTGTTTTGTTATTGCACTACAGGCCTGTCAAGCACACGACTGGACTGTCTACACATGTACTACATGTTTACTTGCTCTACCGGACTATTTATACTATACTGCATCATTTGCACTACTGGACTATTATACATATACTGCATCATTTGCACTTCAGTACTATGTACTGAATACTGCAATAACTCATCTACTGCACTGTTTACTTTAACTTAATAGCTGCTGTCCATCATTTATGCACACTTTATACTCATTTGCACTACTGTTCTGCATAGTCTAATTTATATTGTACATATCCATCAGTAAATTTCCGTTTTTAGTAAATAACCATCTGTATATAATGTTCATAGTACATTCCCACTTGTAAATTCTTCATAATTTTTGCTTTATTCTGTATTTATGCACAACTGTATATCCTGCACTTGCTTATTGCACTTCTGGTTAGACCTAAACTACATTTCGTTGCCTTGTACTTGTACATGTGTAATGACAATAAAGTTGAATCTAATCTAATCTAATCTAATATGACATAGCTAAAACAAACATTATTGTGTGTATTTGGTGTAATTCAGTGTTTACGTGGTTTGAGGTAAAAAAAACACATGCTTTTTCACATACCGTACATTACTGTTGCTCCGCCTTTCTGAAACACATCGATTTTTACAAAGCTCATCGTTCTGAAAAGAGCGTGGTGTGCTCTGATTGGCCAGCTACCCAGGGCGTTGTGATTGGCCGAATAACGCAAGCATGTGGCGGAAATGTTACATCCCTTACCATATTTGGAACATCAGCTTCTATAGCACAACAACACTACAGCAAGAATAGTTACGCCCTTCTTTGCATATATTTTTGGGCGGTGTTACACAAAGCCACACACTGATTTTAACGTAGGGGGTGTGCGGGCCCAGAGTTGACAAATGCTCAATTTGGGGCAGAACACTCAGCTCATGCGTTTCCAGCCAAGCTCCTGGTGTTTTCAGCCGCGTAAAAACGCCTCAGTGGACACAAGGGCTTACTTGTTATTTATTTTGCTTGTTATCAGAAATAATCTGCAGGGACTCTATTCTTGTACCGGAAGTAAAGTTTCGGCAACAAAAGCAGGCATGCGCAGTAATGTTTGTTTATGTTGTTGCTTTGAAACCGTTTATTAGTGGTGCTTCTGCAGAATGCAGAGCATCACTATTGTAATTCTGCTGGCTGCTTCTTCTTCTTGTTCCGCCTAAATTTCGGCACTCTACTTGTCCCACAGCTTTTGTCGTAGGCCCATGAATGAGGGCTCAAATCGAGCGGCCTATTGAGGAATGGTGTGCTCTGACTTTTATAAGCGATCGGGCGGATGGTGTTCGATAGGGGGCAAAAAATCGCCCCAAAAATCCCATTGACTTAACATTGCGCTGAACTTTGACGGGTCGTAGCTCCGAGCGAGAATTTCGTAGAAACATGCGGGTCACCACATTTAAAGAGGCTGGCAGACTCTGTAACAACATACCTCACAATGGGGTGTAAGTTGCACCCCTGGGGCGTAAGAGCCCCCCAAAATTGCCCCATAGACTTTAATGGGGAGGGGAAATATGTCCATATAAGGCGTTATAAATGGCCCATGTTGAATATCTCCGCAGTACAACCACTTAGAGACAAAGGGGTGGGCTCATTTGACTCAGGCAACCAATCAGTGCCACAGGATCATCATGAAGCTATGAAGCCACGTCCATAGCAACCATTTACAGCAACTTAGCAACCGATCCCAGAGACTCCCCTTTTAAAAGGCCCAGATGTATATCTTTGCAGCACAATGTCGTAGAGACAGGGGGTGGGCTCACTTAACTCAGGCAACCAATCAGTGTCACAGGAACTTCATTAGGCTACAAAGCCATGCCCATAGCAACCAAACAGGTTAGCTTAGCAACCATTTAGCAAGACCTATATCTCTGCATCAGAACATCTTAGAGACATGAGAGTTTTTTATGCATTTGGCAGACGCTTTTATCCAAAGCGACTTACATTGCATTGTACTATACATTGTACATTTTGTATAGTAAGCAAGAGTTTGTTCATTTCACTAATAGCTTAGAGTATCATTAATTGATAGATGCCAAGCCACACCCATAGCAACCAAACAGGCTAGCTTAGCAACCATTTAACAAGACATATATCTCTGCATCAGAACATTGTAAAGACACAGGTGTTGGTTCGTTTCACTTATGGCCTAGAGTATTATCAATTGACAGATGCCAAGCCACGCCCATAGCAACCAAACAAATTAGCTTAGCAGCCATTTAGCAAGACCTATATCTCTGCATCAGAACATCTTTGAGACACAGGGGTTGGTTTGTTTCACTTGAAGTGTCATCACCCTAGTGACTGCCCAGTGTCGAGTTTTGCCACGCAAGCACCACTTTACATTTTCTTCAGAAAATGTACCTTTCTAGTTAAAACTATCATCTAAAATCATTGCCTCTCTAGCCCCATCTCAGTTTGAAACATGAAATTGCTGGTTACTTATATTTTTGTTGGATAAAGTAAAATGACATCAAACTGAAATTTGTGCAAAATTGTATCTGACAGCTCAACTTGCAAGTCATTGTTACAAGCTTACCGTTGTGATTGATTTTCAGGAACTTGCTCAGTAACTGATTTTTGCTTATTTAATTATTTATTTTTATTTACTTATTTTTTAAATAATAAAGCAACTTAAATATATAAACATGTCGGCAGTAATTTCATCTGATATAGCATACACTGGTGTAGCAGGGCGACCACACATGCTTTTCACACTTTAATAAAATTTCTCTTGAACACTCTGAGCCAACAACTGCATACAGAAGTGACCTTGTTGCAGGTCTGTGCTCACACACTCTTAAGACTCAGATCAAGGTAGATAAACACAGGTCTAAGAGGGGTCAATTAGACTCACGGAGACACCCGCACCATCTCACGACCTTTGACCTTTAGCAGTTCTGACCTCCCAGCAGACATTCCCCATATAATGCAGAGAAGATAAGAGGTCAAGAGGTGGTGTCCGGAGAGATTGCCCGATGTGTTATCACTGCATTTAGCTTGTTTCAGTAGAGGGAAATTCATCAAAACTGTCAGTGTGGATTGCCAGAACATAGTGCTTTGCTTGTGGGATCATTTGGTGACACATGTTAGACCCTGTGTCTGTGCCCACAGTTAGCAGAGTGTTGATACTGCTGATAAGAACTCAATGAACACACACACATACATAGAAAGACAAATTTTTCTTTCCTCTTTTACATTTTCTTCAAGTTATTACTGTTTAGAAGGTCAGTTTCCTCATGGGGACCACTGTCTGCCCCCACAATGCAAGAGATTTCTGGTTTAACTAGCCCTGTGGGGATATTCGGCCCCAACAATGTAGAAAAAACCTGATCCGCACATACATGCTTAAAGGAATAGTTTGCCCTTAAATAAAAATTGTTTATTAAATTACTCTAATGTCATTCCTAACCTGTATGATTTTATTTCTTCTGCAGAACACAAAATAAGATATTATTATAAGATTAAAAGAAAAAACACCATTTTATTTATGCATCATCAAAAGTCAAAGTCAGCTTTATTGTCAATTCTACCACATGTACAGTACATACAAATGGAGTATTGAAATTGCGTTACTCTCTGACCCAAGTGCATACACATAACATAAAATAAACATATATCAAAAAATAGATCAAATAGATGGGCAGTCGTGGCCCAGTGGTTAGAGAGTTGGACTCATGATCAGAAGGTTGCTGGTTCGATTCTCAGGTCTGGCAGGTAACGGCTGAGGTGCCCTTGAGCAAGGCACCTAACCCCCACTTGCTTACTATACAAAATGTACAAATGTATAGTACAATGTAATGTAAGTCGCTTTGGATAAAAGCGTCTGCCAAATGCGTAAATGTAAATGTAAATGTAGATCAAATTACAGATAAATACAAAAGCTATATATATACACAATACAACTTACAAGCAAGGGATATGTAACCGAGATAAATGTGCAAACCAGTGAAATAAGCAGCAGTGCAGATAAAAATAATCAACAGTGCAGATGAAGTAGACAACAGTGTAGATTAAATAAACAGCAGTGTAGATGAAATACACAACAGTGCAGATGAAATAAACAACAGTGCAGATGTAATGTAGTGCAAAAAATTGATGCATTTTTCATTTGATGCATCAAGCATTCTAAATGAAAGTGTCAGTTAATGTTTCAAAAGGAAGGGTTTGCCAGATTCAGCCATACAGTAACTTTTGGGAACAATTTTGTTCTCAACCTGTAGTTTTTCAAACCTGCACACACATTGCATTGATTTGCCAGTGCTCAGTATTTACAATGTGTATGCGTGCAATATTTCAGGACATGGTGTTAGTGTGTTGAAAGCAAATGGAAAACTGTCTTTGGTCTCCAATAGCTTTCAACAGCATTCTCAAAGACATCACGTCTTGAAAAGATTAAAACATCTACATGATGTATTTGGATTTGGAGCAGCTTATCTTGGATATGGTATGGTTTAATTCTATAGTGAACGCAGGTGAGAATGTGGAGCTGTCAGTTTTATATTTATGTTGGGGGAAAATAAAAGTTTGTGTCAGCACGTTTTCTATTGTTTGGACAAAAGATATGAAAGTTTGTCATTACCTGATAACATGATGCCACCTGGTGTGTGTGTGTGTGTGTGTGTTTGTGCGTGCGTGCGTGTGCGCGTGTGCGTCACATAGATTTCTATATAAAACTTGGCTCAAAGCGATTGTATCTTACATACACACATTCAACATACACACACATAATACTGACTTTGTTCTAGACATTTTGATCTGAATAAAAGTTTTGATGCATTGAGCCATGGTGCTACTATGGGTGGCACAGGTTTGAATCTGGCTTGCTACATTTTTTTTATTCTGTTCCTCATTTGTCTCTGCATCACCTCTTGTTATCTCCCCAATTAATTGGTTGATATCTGGCAAAATATTTTGGTAATTAAAAAGAATCTAAAAATTTAATTAATAAAAAAGAAAATGCATTTGATTCGTTTTTTAATTCTTAAACAAGGACAGAGCAGTTTTATCTCTGGCCACTGAAGGATCAACAGGATTGTCTTTCTCTCATCTTCAGCCACCAACTACTCTCGGATAACTTCATCATGGGTGGCACACGCACTGGCACTGAACGTGATGCAGTGCCAGCTGTACCCACACACTGCCCTGATTGCATCTTGTGTAGATGCACTCACCCATGTCAGAGTCTCAACCGTGTGATAGTGTCAGACAGGAAACGAAACTGCATGGAATGAAGGAAATGCAAAAGCAAACTTTCCCCCTTGATGACAAACATAAAGAAAAATCGGTGGGCTGAGCATTGTTCAGTACATATACATGCTGGCTTTCAATAAACAAAACTTTTCATTGTTATTTCCAGTGTTCTTTCCTCATGACTTCAATAGCTTCCTCATTATGACAGCTTTGGCCCTGCTTTCCGTTTTAGTCGGTTGCTGTTTGACCCGCTCTGTTGTGGTGATAGAAGGGTCTTTCCTCAAACTCTTTCTTTTGTCATGGACAATTTGATTTTAGGCATAACTGTTTTATTTAGTTGAATGAAACCCGCTACAGTTAAACTATGATTTGGCAGCATATGTTGCATTTTGAATGGAGAAAAGACATTTTATGCATTAACTGAGAAAAATTATGTTTTAAAATGATTATGCATAACATTAAAACAGAAATATGTATTATTTCTGTTACTTTTTTCTTGCTTTCACTCATAGCTCAAAAGCTTAGAAGAGATGGGTTTCAAGTATCAACTTTGTCTCAAATGTTTCTCCTAAAGTTCCTACGGAGAGATAAAAATAGACACAAATGTGTCAATTGTTTATGTACTGATTATAAGATTATAGAGTTACAAAACAAATGTGGATGGTAAACCTCAAATCATTTTGTCCACATTGTTTTAACATTTTTAAATGTCTGATATTTAATTTGTGATTACTGGCCTTTTTCTTTTCAAAAGAAAAGAAAACTTAAGCAAGGAGAGAAAAGTCTCCATTTGCTCTTCATTTAATTTCATTGCAGTCGGAGAAACAAGTGTGACATTCAATGAAATATGTAAGATCCATTCTTCCAGATTTTTTTTAATACTGGCTCACATACCTACTCATGAACCTCCTTTCCCCTTTTACTTTTCTTTCATTTTACCCAATCGCTCTCTCTCTCTTGCTCTCTCGCTCTCTCGCTCTCGCTCTCTCTCTCTCTCTCTCTCTCTCTCTCTCTCTCTCTCTCTCTCTCTCTCTCTCTCTCTCTCTCTCTCTCTCTCTCTGCACCGATGGAGAAAGAGTCAGTCACGAGGGTCTGGTAGGCAGCCAAATTACCTCTGGACAACCTCAGCAGGCCCTGTGTGTGTGTGCGTGCTGTGCAGTGCTTTATTGCATGCTGTGATGATGCATTCCACTGGCATTCTTGCTCCATCACGTTGACCTGCTTTGTTTGGACTTTGTTAAGCCGACCCTCTTGACTTAACTGTTAAGCTTTCCCAACAAATCCCCTATATCAATGTTCCACATTTATGTAGCACAATCTTATTATTTTATTTTTTATAAATGAGTTAATATATGAAAACTTTAAGTTGACTTTTCAGATGCAAGAATCTACAACATTTGATGTCAAAACTGGGTAACTAGATTCTAGGTGCTGCTTTGAGTGAAAGTCTCCATTTATTCTCCTTTTAGTCTCATCCCTGTCTGATTCAACTGAAATTGGTTTATTTTCTATAAAATTACTCACTGTACCCATATAAATCATTTTCGATAAAAGAGACAAGGTGTTCTTTACCAAACATATCTGTGCTTAACTGACTGACATCTAACCCTAACTCTAATCTAAAAGACTATAAGAGATATTTTAAAATCACACATTTTTTTTGATGTTTATGAGACTTTGAATAAAAACACTTATTAGTATTAGATCATTAGATCATCAATAATCTAATAAGTTGAGATGTATAAAGACATTTAGCAATATAAAACATTTAATATACTTGAATTGCTTTAATGTTTATGTATTAAGAATCAGGGGGGTGTAAACTTTTGCACTGGGCTATTTTTAGAAATTCTGTTATTATTATTTGGTGTGATCTTTATGTTAACATTTCTTTCGTAAAATAAGTTGATGAGGGCAGGACAAAATTAAGAATAAACCTTAATTTTCAAAAGTCCTCTTATTTTTTCCCAATTTTCAGCATTTTCCAGATTCTGCAAGGGGGATGTAAACTTTGACTTCAACTGTATTATGCTGTCTCTGTTTCTTGTAATTGGGAAAAATTACACATCTGAAAGTATTTTAGTTTTTATTTATTTCATTTATTTAAAAACTGAATAACGCTGTGGGTCCACTAGACCCACATACCTAAGCTAAATAACAAAAACATGAACACTATAGAAGGGTTAATGTTTGTCTGCACATCAGCAATGAAAGCAAATAAATCAATTCCTATATGTCAACTTAAGGATCAATGATTTCCTCTGTAAATATTTTGGATACGGTAATTAAGGCTGCTGTAAGCAATGTTAAGCCATCCTGTTAACTCCCACCAGACTTATCCACTGAATTTAACCCCACCCCCATTTCTGCAACTACACGTCCTCTCCAGAAGAGAAAAATCAGCCAACCTCTAGTGCCAGCAAACTCTAATAGTAAACATTAAGTATTCTGATTGGTTATTAAGAATGGGATCTACAATGAAACCAATTACACCAAAACGCTCAATGACAAAGGCAGATGGTGGTCCCCAGGAGGAGAGAGTTGCTCGTCCTAAGTGTGAAGTCATCATGTTAACCCATATACCTTTAACCCAGAAACCCAAATGTTGAGAGGGGACTCTGCCTCTCCGTTTTAAAAGTTCAGCTCACGCCACCGGTATTAGGTGAGATTTTAGAATGTATGGGGTCTGTCTCTCATTAGTGAGGCTACAGCTGACCCACAACCCCCTCTCGCCCTTTCTTCCTATCTGCCTTTTTTTCAGTCACAGCCTGAAGCCGTGCCTCAGGAAAACCCATAATCCTCCAGGCCAATAGAAGACAGATGTCTCTCTCTCGCTATCATTCTTTGTTACTTTCTCTCTCTATCTCTCTCTATCTCGTCTGACACATACACATTAACACGCACTTGAGCTTTATCCCCTCCCCTGCACACACCCTCCTGGACTGCCTTCCCCCGGGGAGCAGATCTGCTCAATCCTGGGTTTTTGTGGTCCTATCGTCCTCCTCCAGTCACTCAAAAGAAATTAACCCCCATGGAAATGGAAATTGAATGTTGGCATATGGAGAACAGCTGCGCAGCCTCCGTGTCAGGAGGTGAGTCCCCTGGTTCTGTACCTGCAGACCCGGTGGTTACATTAGGGTGGAGTTCTCACTCTATTTGACAGGAAAGGTAGTTTGATTTAACAATAGACATGATGACTGATATTTATTTGAATTTGGTTTTCAGACCCTCATGTTGAAGAGGAAGCCTGCAGGCTCTATGCAGGTGTTTGTCCGAAACAACAGACAACAAAACAAAAAGCACCTGCTTTATATTATTAGACATTGTGGTTGTCAAAGACCTTGGGGTTAGTTGGTTAAAAGTAACTAATAAGTTGGTTTCAACAAGTTCTAGAATCATTTATCATTTTATTCCTATATGACCTCTTTAAAGTTGCACAATAACACTGAATAAATAACCAAGACTTAATTTAGTCACATGACTTTATATTTCCATATAAAAATATTACTCTCATTAGCACCAATGTCATATATATATACAACACAACCATAAGACTAAAAAACATACATTTTATATCAGTGCTTTCTTTGAAAGCAGAAAACTCCTTCACCTGTCATGTAATAGATTGACATTTCCTTGGGAAACTTTCACAATCACAGCACAAGAGGACTGATCGACAAACCACCGTCTTTCATCATCTACAACTGAAGTACCACAGTTTACCCTGTCATAACATTCTGTCATATAATCTTACAAATAAAACATAACAAGGGTTGATAACAATTGTGTTTCTTGATTGTACTTTAGCATATTTCAGCAAAAAAATAATCGAAAAAAATTACTTCAAAATTTGAAACAAGAGGTGTTTACATTCAATATACTAATAAATAACTTGTTGAAGCTGGTCTAAACTTTTGGACGCATCTTTCGATGAAAGAACTTGTGTACACGAGCATTTCAATTACAAAAGATTAAAAAAATTAAAGCAAAGGCTTTTAAAAGCTCTGCAAATAGACCCTGTTTCACATAAAAGTGCTGAGTAACAGACTAAAGAATAAAGGACGATTCTGTGTTGGCAAGAACATCAGGAAAACATGAATGAAAGATTAAGAGAATAAAAGTGACAGTGAGATATTGACAGGACGTCTCATTAAATACACACACATGCACTTTTAAACCCTAATGTGATCTTGTGTCTTGCCACAACAAGCACAAAATACCACTCTGTGCATCTCTGCCAGACATACAAACACATTCACAGTCTCAGAGAGGGGACCGGATGTCCAATCCCAGGTTCAGAGAGGCAGTATTGCACTTTGGTTGGCTGTGACCTCTGCCTGAGCGAGCTTCCGAGAGAAAACCAAACTTCCTGAGAGGTGCTTTCTCTTCTGGCGCTCATCGTGAGCGACGGCACATGGAGCGTGTTCAGGTGATGTATGACCGCTGCTTTAGGTCTTATTTTCGTCTCAGCTCCCAGCTGTTCCCAGACGTACGTAGGTTAGTTTACCTCGGGCTTCTGTCATGCTGGCCGCACTGGATTTGAAAAGCACGAGCTGATGTCCTGCAGAATGAAAACAGGCTGTGAGAGCAAGAATTGGAAAAGCATTGAGAGCGAGAAAAAAAAGGCTTTGAAAGCATTACCTGTCCAAGTGCTCTGATTGGTCATGACAAAAGCTCGGCATTGGCCGTGGCTCTCACACACGTCAATAGCTTCTTTGACGCTAAAGACTGAAAGCATGCAGCCGTCGTGTTGATAGGACGGCCAGCAGCGGTAGTTCTCCGCTGCTATTGAAGTGTCTGAAATGCGTTTATACTCTGTCAAGAGAGAAAAGGATGAATTTCAATTATGATACCACATTTATATAGAGACATTACACACGACATGCAACAAAATAAAACTGAATTGTATGCATTAATATTACCTATGTGTATACTATATTGAACTAAACACAAACTAAAACCTTTTTTTTAATGCATGTTCCTGGTATTATGGCACAGAATTCACTGGTGAACATTATAGCAAAAAAGTAATATTTTATCTAAATGTAATAACTTTAGATACATATTTCTTTTGTTTGTCAATGAGATCAGCATACTCCTCAATAACAACTGTCCCATTCAAAGCATGTTTATATATTGTGTGTCAGGGGTTAACCGTGTGAAACTAGCTTCATCATTGTGTTAACACATTGGGCTGGTCTGTTCTATGACAGGGGGTGGGGTGGAGGGCTTTGTTAGTCTGATCCTGACATGTGTACTCTGATTCCTCTCTTATCTTTGCTTCCTTGGAAAGTTTGAAACGTCACTCAACGTGACCCCGACCGCAATACATGCAACTATTACTGAGCAACCATAACCAGAGAGAGGCAAACCAAATAGCAGATATAAAGACAGAGGGAGAGGAAGAGAGAGAGATGTGAGGAGTGATGACCAAAAAAACAAACTAACTATGCCCCTCCCACTGTCTTCATCTGACCATGCCCACTCGTAATATTTTGGTGTATTATATCACAAATAAAACAATAATAATAACAATAACAATAATTGTTGTTATTATTATTGTTGTTAGTTGTATTATTATTAAATATTATAGTGGTAATAATATTTTTTATTATATTACTTATATTATTGAATACGCTGCAACCATAACATTTTTGGTTAAAAATAAACAAAACTTAATATGCAAGCAGACTACCTTATATTTTAAGGTATGGGATATGACTTCCCAGGAAATGTCCGCTTGACATCATCTGACTTCAAGACACGTAAAAATAAGTTCGTAATGTAACCTGCAATTTTAGGATTTAAACAGAGGTGTCGATATAAAGGCAAACGCATTAAAAAGATTTTTAAATCTAATAATATTGATACTCTGTTCTGACTATATAAATGAATTACAGTTGTTCACACACTGTAAACCCGAATGTTCAAAGAAATTAAATAGATTAAGTAGTGCTAACTTAATTTTATATAAACATTTCTACTAACTTAAATAGTTTGAGTTCCTGTAACCAATTCTTACTTTTGAGTTCATTTAACTTAATTTAAACAAGTTAATTCAATACAACTTTTTAAAAATGATTTTCAGTTCCCAGCATGCTTTGCGTGCGACTGCATATGGAGAGTAAATTATAAAATTAAGTGTTATTTAATGTGTTTTTAGAAAGGAAAAACTCAAGTTAACGATTGAATGTTCATTTATCTTGGATATTTAGAAGAGTTTGTTGTATTATTGAGTTTTGGTGTTACCATCGTTCAGAAGATTGGTGCTTATGCTTAGGTTGTGGGAGGTGCCTTAGTCATGTTTGTTGCATCACTTTCTGTGAAGAAGACTGTTTGTTCATTGTTGATCTAACTGAAATGTTTAAGGTCTCTTAATGAGACCTTTTATCTAACTGTAAATAATAAAGTAGTTACCAAACTAAATATTCAAAATTAAGAGGAATTAACATGCATGAGTACAACAAACTCAAAACTTGATAGTTCTGCTTACTTAAAATTGGGAACATCATAACTCAAACCATTTGATGTAACTGAATACCTCAAATTTTTTGAGTTTTCCCAACTTATTTGGGTTTACAGTGCACTATGTGCTATCCAGACAACACATAAAGTTGTAGTCAGTAAGAGCCAGTAAGAAAATATTTGATATACAGCAGGACAAATGAAATTTTAGTGGACGGAGCTACACAACACGGCACAATGTCCTGTTGTTCGTCACGGCTCATACAAAGTGAGACAAACATGAAAGAGATGGACTGTCAGTCGCACATATCAACTGTCAAATTTAAACGTCCTGACTTTAAACACAGACACAATCTCTCAGTTCTCTGAACACATCACGAGTAACTAATGAGAAGAGATCTGTAAGAAACAGACTTCTGTAACACAGCCAATATTCTCCTCACAGCAGCGATGATGGCCTGTAATGGCTGGATCTTTTATTAAGAGTGTTTTTGTCATAAAAAGGCACAGCTGTCTGTTTCTCATCTATGGTCATGTATCAAATCATATTAACACAACATGTTTAATACTAAACATATGACATTGTGATATTGAAAAGGGGCAGCTGTGCTCTCTAAGATGAAAGAGAGGACAAATATAACTGTCTGTTTGAATTCATCAGTAAAAAAACATAACAAGAAGTAACCAAAAGAGCAGACACAGTCCAAAAGACAAAATAAACGTACATGGCTTTACTCACGACTATTAATAATGTGACACAAGTCCACTGTCAATGAAACTAAGTTTCTGCAGCTGCATGAATTATTTTTTTCACTATGTAATGAAACTCTTTTCCTTAAAGTGGACTGGAGCCCTTTGCTAGTGCATGTGCTTGTGACAAGACCCAGCTAGTAAATCTGTGTCATTTACTCATATAAACTCAACTTTCAATCAGATTTTTGCAGGACAATTTGGATTGCACAGAGAAAAAGAAAACGCCGACCGCTGGTCAACCACACTTTGAAATACAAGTTTTCACAATCCCCATGCAGCTTTTTACATTGTGATGTTTGGAAACTAAATTGTGATGGATATGTTGTCATGGGCCGCATGCCTTTGGTGAGCCTGGCAAAAATGCTGACAATGTGGTCATGTATCTGTATGCATTCGCGAAAAACGATACCAGTGTGTCCACCTCCCAGACTTATTTTGTGGGGAGCTATCAAAATGGCAGTGCGGGTTCTGGATAATGTGTTTTCTGGATTATTAGGGGGTTTGGAGGCTTTACCATCATTTTACATAATACATTTATAGGACGCTTTTATTTTCCAGAATCCATGTGGTGATGTGTGGAGAATTCAATGCAGTAAGCCAACAAAACAAAGATATGAGATACAAACTTATGATGGTCCTCAGATTTCTTACAGTCTGACCAAAAGACATAGATTGTAATATGCAAGACTGAGAAATATATGTATATTTTAAATAAAATATTTGTGCAAAATAGTTTGCACAAGGCCACTAAGTACTTAACCTTTTAAAACGTTTAAGGGTGCTATTAGTACCTCTTTTAAACTGAAAATAAGAAAGTATACTTTTGCTCCTCTTTTTATGTACTTCTCAGAAATATACTTAAAGAGTACATAGCTTGTGATTTTTAAGTGCCTACTTTGGATTATGGAGTGACCGACAACAGGTTTATGTACATACATGCTGTAAAAACACAATTATTTCGTAATAATAAGCAGTTTTTATTACCTTACTTTTTGACTGACTCTCAAATGATTTGTTCCACGATTCATCTGTCTACTCCCCGCCTTTCCTAGCCTAGTCTAATGTGATTGGTCAGATGGTCTAGTCAGCTGTGATTGGTTTAGCGCGTGTTCAAGTTTTCGCGGACAGACGGGGACTACTTCTAGTGACGTAGATACACGGAGGTTAGAGAATCGTATACGTCACGACTCATGACTCATGAGTCGACTCCCTTTTTTCCAAGACAATAACTTTGTTATTTATTCACCTTCGGATGTACAACTTGGCAGACTGCTTACTTTTAAACACGGCAACATTACACAATGCATGAAATGTCATTTTGATGATCTCGTGAAATGTACTCTTTAACATAAAAATGTGTAGAAAAAAGTATTCTTGCCTTACTGACAGAAAAGTCTAAGCCTCTCTTTTGATCAAGATATCCAGACTACTTCAAATCTTCAATGTGCAGGTAAATATAAATTTCAAGTATAAAAATGTTGTACACTAAAATCGACAAGTAAACTTGCAGTAAAAAGATAGTTTGCAGAGAATACTAAACAAATATGCAACAAGTATTGAACTATTAAACTGTTAAGAGGAGATTTTAGTTAGTACACTGATATTAGTATTCTTAGGCCTAATACAAAATGTTTACCACTAGTATATTGCTAGTACACTGACATTAGTATACTTAAAATATGCTTAAAATGTACTTGTGTATACTTAAAATATGAACTTGAAGGGTATGGCCGAGTAGTTCTCTTAGATCAGTTTTTTGCACCCTTGGTGTAACATAAACTTCAAGCCTCTTGATTGGTCAATAAGTCTTCATTCACAGCACTGTGTCAATGAGCATGATGAAAGGAGAGCAGATTTTTTAAGACCTGAGCTAACTGTGTGCTACAAATGTAAAACTACTCAACCATAAAAGTTGGAATCTCTGAGTCTCATTTTCCTTCAGGAATATCTGGATGGCCTTTGATGATGTAATTTATGAAAGCAGGAGATTTGTGAACGAAGATCACTGGGCAGACTGCCTCAGATGAAGTCTTCCCTGATGACTAGCAGAAAAATGGGTTAAGCTAGTAAATAAGGACGACTATTAGACCCTTTATTTGCCTAATTAATGCTTTATGGAGCTCTTGCTTTCTCTAGGATGCAGAAGCAATGAGAGAGAGGTGAGCTAGCCAGAGGCATGGTGGGATTTAAATGCGTGTTGAGCGTTTTCCATGGGGAAGCCCTGTTCGTATCCATGCCAACTCACAGAGGACCGTGTTTTACAAGAATACCTGAAATGCCAAAAGTGCTCAGTCATAATTAGTCGAAATATAACTGAGCATAGTTAAAAAATACATATATATAAATAAATAGAAAATGTACCGGCATAGATATTTTTTGACTAATAAGTGCACAATGTTTTCTGGAAGCCAGTGAGTGTAGAAAGAGTTAAACAGTTCTGCAGAAGATGGCCCTCACTTGCTTAACACACCCATCATTCAACAAGTATCTGTATCTGTCTTAGACTGCCAGTGGAGCATGGATAAGAGAAGAAGGGATAGTATAGAAAGAGAAATAGAGGAAAGGGCCAAAGTAAAAATATATGGGTGGAGTATAAAGGAGAGAGTGTGATGTTTCTCGGTGTAAAATGAAAAAACTGTTATGTCAGTATGTCCTCAGAATAGCCTGTCTGCTCACCAGTTATATAAACTCTAATCTTCAAAATCTCCTCTCTTTTGTCCTCACATGTGCACACAAAATGTTTCTTTTTTTCTATGTTTACTGGAAAACCTTTTAATTCTGTGGAGATTTGTGCAAACCCATTCAGAGTGAGAACTGTGACTCTAGTTGTCATGTTGGAATGATCATGTTTATGAGACATGAGCACATGAATGCCACCAAAATTGTCATTACCAGCAGGAAACATTTTCCTTGAGGCACCCTTTCCAAATTGTTGATAGATTCATAGAAAACGCAAACTGGTACTGGTCAAAATGTTATTTGTGAAGTACTGTACATGTTGTACTTTTGTGTATTGTTGAGGAAAATACTCATTTAGTTGGTGAAAGGCTTTCCCATAATTCTCTGTGGTTACTCTTCTTTTAGTTGCGACTGGACTAAAAATGCTCTTATTTGACTTTAAACTATTGAATCTTGAACCATATATTGACTCACCTGTTTTGTGTCTCTGTGTGCTATTTTTGAGGTAAAGTCCATTCTTGTACATATCCAACACTTTTTCGAGATGAACCAGGGTCTCGTCTGTGCCCCAAATCAGCTCTCCTGAAACAAAAAACAGCACAAATAACAATGATACATCACCAGTTAACATTATGTTTAATACATTATGTCACCCAAAAATGCCTTTTGAGTGATGCTGAAATAGGCGTTTCATGACATGCGAAGAAAAGAAGATAGAATCAAGGCAAAGCCCACCCACGCTACACGCGGCTTCAAGGATTGTTGTGTACCAAAAAAACAGATCTCAAATCTGACGTGCATCTGATGAACATGTAGATAAAGCGTCCAAACAAAGGAATTATGGGGAAGAGACAGAAGGCATGATGGGAGACAAAGAAATGTTAGAATGTGAGAAGTGTTTGTGGAGGAAACCAAGCAAACTGTAAGCAGGACCGAAATGGAGAATGACGCTTTTGTGATTTGTAAAGGGGGGAAGCGGATTAAATACTTAGTGGATTGTTGGTTTTACATGGTTTCTAGCTGATCAAAATTGGTCAGTTACGGCCAGCAGCTGGTCTATGCTGGTCTAAACAGTTCATCTTTTGTCTAGCTTGTCTACGTGTATGGCAAGATCACCAGCTGTATAATTCACCTTCAGCTTCCAAACCAATTCTAACCTACTTAAACATATGCTCCTTTATTCAGTAAGGATGAGAGCAAAACCGCATCTTAAGTAAAATCACACTCACCTGTAGAGTTGACGATTTTGTCTAAAAGGGGCCGCAGAGCTGTTGGTGCACTGTGAGGTAACAAGTAGGTGAAGAAAAATCTAAAAAAAAACAAAAAAAACACGTCAAGACATCATTGTGCCTTCAACGCTCCATAACACATGCATAAAGCACAAATCAGCTTAGATATTTGTAATAGCTCACCTGTAAGCATTGTAGAGATTTCTCTTTTCATTCATTTCCTGACAGCGCCCCTTGTGGCAGGGAAGGGTGAAGTTGCGGGCAGGGAACTCCATGTGGCAATCGGAGGGGGACAAGGTTGAACAAGGCGTCTCCTCAACGCTAGCGTCGTCCAGGTCGGTCACTTTCAACACTCCTTCTACCAGCACAAACTGCCGAGGCCTGAAGTCCAGCAGCGTGACGGACCCGAGTGGGGAGTGAGATAGATAATGTAGCAGCCTCATCAGACTCAAACAGATCTGAAGACACAAAACCAAATAAAGAGAAATGTAAAATCTGAAATGTCAATTTTCTGAAACTTCAACTTTTTTATGTACAGTATTGTACAGTGGTTTAAACCATTCTGATTCATTATGACACATTGCAATAAAAAAATCCATAGGATCTCTGTTTTGACATAGTAGTATGTGTCTTCAAGGTTTTGAGGTTGCCCCTAGTTACAATCACTTCATGACCCATTGGGCCTTGAGTGTGTGTGTGCGTGTGTATTTGTGGGCGTGCGAGCATGTTTCTTGAGGATTAGCCCTCTTATTGTGTCTGATGGTATGAAGGGTGACGTTGAAGTTCCTGCAGCTGGTGTAAGTGTGAGGGGACACCTTGCATTCAGGCATCAGCTCCGTCTGCCATTTTAGGGGCAGAGTACAGAGGATTAGATGGGCGTAGTGAAAGGAGAGGAGCACGGAGACGCAGAGAGGAGTGAAGAGAACTAACAGGAGAGGAGGAGGGAGGCATGAAAGAGAAGCAAACGTAGAGGAGATGAGGGGGTGGAGGATACACTGCCCATGCCTTTCACAACAGACAAAAGCTGCTTTTAATACACTCCGGATTAGCAGCTACTGGGAAAGGTCAGCCCCCGCACATTGTGTGATTGTATGTGGGTAGTTGTGTTTCATTTGTGATGGTTGTAAACGCATCCTTTAAGTGAACGAATCATATGTCTGAGTCATGCTTAAAACTTTCTACTAATTTTTTGGACGGTTTATTAATAATTTGTATTAAAGTAAATTGTTTATGATTAAGGTCCTTTGCGACATTTAAAATGTTACATTTATATATATATTATATATAAAATGTTTAATTATTTTTATAATATTTACACATTATGCTAAACTCTATTATTAAGACTCTACTGTATATAAATTATGAAAAATGTTATCATTAACCTAGTGTTTTATTGAGAATAATAATAATTCATAGTGATTATTTCAATTTTAAAAATGTATATTTATATTAAAGGTATTTAATTGAAAACTCTTCAATGTTTCTATACATCATAACACTGCAAAAAAATGACATTCTTACTAAGCATTTTTGTCTTTGTATATATCTTAACATTCTTAAATCAAGATAAGAAAAAACTAAAACTAAAATCAAGTAGATTTTTTCACCCCGATGGCAGATTTCTTTCATACGCTGTTAAAAAATAATGTAGAAATTACAGTATTACTGGCAGCAGTTTGCCAATAACTTACTGTAGATTTATATTTATCTACTTTATTGGCAAAAAAACCTATAAAATAACAGCCTCATGCAAAGCATTCTGGAAACCATGAGGCTGTTATTTTATAGTTTTTTTTCTGTAGAGATGTAAATGTTTAATGTTCATTTATATTTGAACAAGCTGTTTCCAATAAATTAGATAACTATAAATCTACAGTAAGTTACTGGCAAACTGCTGCATAACTACAGCAAAACATTTTACAGTGTAAATTCTTATATTTTCTTTTATTAAACGAGACCAAATTCTTAAGTGACTTTACTTGTCAAGAAAATGTATCTTGATTTCAGATTTTTATATATTTTTTACAAGAAAACAAGACAAAATGCTTAGTAAGAATGCCATTTTTGCAGTGAATTTAAAATATACTAAACTGCACTGGTCCCAAACGTGCAAAAAGCGTGAGAACGTTTGTCTGCTGTCATGCATCATGTTTTAGCGGGTAAAGAGGCACTAGCGTGTGTACGGGCGTGTTTTGGCTCCCGGGCCCGTGGAGACTAGAGCTGGTCTAGTGTGGAGGGCATAAAAGTCTTCGTCAGGCCGCAGAGGAAATGGATCTGGACCTAAATGAGCTGTTTGGAAGTCCGCGGATTCGACAACCTCCCTAGAGTCTATTAGTGCCTCATACGCAATTCAAATGAAACTAAAGCATTACTGGCGTATTTCTGCTTTGTTCCACATGCAGACAGAAAGAAAAGCCCAGCAGCGCAAAGGGAGTATGGGCGCAGAGGCCAATCTTAAAGAGACAAGACATCTTAAAGTTAAGATTGTACTTGTTTGTTCAGGCAGGCAAAATCTAATGCTTAATTTATTTGCATCATATATGTCACAGCTATGACAACTGATTTCATAGTTACGGGACGATTTGCCCGAAGTACCTGCTTTTTGTTGTGTTCGCACCGCAGGAACCTGACGGAATTTTAGTTCTGGAAAACTTTTTTTGGAGGAACACTTTAGCTCCTTCTCTGAGGCAGGGTCTAAACCAGCAGGACAGCCGAAAGATCTGTGACGTAAACAAACGCTGATTGGCTGAACTTCTGTTGTTGATTGTTTGTCGTTGTTCGATGGACACACTTAAATGACGTGGCTGTCAACCAGCTTACGTCACTAAATAGTTCCTTTTGCCGGTGCAAATGCGATTGGGGAAATGGCCCACTTAGTTCACGAACGACCATCTTTACTCGTTCCGGAACTTTGTTCCTGAACTTATCGGGTCGGAAAGTGCCTTAACACTCACTAAAAGATTTATTTTTATCACAAAAACAGTCAAATGAAAAAAGCCAGTCCTAAGGATTTGTTCAAAAGTGACAATTACTGTCTGAAATGAATTAGCAACTTGCAACACCTGGCAAAAGGAAAATCGTACACATGAACACAAAGCGTTTTGGAGTATTTGCTACTTCATGGAAATTCATGGAAGACCTCATTGGATTATATAATGCAAAAAAGAAAGTCACAATAAGCCTTAAAACAAAAGGAAAAGATATAAAACATAACAAAATTGACCTCAGGATCCTAACTCAGTTACTATACTTATTTACTAAACTCCATTCATAATCATTAAAAAGATTTCATTGTTCTGGACTGCAAAGTTACTGAAATCAATCTAGAACCAACAGTCTAAGAAACTGTGGGAGAAATGAGCTGTAGAAATTAAAGTCTGTACTAAAGTGGAACTGCTAATGTTGAAAGTCTGTTGAAACTCAAGTACAGTTATGAATTGCTCTGTTGAAATACATAGTGTTGTGTTGACGTGTAGATGAGTGTGGTGTGTTCTCTATTAAAGCACGGGATTATTTACACTAGCGGCTTCACTATTGTGCTACGAGTGTGTTGGGCTGTGTCTGTGTTTGTGAATAAGTGTTTGGCTATGTAAGTGTGTGGTTAGGTCAGGAAATACACTTCTGGGGATGGTTTTGGGTTTCGTGTGTATGCGCATCTGTCAGCTCAGCTGGGGTGTGAGTCTGCAGTTCCTGCAATTTGAATGTTTAAGTCTATATACATCCATCTACATGACTGTAAGTATGAGTTTATACAATAATTAGTTCAGTCCTTTAATCTGATTGGTTTATAATACGGTGATGTAATATTACAACACTGAGATGGTTTACTGTTTATATCACTTTGCTAATCTGTGCGTGCAGGGTGTTCCAGATCAGAAAATGTGAGTGATGTGGAGCGTTGGGAGAACGGAAAATAGAAAACCTGAAGTGGTTGTTGTTGGAAAACTGGAAAATGTTTTTGCGTTGCTTGGCGACACACAAGGTTTGATGGATTGGCTTCTTTCAGGACTACACTACTGTTTAACAGTTTTGAAACACTTAGGCCTATTCATTCTTTTCATATTTTTTTCCACATAAACTCATCAAAATTACGGAATAACACAGCTATAGGAATTATATTTGACTAAAACCATCCAAATAAATCAAAACAATGTTATAATCTTACGTCTTTAAAGAAGTCACCCATTGTCTAAAATTGGCAAAATTTTATCATCCAGCTTTTGGAGGTCTCAACCTGAAAAGCTTTTTAAACACTATTGAATGAATATCCATGGGATCTTATTGCCAGCTTTTTCTTCATTTTTTGGTCCAAGAAAACCATTTTGATAGCTTTTTAAAATGAAAATGGTAACATTTAATAATTAATGTGCTGTCAAAATTATTTTTAAACCATTAAGAAACTCAAGATCATAAGAAACATTTCAGTCATGTTTCAAAACTTTTGACTGGTACTGTAGTTTTGTAAACAAACATACAATTAACTGTCCAAAATTTTCTTTGAAAGGTAAATTGCTTAATATTAAATTTTGTTTGTATCAGAATTGTTTAAAGGCAATATTACGCTCACAATCATGCTACTGCACTGAATATCTGTACGACTGTCATTACCCGCATCTGTCATGATATTCAATTGCTTGAGTAATATGATTTAAATATAACATTTTACACATTTGGCCATCTAAATTTAATGTTCTCAGATTATCTGCAGCATATGTGTTATATATTCCTGTCAGCAGCTGTTTGTTATCACAGGAAGAGCTTCGCACAGGATGCTCTCCAACCACAGGAAGTCATAGCAAATTATTATGGGATGTTGTCACGGTCATAGTAATCAGCAGGGTCCATCAGGCACAATGTCGTGCTGCATGACAGGAAGCTGGAAGGAAGCGGAGTGCAGGACATCACACACACTGCTTTTTTCATTATAAGCCAAAATGTTGAAAAAGATGGAGGAATGGTATAGGCATGTTGCAGATAGGGTTCAAACCTGTGTCACCTACAATAGCACCACAACTCAATGTGTCTAAAGTGTATGCATGAAACGCTGTAGCTTTTCAAATAAAACACAAGGCTGAATGTCTACGCCAGAGCCATTAAAACTGTTTATATTGCATTCTAAAATGGCTGTAATTTTATGAAATGAATGTAATTTTGCTTGTTTAATCGGTTTGATCTTCTGCGTGATCTTTCAACATGCATCTCACGGACCTCACTGTATGTAACATTGAACAAATGTCAAATTATGGCTTTTCAAGTCAGTTAAACAATATTGTCTTCTAACAAAAAAGCTACAGTACAATAATGTACCAAAATCACTGATTTAATTTGTTTACAGCTCTAAACTTTGATAAGACTAATTCAAGCCTTCTTGTTTCTCCCTCGAGCTCCAGACAGACACAAGATGGAATGTGTGATATGACTTCTGCAGACAGTCAGTGACTCACTTTGAATCTTTCCTCCCAGGGCGTCTGCAGTAACTGAATCATCTCCAGAGGGCTGCCCAGCTCGGTGATGGCCGTCACCGTGTCCTTTATATCGTTGCTGTCCTGATAGCAGTAGCCGTACAGCTGCAAAGGAAAGCAGAGCATAGACACGTCAAGATTATCCGTCAACACACTGGGCTCGGCAGATAACAGCATTGTGTTGAATTTCTCTGTTTTCACCCAGACGGGGAAAGTTCAGGTCTCGGCTAAAGAAGAAGTCAAGCTGGGTAAAGCATTTTTGTAATGCTAGCGTGTAAATGGAAATTATGAGGATGAGAAATGTAGCGCTAGCGAATTTAACAGGTTACGTAAATCACAGCAAACAGCTCATCGCCCGCTTTGGAGGTCGAGGGGCAGGCGGACATACTAAGCAGGGTTGTATGTGGTATACATGTTATGGCCATTATGCTGGCTGTTTTTCTCAGCGTTGCAGAGACAGGCACTTAGCAGTGCAGAATTTGGCTCTTTGCTTACAGCAACATTTTTCTAAGCTAATTCAAGCCAAAAAAAGCAAGTTGAAATTAACCAGCATGAAATTTCATCTAAAAAGAAAACAACCTATGGCTGTGTGACCGGCTGTACCGCTGCAGTCATCCCTAGCATCAAACGGAAAAAGACGACCGCTTATGTCGGAAGGTCGGCTGGAGAAAACGGCACGTTTTATTACTGCATAGACGAATAGACTTCCTTTTTAATTCTAAGTTAACAATTTCTACAGCATGGAGCACATTCAGTTTAATGCAATTTATGTAAGAATGGACTCAAATTTAAGCACTTTTTTCATACTATAAAATCTACTTGATGTATTCATTCTAATAAAATCTATATTTAAAAATATCAATTTGAAGTACAAAAATATATTTAAAATCATGTTTTTGGGATTCTCTTTATATTAGGTGTATTTTACTACTACTACATACCTAATAAAGAATGAATACAATTTACCCCTTGTGTACATATGTTTTGTCAATTTGTATTTACTGTAATGTAACATCATTTAAAAACTCTCTTAATGCTTTAAATATTTTGTTGTAAAAATTAATAAATGTATTATTTATAAACAAATGAAATTTGTTTCATATGTATATACAGTATGTTTTAAAGTAAACCTCAGTACATGTGGGGCATTTCATCATTATAGCTACAGCAAGAAAAAAACTAGCAAGAGAGATCCACATCGCTTTTGACGGAGGAAAATAATCTATCGCTGGCTCTTTAACCATTCGATCTTGACAACTGATTAAACTGACAATCAGCTGCTGTTCACTCTCATTCACAATGCTTTCTGGCCTGTAGTTCACAATATATAAATCAGGAATGTGATGCCTGGTAGGTCCCGAGATATGATCTCATTTCGCTATCTCAATCAATGTCAAATTTAGGGCAAGAAACTCTTGATCCTGATGGCTCTCCCTGTGGGAGAAGCTTGAACAGGTTTTGCCTGTGATATGAAGCAGGACTAGGAACAATCTGATTTGAGATCTGTGTGTTTAAGCATGCAGACAGACTTGTGTGCGAAACGTTTCCCAGGGGCTGGAGAGAGAGTAAAGACCATATCAGAGATACATACTCTAATGACTGTTATCAGTATAATTCATCTAAAATGTAAATGTGTGTGCATTCGTGCAATGTTTGTTTGTGCTCATGCGACTTTCTTATGTGTGTGTGTGTGTGTGTGTGTGTGTGTGTGTGTAGACTCTACTGCTGCATGCTGGGAAAGAGACACATGGAGGAACACTGTTGTCTATCTAGCCACATGGTGCCGTTTTGACGCACAGGCTTAAAGGTCAACCTTCCTGTCTAGTCAATTTACTATGAGTGCTTTGTATCTATCCAGAGCTGCTGTGTATGAGTGAATGAAATACCTCATCTCACAAAATGCACTAAAACTATTTTTTCTTTCAGCTTTCAGGTCCATCTACTCTTCACAATGTCAATACCACGGTAAGCCAAAAGAGAGCCTTAAAACAAACCTGTTTCTTTTTAGCAGCGGCTTGCTACAGCGCCTCTGATTACCAACTTTAAAGGCCATTTTCACAATATTTTTTGCACCCTCAGACACCATATACCATAAACCATATATCAATGGAAAGCTTATTTATTCAGCTTTCGAATGATGTAAAAATCTCAATTTGGAAATGGACACTTAAGACGTTTCTCTTATTTTACTACACACACAATTTGTTTGCCGCAACGCTGACTGAAACCCAGAGGTCATGAGATCCAATAAAAGAGCTTTATTTGTTTTCATGTTTAGATTAGCATAGAGCTTGAAATTAAAAGCTGGGTTGAAGTAAATTGATATTTGTTTGTTTTGCAGATTGAATTTGGGTCTACCAAGAGATTCTCTTGGAACCGTTTTCTCAGCTTTCAGGAAAAAGTGAGCGAGCAGGAACAGGGAAGGCTGATGGAGAAAAGCCAACAAACTGTGTCCTAGTCTGATCTGAACCTGGAAACATCCTGAAGAAACTAACTTCACTTAAAAATGACTACCATGCGGACCATGGTAATACTACAGTCCTGGGGTACCAGAATAGAAAATAAATATGGTAATCGATCAATATAATAGTATATTTTGAAATACCTCGGTAATACTAATTCTGTTAAAGTAACAGGCCACAATGATCTGACATTGACTAAAGGGTGTTTTAAGCAATGGTTAAACCTTCCTAACTATAGTAAAATCACACTGTAAACAGAAAACCCAAAACACCACAATTTTTGGGGGGGTAAACTAACCCTTTAACAAAGCTCAGCCATTCAGAATTCAGAGCGCTCTATCTGTATCTGACCATTCCTGTTGAAAGAGTAAAGTTGTATCATCTCGGTCAGATCCACTTTTTCAAATAATTACCTAACTAGTGCCACGTGCGTTGAAATGGCAATGCTCACAAAAACATTTTTGTGTTAGGTGTCATTAATGTGCAAACACTAACGCACGCCCGCTCGCAACGATCATTTCATGAGGACACCCTGGCAATGCATCAAAACCGGCCGTGGAGACGACCGTGTTTGCCCAGATATGAAATAGTGCTGGGCAGTGGAAGCCAGAACGTACAGCCACTGAAGAAAAGATTGTCCAGGAGAACAAGAGGCGCTCAGTAACACAGCTCATACAGGCCGCCTGCTGAGTTAAATCTGGAATCAGATTCAAACGCATGTGTGTGTGTGTGTGTGTGTGTGTGTGTGTGTGTGTGTGTGTGTGTGTGTGTGTGTGTGTGTGTGTGTCTGAGTGAGAAAGTGTGCAGTGAAAAAATGAATCACTTATACCACCTTGTTTTAATCAAGTTTCTGTCTGAAAGCAACTGGAAAAAAACTTCCAGAGAGTTATTTAGCATTGCATTTCAAACAATCAGCGAACATTAACCGGATTTAAGACTTATAACGGTCCAAACATAGAAATGAGAAATTGTTTAATCTTACAGCTAAAGTGTAAACTCAGCACCACATCTTTCCACATTCGTTGACTGTTGTGCTTCTCATGGTTGTTAAAACTCTTGGTGATCTTTCAAGGCTTCAGTAACTAAAACCTCAAATCTACATTCCAACAACCGAACATAATGACAGAATCCCAATTAAATTTATTTACCTTTAACTGTTTAGCATTTGGTATTTTCTGAATCACGAATCTCAGGATGTGAACTCTGTAAATCACTTGGATCTTTTTAGTAGAGCCATTTCACAATGGTGATTTTCTCATGAATCTGCCTACTAAAACAAACAGAGAGAAGACCAATGCAGAAGGACAGAAAGTTCGACTCATTTCCTCCCACAATCCTCCTATTCTGAATCCTTACTCAGGACGATCATTAACACACTCCCAATCTATTGTATTGTCAGCGACTCTCAACCGGCACTCCCGCTGGTTCAATTCTTCAAGTGCACAATGGAATAAATGTGTCCAACCAATTACATTAGTTTCTCTCAAAAGACAAAAAACAAGCATGCTGGAGATGTGGTCTGGTGGTTTGTGCACATGCTATGACTATTATTCACATTTGAAAAACTGGTTTAGAGAAACGGTTCACTAGTTCCCTCTGTCATTATTTCCTCACCCTGATGTTGTTTCAAAGTCATAAAGTCACTATTTTCAAGCAGCTCTTTCTATATAACACCAATTCATTGTGACCATGGCTGTCAAGCTCTAAATGCAGCCCATACATACCCTTCATCTGTTTCTTCTAGAGACTCGCTGTTTACTGAAACTTTCCCTTCCACCATAACTTCATTTGTATTCAAGTTCACAAATGGGCTTCCAATCTATCATACCAGATTGGATATTGTTATAGCCAAATGTCACTGTTTTTTTGTGTTTTGTATCTGAAAACAACAAAACATTTTAGATGTGTAAGATAAAGCGTGAAATGTTTCCTAAATTCCTGTCTGTTACTTTCGCAAAGTTTTTATGGCTGCAGAAAACTCATCATATAGAGATCTCAAAAGGAGCTGAGTGAGGATATTTTAACAAAAAAGCGTTTGAGTTTGAAACTACAGGAGTAGGTTGAGTAAATAATGACAGCATGTTCAGAAATACAATGATTGTTGTGACTAGGGCTGGATGATATGGCAATATATATCATGGCAATGAACAATTGGTTATATCATTACAGTAGATATATCCAAACAGCATTCAATGTGCCCAACTGCTTGAAGTTTTTGACGCAGGAGAGCACCAAGGAACATGTATGAATGTGAAAACACGGAATGTGCTTAATATTTAAACTTAATAAAAGCACAATAAAGCCGTAAAAAAGAACATCTGACAGATGCTCTCTAAAGAACACTGTACATAATTTGAGTTCACGCCTTGATGGTTAAAAACATTTCTTAATTATGTCAAAATGCCTTTCTCGATCAGCTTTTGTGTAAACACAGTTCAGTTATGTTTTGAGTGAACTTAAACAGTTGGGAGACAAATCGTATATGTGTCAAAATATTAGATTTGTGCATTAGGTCTTAAGCTGGGCATTTAGTAAACACAGACAAATAGGCCTGTCTAGAACTGTAAACATTGTAAACATTAATAAATCAACAAAAGAAAATCTGAAATCACTCCTCAGCTGAATAATACGAACATTTTATATTGTGACTTATTTCCAACAAAATTATTATAATATTATTATTATCATTATTATATGTATTATATTAAATAATATATATGTGACCCCAGCTGAGTCCAGTACCAGGCAGGGGCAAATCCTGGCATGCAGTGTTTTTTCTTTACTCGATGTCCTTAAAGGTTAAAGTATTAACTTGTGTTTAATTACGTCTAGCACTAAAACTCACAAATCTGCACTCTCTGTCTGTTAGAAATGACCCTGGGGCCCCTGTGTCCACGACACCCAGCTTTCACATTTACATGTTACATGCTCACATTAGCAGGTTACTGATTACCCCACAGTGTGTGTGTGTGTGTGTGTGTGTGTGTGTGTGTGTGTGTGTGTGTGTGTGTGTGTGTGTGTGTGTGTGTGTGTGTGTGTGTGTGTGTGTGTGTGTGTGTGTGTGTGTGTGTGTGTGTGTGTGCGTGTATTTTGGGACTTCACTAAGGATCTAAGGAGTTAACAGAATGACATGCTAATGTAAACATAATCCCAGTGCAAGACCACCCTAATCAGGCCCCCGAGCTGTGTTGCAGATTCCCTAACACACCATCTCACATGCCCTTCCATATACAAACACTCAGAAGGACCAGCAGAAAACTTAAAGAAGTAGTTCACCCCCAAAAAAATTTAATCTTTCACTCCTCCGCTTACGTTTCTCACCAACAAGTCACACTGTAAAATATGCAACCACATATTTTATTCAAGAGCTACGGCAGAAAGCAAAAATATCAATATGAAACAGACGTTTGCACCATTTAACAAGCTATGGCATCTCATCTTGAACTCCTAAAATTCATCCTGTTTACATGCTGACATGGCAAGAGCCCTGAATGAGATCTACTGTAGTTGTGCACATATGATTTCACTCTCACTGTCTACACGGATCCAGCACCACCACCTCCAATCAAGGCTGTTTATATAACAGGTGTTGCCCTCGCTTGTAAGAGGAAGACGCGGATCTGCTTGACAGACATGTTAGTTAAAAACCTTGGAATTTGCCTCTGCCCTTGTAAGCCGAGTAGAGACGTTACTGGGATTTGACCTCCCTCTCTGGGGCGAACGGTAGGCAGATCTGCATAGATCCTTTCTGCGTGCACTCTCTGTGAACCCAGCCTGGTGCTAATCAGCCCGCCGTATCGTATCTTCTCACCCCTGACCTCGCAACTTATAAAATAAGAGGCGTGTATTTTCGTCTGATGTGGCGGCTGCCAAAGCAAATGAAAGCAACACCTCTGGGGCCGATTGGTCAGGTGCGAGGACGAAGATATAATCAAAGGAATATATGTCCAGCGACACGGTCTGTCTATTAATACATGCATGTGAGAAATATCTCTACCTTTTTAATGTTGATTTATGGAGAGAGTTATTTTTTTGCCATTTTAATAATTTATTTAAGTTTCAAGCGCTGGGGCCTATAACAGCCTGCTCTGAAGGGTTTGCCAGTGAGACTTTTAAAGTTAGACATGGCACTACGTTTCTAAGACTACACTGAGGAGGTCTAAATTAGCCATGTTTAAGTCTTTGATTTGATTCTCATAGTTTTCAGACTTTGCTAAAATTACACAGAATGATGTTTAATGTAAAAAACTTAAAATTAAACGTGTTATAGTGATCCGAGCAAGTACAAAAACATCTACAAATTGTAATCAAATGTAATTAATTACATTGCAATACTTAAGACGTGTTGGTTAAAGTTTGGAATTTCAAGACAGCTTTAATAAATTGTGCTTTAACACGACTGATGCTAAGTATGTGTGCACTTGATAATATGCAGCCAGCATAATTAACTTAATTGTAATAAACCCTTACCTTAAAAATATATTTATTTTATATTTCAGATTTTTTTCTAAAATATTAATTGCACTCTTTAAACTTACTTTCTGGGGCATACGAAGAAAATAAATACAATTTGTTATAACTTAAACATTACTTAAACTTATACATTAAACATTTTTATTTCTATACTGTTAATTTAAATCTTTTGTTAATTCAACACTTAGGCTACATTCAAAGAGAAAATCACGTTGGAGAATTCAGTAGCCTACTAACCAGTGGCCGGCTGGCCGCAGATCATTTGGATTAATAAAATAAATATAAATAATAATAAGAATATATATATTATTTTGAACAAAGTCAAATCACAATCAATGCAAAAAATTTTATAGCAAAAATTTCAGATATGCATGAGATATTTTTGATGATAAAAACACTTTTATTATTGAAGAAAATATTCTTGACGTCATTTTATAGTGTTGGCACATTAGAGCTTTGTATAGTAATAAAATATAGTTATGATGTTCTTGTCCCATAAACTGTCTTTTGTGTGAGTTCATTAACTGGGGTCCTGCACCGTTAGTTCCCTGCTGCGAGCACAGAGAATTAAATCAGGCCGGAGGCCCCAATCTACAGCTTCTGATAATCCATTTAACAACAGGACCTCAACGACTACAGCTTTCGGTTTAAAAAGCCTGTAGCTCCAAAATTAAATAAACACTGTCTATATATACATCCATGTGGTTGCGTACAATTGCAGACAAAAAATGTAATCTTTTAAATGAATAACACAATAATCTTGCATAGTTGGTTGAATAATCACTCCTGAATTATGATGACTTGAACTCATTTCTAATAACATTTACACTGCGCACATTGGACTATATTTTAGCACGCAGATACACGCAGAAGATAAACGAGGGACGCGTTCCCTGTTGTTTACAAGAGCTGATTAAGACTTTAACAAAAATACAGCGCCACTGATGTCAAATAAATGACACACAAACCAAAACAAAGCCAGGGCCTCAAGGTGAGGACAAGCGCTTCTGATCGCATTAAAACTCAGGAGCAATACTAGCCTCCCATCTACTCAGACAATGCGCCAATTCCCATCTCGAGGCACTTGTGGATTGCATGATAAACTAATTCCTAAAACAAACCTTTAAAGTAAACACTATTGGCTTTGAGTTGATTTTGATACTGCACGAGTAAACCTTGACACCATGAGGTCTCACTTAGTCATTAAAGCAAGCGGCGATGCGATGAGTTTAACATTAGAAAATGCTGATATGCATCAGCTCACTTTGCTTTTCATTTTCTTGGGATTTGTTTGGGATTTGACCTTATTGCGATAAGTCGTTTTTAATGAGTCATTGATCTAGCCTATATTACATTGCAGTGCTCGTGTTGCATATTACATATCAGTATTATTATAAACTAGCCTATATAAATATAATTGTATGCCTATATTTAAAACAGCTGGAAAAAATAATTCCAAGTATCCTAATTTAGATGTTGTTCATTAATGTTACTTAATAGCCTAATTACTGGCTCACCTTACATTAACCATATGCCTTAATGGTAGCCTAAAATATTTTAAATAATACAACACATTGTATTACAAAAACATTCAATGCTTTTAAAAAATATATATATATATAGCTAGTCAATCATTACCTTGAGAATATTTGGGTGCTGTAGTCTCTCCATTAAAGTCATTTCTTTGACGATTTTGAAGGAAGCGAGTTTGTAACAGTCTTTAGACGAGCCGTATTTCTTCACACAGTTCTCCATGTCGTGACCTCCGAAATCCACCGATTTTAACGCGACGGAGAAGCTGCTGTTCAAAGCCGCTTTATACACGGCTTTTGTGTACCCAGATCCCAAATAATGAACATTAGTTACATTATCAATACTGCTGCAGCCGAGCATCGGGTCATGCGGAGACTCCCGGTGCGACTTTGTTGCTATAGATACACCTGGAGTAGACTGAGACCGACCGCCCGCGTTTTCATAATTATCGTTTTTCCCAATTTCTTTGTATGATTCCCAGTCGTGCTCCAGGTCCATGAGCCGCCTGCGCTCCAGCGGTCGAACGGCGTCTCCGTTGGCGACCCAATGCGCGCGTCTCCGGCGATAGCGCAGCACCTCGTCCGATCTCTCGCGTATCTGCATCTGGAGCTCCGGGAGTCTCCCGGTGGCAGCCGTGGGTTCGAGCTTTGTTTCGGGAGGTGACGAGGCATCGCCGTGAAGCCGGGAAGGCATGTCTCCGGGCTGCTGTTTTTCGTGGTAATAACGATGCGCCCGCTCGCCGTGGTGCTCGAATCCCGGTATAAACAATAAATTCATCAGCGTGCCCATAAAGAATGAAAGACAGAATCCCACCGCGACCACCATTTTTCTCCGCTTCATTTTGTTGCTTATTATTATTAGTAGAAAATAGATGTGTTTGCCCTTCCAGCCTCCGCCTACCCGCCTGGCAGCTGCAGGCAGTCTGGCCGTGCGGTGGTGTAGTATCGTGCAGCGTAAAGTGTCCGGGATCGAGGGAAGTCTGTGATGCTCAATGCGAAACGCTGTATGTTCACGTCTTCATCTTGCAGTTATGATTAATGCCGTCTCGCAGATTTAAGATCCACCCCATATAAGGCTGATCATGGTGACACTTGCTTCCTCGCGCGTTGCGTGTGAGCCCAGTTAACCGGGGTCTCCGTGGGCACACCCGCACTGTGCCTCAACGAAGCTGACGTCACTTTGATTGACAGTTCACTCGGTGCAGCTGCTTTAAAAAGGCTGTAGTTGCGACTTAAGATCTTGCTGATTTGAATTGGGAAAGAACGCAAGTTCTTGAACTACATTACCCTAAATTCATTGCATCGTATGCATCTGTCGGGCGGTATGGAGTCCTTGAAATAAATGCATTATTTTTTCTGCTGCTTAATGATTGCATGTTCTAATCCGCACGTATTTTGTTATTATGTATTATGCCATTAATAAAAATCAATATCTAAATGTATCCATATCCAACATTTTGTAATAAAATTGTAGTTTTCACTGTTTAGATTAATATAGCAACATCAAAACATATAGTATCAATACATTTGAGGAAATATTTTAAACCATTGGTTAGTTAGACTACAAAGCTTGGCCAGTTTCATGGTCACATCACTTTGAGTAATACGTTTAAAATAAAGGTCTATACATGACAACCACCCAAACCACATGACTGTTTTCGTAATGTTTTCAGCAAGCATTTAATTCTCTTTTAGCTCAGTGCTAAATTGATAGTCTATTCAATTTTGGACTAAAGTCCCACTGCCTTTAGGAAAGAAAAATGTGTATAATTACGTCTCTAGGGTCGCAGAAGAAAAAGTTTAAATGAAAAACAGACACGGGCAACGGGGTTGAGAAATAATAGAAACACGCCACTTGTAAGCTCTGGTAAACGCTGGGATTTACTTACTACTAAAATGATTTCTTCATGCAGTCCTTGTTTGTAAATAAGCTGTAAGAACAACCAACATCGTCTACTCGAAGTTCACCACAAGGTCATAAACTACAACCGTTTTGAAGAAGGTCAGGGTTTATAATGCATATAACAGTTATTATGCAACCGTGTAGAGCGGGCAAAAGGATTGCCCAGGAATAGTGTAAGTCCCAATGTCAGGGAGACACACAGGCAATCCATCAAGAAGGCATTACCATGCTGTTAGCAACTAATTAACAAATACAATCAACATGGAAACTGGAGCAATAACAGCAGAGCAGCAGGGGCACTGCTTCAAGGCAGTCAGGGGTGGGTTTCAATTTTGGCACATGCCTCTACTCTTATTTATAGCACTCATTAAGCTAATGTAATTAGGTGGTGTTAGTATAAATCTAATGAGAAGAACGTAAATGGAGGACAATTATGGTGTTTGCCATTTGTGTGATATGGGTTAAATTATTAAACTATAATACTAAATTCGTTTAGTATTATGGTCACCCTGAGCCTTACTGTAAAGAAAGTTTATTATATATGAGAACAACATTATTAACATTCTTGTTTACTGTATTTTACAGTATAATAATAACATTATAATTATCAAATAATTATAACAATGAAAGGGTTTCGTTTTCGCAAGGGAAACTATTCATTACACCGTATAGAGAAACTTAGCTCCATCTCCTGGACGATATAATTACAGTAATAATAACAATAAAAAATAATTATAACAACAACAACAACAACAATACATAAAATGATACGTTTTTTAAACGTGATGGTTAAAACAAAACCGTAAGCTTTTTTTAATTTAGCTAACAACGTAGACAGCACCAGACATATTCAAGGAATTTATTGCGCTTCCGGAAAAGATTAGAATAAATAAATGTATCAATAATTAAGTTTGTAAATGTACACTCTTAAAAATAAAGATACTTCAAAGGTTCTGCACAGCGGTGCTATAGGAAAAACATTTTTAGTTTCACAAAGCACCATTCAGTCAAAGGTTTTTTAAAGAACCATCTCTTTCTTACCTTTTTATAAAGATTCCTAATGAACCGAATGGCATCGAAGAACCCTTTGAAGCACCTTTTTTAAAAGTGTACGTCAACATTTAAAATTCAACAGTGTTCTCTCATACATGCCTTTTAGACGCGGAAAAATCCAGCCTTACTTTTACAGTTGAATAATCCTGTTTACACAATGTTAGTTTTGCTAATGAAAGGTATGCATGACATTTGGACACAAGCTGAGAGAAACACAATGTTATCAACCTGCATGATAATGCCTCATTAATATATGGAGGTGTCATTATCACCCCCACTAAAACACAACTTTTTTAAACAAGACTTTCATCTTTGCCCTACTGTCTTAAAAAAAGGAATTGTAATAATTGTACATTGTAATATCTTAACAACAACAAACAAGTCAGGTTAAAAAAAATTATGTTCAACAGATCAGTAGTTTGATTTGAGAGTTTACAAGAGAGACAATTAAAAAGTCAAAGTTTAGCACTACATAAATGACATTTATAACGTAAAAGTTATAATGTGTTTAAATTTGAAGCCAGTTTGGGGAGATATAAGAAAACAAACAAATTTCAAGCTAATTTGATAAAATAGCCTTTCTCGTTTTTACACTCTAGTCAGGCATCATTTAGAAGAGACAGAAGTGGGTGGAAATGCTTTTTCATATTTGAGGCCATTAGCATTGGTAACCCGGGGGCGGTCATCTTGGCGGGGTGGAGAAGCAGCTCACCTCGGGGGAGCCGACACGCATTAGCATAATCCGCTCTAAGAAAAGTGCGTTTTCCCCAGACGATGAAGCAGACTGTGTGCTCTCAAAAACACTCTGTGTAGTCATTCGGGTGATATTTTAAATTCACGTTTGCATATCAATTCATTTGGAGTAACCGTAGGTAACGTTTTATCCTTTGACTGACATTTTTGTGATTGACCGGATTTTGGGGGGGGTGGTGGTGCGGAGAGAGATGTGTCAATCAAGCATCAATCAAAGTGTCCAACCTGATAATGTTAAAACTTTCATCCAACTTCTAATTTTGTGATTTTTATTTTTACAGATATAAGATTATTTTGGATTTTTTAATGGATACCTTTAGTGTATCCATCCCAAATTAAAGGAGGATATGGATCTCAAACGAGGCCCCCCAACTTTACCATTCTAGCTCACAAACAGCAGAAAACAGTAGGAACACCAGGTCTAGCTGTATTTTTGGAAGGCAAACAGTTGAGTCTGTGTTCATAATGAAATATGCTGGACAGCAATATCTGAACTGTCTCTTGTGAATATCCAGAGAGCATGTCTGGGTTTTCTCAACATGAACTTTCACTTATGCTTTTAGAAAACGGCCGTGCATGCACATTTATTTTTCCACTAAGGGCCAAAACAAATATAAAAGGCTAAAATTTTATGATTCATAGCTGCTGAAACCACAGTGACTTGAGGTCAATTTTAATGTACATTTGTTTAGATTATGTTCTTTATTACTGTTGTCAGCACTAACACAGATGCACAGAAAAAAAAGAGAGGGAGACAGAGATATTTTGCTAAATATCATAAAGAGGTGATACCAGCTTGCAAACAAATCCCATCTTCATACATTAACAGTATGTGTGTTTCCAACTCAAAGTTTATACTGTTTCTTATCAGTTCAATGTTATCATTGAGGCACTAATGGCAGACACTTATCTCCATAACTCTGACCAAACGTACATTTTCTCTAAACATGAAACTCGGCAGGTGCTCTGATCAAAGCCACAAAGACGGTCTGCAAGCAAGCAACCCTCAAAATTAAGCAGAACCAGAAAGATTCTTCAGCTTTTTATCCATGAGAAATGCATCAGGAATAGAAGCAACATTTTATTAATGGCCCTTAATGTGTTATGCAATAGTCAATATTGTAAATTCATGTAAATTTGGATACTTAATTATATTATTATACTATATTTTCATAAATTTGTTTTCTGAGGCTACATAAAATGCATTATGAATACTTGCAGGGCTATTTTCTTCAAAACAAGTCTGGGTCAGTAACTTGCTTTTTGTAGGGGTGATTTGGAGGTGAAATGAGTCAGATGTCAACATGAGATTTATGGACTTGCAAAACTGAGTATTATAATATTTTTATGCTGTCAGGCCATATATATGGCAGCACTTTATATACGATGACCTCACCTCACAGTGGTTTAATGAGACAGAACTCCTACTAACCTACGAACCTGTGCCATACAAGCACCATCAGTCTTTATTCTTTCTATTCTAACTAAACCACAGCAGTTAATAAAATCCCTTGACAGCAATGCATTCTTATTTAAGAAAATATTCTTGGTTAAAGTTTTTTTCTCAACACTACCCAAGTAAGTAAGGTAGAACGTCCCAAACTCGTGTCTTTAAGGTGGCATTCAGATGTTTTTTTATCAGGTCTGTCTCTTTATTAGATATTTATACAGTATTGCTTCAGTCTGGCAGTAAGGCAGAAAATTAGATGATGCTTCCTTCTCCTCTACAGTTAATCAGGCATCATCCTGCCAGTCCTTGTGGTTTTCCAGTCATATTCTGGGAAGGGGCCACAATCTCAGAAGATCTTGGATGTTTTTCCTTTTTCCCCTTCTTCACCGTAAGGCACAGCTAAATGGGTTAGCAGAATGCATTATACTAAAACTGAAATTCATATTGTTTATGCCAAAACATTGCAATTGTACACAACAGAAAAACAACATCTACATACAGATTAGCAATAAAGATCATTTAAACTGTAAGGAAACATTTTATCCTTTTTACCATATGGTACCCTCAGTTTTTTATAAATAACCAGAATCAATATTTATAATAATGTAAACAAGCTGTTAAAAATAAAATGTCCATATACATTACAGCATGCTAGGTTATCAATCACAGTGCCCCCTTATGGTATCTTTTTCTTCAAACTTTAGGGTGTGGCATCTTCAGGAAACGTTCAGGTCATTATCACACATCTGCCCCATGGAAACTCTATCACTCCCCCTGGTCAACAAAGGAGCTTGGACATTTCAACTGCACACAGCCATCTGGCCTAGCCACTGACAGACCTCCATGTAGCCACTTTAGATGGCAGGATTACTGGGCTGTGACTGCCACGGCAGGATGCTCAGGGGACCGGGGGGTTTGTGTCCCGAAGCCCAGGGAACTTGATCGGTGGGGGATGACTGCAAAGACCGCCAGCCTGCAGCAGCAGAATGGGCGCCTGGGGAGCAACAGTTTACAATGGGGCCTCTCAGCACCCAGACAGCAACAGAAAAGGAATAAGGGGTGGGGGTAGACGGGAGGAAAAGGAGTATTGTTGCACAGATGTCCGGGGTGAAGGTATTGAGTCAGTATGAGATGGAGTAAGTGCACCTGTAGGTCGTCATGCAGGTTAGCAGAGTGAAAGACTGATGTCTCATGGGATCTGTCTGTTGGTGAGGGCAGTGGACAGTCACTGAGGTCATGCAGAAAGCATCTTCTGTCCATGTGTGTGTGTGTGACTATACAGCTAAATTCTTCCTACAGACATAACTTGAATTCTGGACTATCATACCTGCAGAAATTAGACTCAGTAAAGTGGCATTGATTTATTAAGGCAACATGTTTGGCAGCATGTCTTAGCAAGACTCATTATTGCAAGTATACTTTTTACTCCACTACATTTATATCAAGGTCCATGGTCAAAAGTCATTACTATGTTGCAGTTTTTTCCTGTGTGCACATTTTCAGATGCACTATCTGCAAGTGACCTGCAAGTATCCGTGTGACCTAGTCTTTTAGTTTATTTTGCTGATATCTCATTTAAAGCCCTAAAATTACCATGTTTTTACTACAGAAACCATAGTTTTACTATGGTATTTACAGTAAAAACACACACATTTATCATTCTCTAGCAACCATACTCCAAATACGCTATTTGTAGCAAAACAACAGTAACACATATATTTTTTTTTCAAACAAACGATCAATAAGTGGGCTAAATTATCAGACAGATTGATTTCAAAATTTTAAGCAAAAATCTTTTACTTGTAATGGAGTAAATTTGACCAGTAGTATCTGTACTTTTACTCAAGTATAAGTTGTGTATTTTTCACACAATTTACCTTTCTCTATACTGCTGTTTTCACTGTCATAAAAACGGGCTGATGTCTTCCTTGTTCTAAGAATTCCCTCCTTCAGAAATACGTAACGAGTTCTGATTGTGTAGCTGGTCAAGTGTGTTGTGATTTGACAGCAGCTTAGCGCAAGTTCTCTGGAAAGGTCACGCCCCTTTTTTGGCGTATACCTGTGGGCGGAGGTTATTGCCTGTAACACAGCATACAGTCCAATCAAGTTGTTACCATGATATATAATATGCTTAAGGTAGACAACCTTTCCAAAATAAATAGGAGATCAGGCCGCATTAGTCCCGAATTCCAGAGGTTTGGAACTCACTTTTGTTGAATCTGATCTTACAATCTGTTCCCTCAACATCTGGCTACAGCCTCCACTACAGATGACACTAAGACATCACCTATCATGACCCTCTTCCATCCACCTCCATCAGTTTTATCATGCCACCATTAAGCCATGTTAAGCACAGAGAGATCATCTCCAGCCTGGGCTCTATACATGACTGATGCCAGAGCTGAGCTCAGTTTACACTGACAGGCTCCTCTCCCTCTTTCTCTCTAAGTGCATGTGATGAAGGCTCCCTGCTGCAGGGGCTCTGCTGTGATATTGGAAGGCGCCACAAAATGCAAAGATGCACAGAAGGCCCTTATGATACTCATGTACATGCTAATATAAACACATGCAAACACACAGACAATATGTTTATGCTTTATCCTGCTGTATAATATATGCTGAGGTCTACTGTACATGTTTCACAAAGAACTACTGACCCATGAATTCATGGAAGGACACAATGGTGAAGACTAAAAAATGGTATCACTACCCAAGTGTTCATAAAGGCGTCATAATAACATTTATGCAGGATATACTTTTATATCTTTTGAATGCCTGGATTTTAAAAAATGGTCCATGGAGGTTAGTGTTGCCCCGGGGATTTGAAGATAAAATAAGATAAGATAAGAGGTCGCCTATGGATGGGGACTGATGGTAACAAGTGGGTATGGCAACAGACAGAGATGGATGTGGCACAGCTGGGGACTCGAGGAGGTAGAAGACAGGGTTTGGAATAGAAGGATTAGAGGCTCTGTTAAGGGGCTCAATTACAGTGTCCTCAGCATCCAGTATCCAGAGGGGTGAAATTACATGCGCTGACGGGGTACAGTGGCTGATTGCTGGGGGTGAGCAGTGATGGATAGGTACTGACCCAGGAAGGGTCACATCTGTCAAAAAAAGACCACTGTAGCGTACGTTACAATATTACTTCACGTTTCTATACATAGAGCTAGTATGTGTGTGTGTCAAGCTTTATTGCATATAGACATTTAAAAATAGACCAATAAAATGCCCTAATGTGAATATACACTGTAACAAATTATATATAATTGATAAACACTTCTATATCTTCAGGTAAGACCTCAAGAAACCAAAAAGAATATTTTAGCAAATAATAAGCAAAGGTTGACACCACTATAAAAACATAATTTCTTTTGAATTTTCTCCAAACATAATTCTCATACTGTTTGTATTTAGGTTTTTAACAGCATCAGAGTAAATAAAGGATGACAGAATTTTTACTTTTACATCCATTTAATAAAGAATGAGAAAGTGAACCTAAACTTCATGTTATCTCCATATATTGTGTTACATTTGTTCTTGTTTATTATTGTCCTTTTTTGATTTCTGGAAACCAGAATATTGAATATTTAAATAAAAAAGACAATGTTTAGTATTAAAATCAGGTTTCTGATTTTGCATGATGCACATTCATCTAAATAAGACTAAAGTCTAATAGCAGTCAGAAGTTTCAAACGCATGTAAACTTGTACATCAGGAACAGATTTACTGTAGTCCTCTGAAACACTAAGATTATATCTAAAATGAATAAAAGCAAGTACTGACTGAAAACAGGCACACACAAACACACACACGCGCATGCACGCACACACTCTCTCTGTCCTCTCTGTATGAAAGTCTTTTCAGTTCAATTTTTATTTATATGACATTTTTTTACAAATTTGAATTGTTGCAAAGCAGCTTTATATAGTAAGCAATATTTGCTGTAGTAAAGGGATATAATTTTGAAAAACAAAGAAGGCACTGAAAACATGTTATAATATATGGTTTTGTTGCTTTTTTTTCTCATAACAATGGACATTGATAAAACTTAGTCGAAGTTTCAGAAGTTTGCTGTCAAATGCTTTAAAGGGATATTTCAGAGGCAAACTAAAATTACACCATGTTTTACTCACCCTCAAGGTGTATATGACTTTCTTCTTTTAGACGAATACAGTCAGAGTTATGATAACATTTATCTTTTTTCTTCCGAGCAGTAGAGTGAATGGTAAATGCTTTTTTGAAGCTTCAAAAAGTGCATCCATTGATCAAAAAACTGTTTGACATGGCTCCGTGGTCTTAACAAAGGTCTTCTGAAGCGGATCAATGCGTTTGTTTAAGAGAAATATCCATATTAACCGGCAAATGACTGGAATCTGCCAAACAAATAGAAAATTGCTGCGTTCCTCACCGGAACTTACGACACCCCTGCGTCATTTGTCGGAACAACACGCGCAGCTGAGGGATAACGGAAGTTAGACATTATCATTAAGGATAAATGGTATTATAACTGTGACTATTTGTCTGAAAGAAGAAATTCATATACACATGCCATGAGGGTGAGTAAAACATGGTGTGATTTTAGTTTGCCTCTGAAATATCCCTTTAAGACAATATCAGTAATCAACTTTAATATAATGGGTTTCGCTGGGTTATTTACAAAATGTGCATTTTATTTAAACAATATTAGTAATCACACATATCACTGCTGTATGAACACAAAGGGATTTTTTTTTTAGGAGACAGGACTCATCCCCTGCATCCCTTTCGAGCAGGATAAGTGGAAACACACTTACATCTCGGTCGGCAGGGACACACACTCCAGATGCCTGCAAATAAAACCACAAAATCCTGTTAGTGTGATTCAAAAGGGGAGTATTGGGAAAAGGTCTTTTGTGTGTGTGTGCGTGTGTGTGTGTGTGTGTGTGTGTGTGTGTGTGTGTGTGTGTGTGTGTGTGTGTGTGTGTGTGTGTGTGTGTGTGTGTGTGTGTGTGTGTGTGTGTGTGTGTGTGTGTGTGTGTGTGTGTGCGCGCATTTATGAGTGATCGGGTGTGTTTGGCTTGAACATCTGATTAACATTTCAGATGTGTTTAATTTTAGTTTTATATATAACATGACATGAAGGATCTATTGGATGACCACATCAGAAAGCAATAATCAGCATTTCGAGCTTTTGACCTGAGGAAAGTCTGATTATATGAGCTCTCACAGTATGTGCGTGGAAGCGTTTTATTTGAATAGTCCCTCCAGCACATCTTCCAAAAAATGTCCAAAAGACTGTTATTTTTGTGAGGAGCATCAGCATTGATTCCACTGATGAAATTTGGTTTAATGTAAAGCTGTATAAAACAACATCCAGTCTCATATTTTGCAAGTGATTCATAAATTCGTAACTGCTGGAGATCTGGCATTGTTTTTGTACTTCCTTAATAAAAACTGAAATAAAACCAGAGGTCATGTTTTTGTTCCTGTCAAACGTATACACAACATACTCAGATCATTTGTAAATGTGTTTTGTGTGCGCTTGCGTTTTAAAGTTTTGTCTTGATTCCAGTGTGTGGACTCATGTGGCCATGTTAAAGCAAAAGGGCATGTCAGCTTTGACTAAGGTTGAGTTATGATCCTCTTGAGTCATTAAACTATTTATCATAACAGGTCACGATACTGTACATGGTCGGTCCATGAAATATGAAATAAAATGTATTTATTTACCAATAAAATAACAGCCTCATGCAAGGGTTTAAAAGAAAGCAGTTACTATGGGGTTTAAACTATGGAAACTATAGTTACTATGGTACATAAATGAGTGACACTGTGGTCTAGTGATCATTATTAATAATTGAATGGTGTGGAGCAAACAGCAACGTAACATTTCATTTGTTAAATTCCTAGAAACATAAAAGAATTTCTCCATGCGACTGACACTTAAAGTGTGTGCTTGCAGGGTTAGTGGGTTTTAACGTACAGCACGATGTGACATTCAGACTCATGCACGTGTGTGTTTGAGGACTGCTGTGTCAATCGCTTGCTTTCTGCATTCCTGTGGTCAGCGGGCAGTCGGGGTGCACTGCTTGGATACTGTGAGTCAACACACGGTAGCTTGATTCTCACCTAACTGATTCTTCTGTTTCTGTGTAGAGTTAAACTGTTGGATTGCCACTAGATTACTTTGATTTACAAAGATTTTGTATAGAAACATATTACAAAAAGGAAGGATTTAACATTTTGTCAATGAGCCAACAATAAGTGCAGTTTACAAAACTATCGCTGCGTCCCAGTTCACCTACTTATACTATGGCCTGGGTATCATTTGAATTTTATCAATTCCAATTCTGATTCCAATTCCTGTTCTAATTGCTTCCCAGTTTTGATTCCAAAGTTAAAGTAAAACATATCAACCTTGACATTTGCCAGACTTTTTTACCCACAGTGACATTGCATTACACTATACATTTGTTCTTAAGTATGTGCAATCCCTGGGATCGAACCCATGACCTTGGCTTTGCGAGCACCATGCTCTAACCACTGAGCTACAGGAAAGCTATATGATCATTTCGCCTGCTTATTGATTGGTTTGCAAAAAATATACTGTACATACTGTATACACATATCAAACAGGTTTCATCTGATTTATTACAATATGTATTACTGTAGATTAACTACAAACATATTGGTTAAACTGTAGTTACTATAATAAAACTATGGTAAATTTGTGGTTACTATGCTTTACTACAAATACAGTTAAACTATGGTTACTATAGTGAAAATATGGATTCATAAGGGCACATGCAAATTTCTGAAAATATGCACACATAAGAGGAATTGAAATGTAATTTAATATCAAGTATCCAATTCCTGAACTTTTAATTACAATTCCTGAATTGGAATTGATTTTCGAGTCCCACCCCTACACAAAAATATGTCCTTTTTGTTATGGAAAATGTAACAAAACATTAGTCACACACATTGGGACATACTAACATGAAACGTAAGTCACCACTGTTTCCTGGACAACAATATGATTGTTAAATCACAATTATTAAACTTCTTATAGTGCAAACCTATTCAATGTTTATGGATGTACATACAGAATATTCAATTAAACCTTGAATGCTGTCAGATCTATAACAACAAAATGTGTTTTGGAAATAAACATGTTATTTGAATTTGTTATTCTTATGAAATACGTTTTTTTCTGACCTTACAGTGACCCTGAGAAAACAAGACAGAAATTGCACAAAGGCTTGCGAGAGACTTGATCTGTCAGACAACCTCAAGTTTAGAATATTATATTTCTTTGCTGCCATGTACTTTGAAGTAAGCAACTGTTGACCTATGGGAATTCTGACTTTTAAAAAATGGGACTTCTTAAACTCTTTAAACTTCCTCATGTAAATCAAACGATAGACAGATAAGAGCATTCCTGCTCACACGCACAAACACACTCACAATTCACAGTCCAGAGCTTCAGCAGTCTATCATATTAATGGCCACACAGAGACTTAAGCAGCGTCATGCAAACAGACAAGACAACCCAAAGCAAACAGTCATTTATGACTGCTGTGACGCTGGGTTCTGCGTGTGTTTATGAAACATGGCTGTGATAGCACTCAAGGGCTTCTGAGAGCGCACAATCCAGTGTCTACAGACAAACTCAAAACTCAACAGTGATCCATCTCTACAGGGCTCTGCTGTGATGTTCCAACACATATGATGAAACCACAGAAGAATTCATTTGAATGTTGTGTAATGAATACTGACTTCCATTGTCGGTGCTTTCCTGTGCACATTTCCCTCTTTGTTTTCCAGACTGGGAAACAAGTTATTGTCTTGCCATTATGCCACAGAGGTTGTCCATTGACAGTAGGTTGTGTTAAACTCAGAACACTTTGAAGATTGGTGTGAATTTAAATGGTATGCACAAAATCTGTGGTCATCACATGTCCATGCTTACATGTCGCATAGGCTTAGTTTGAATAAAGTGTCTGGAAGCACATTAGAGCAGAAACAAAATTTCTTGAAATGACTCTGACATTGCCAAGACTGCTTTGGCAGAGGAGTGAGCCGAGAGAAGAAAACAGAGGGACAGAAAGGAAGGGGCATTCTGAGAACACACTGATGCTGGATTTGATTGGTCATGGAGATACTTCAGTTTCATTTCAATTCAATTTCATTGAACTCATGTTTTCATGATTGAGTTCCTGTGTCTGAACTGTGGAGTGTGATTCACATCATGTTCCTGAGCAAAAGGTGCACGTGGTGTCATCATTCCCTTATTTCAGTGCTAGTCTCTTCACACACTGTAAAAATTGTTTATATAACTAGCAGTTTCTGAATTTGACAAACTTAACATGTTAAGTTGCATTAATTCAGAAAGTTTGGATAACTTAAAAATATATTTATTAAAACCACCACACTTGGAAAACATTCTTAACAGTCAAGTCAAGTTTATTTATATAATGCTTTTTACAATGTTGCATTGTTTCAAAGCAACTTTACATAAAAAAAGAAAACACAAAAGAGAAAAATTACTTTAAAAGGTAAAAACAGAGAGGACCATTCTAAAAGCAATGTTAATGGTTTCCGATGATGAAAACTCCAATGATGAATAAATGGGAAAAAACCTCGGGAGAAACCTGCACTTTCACCTGGGAGGGCCAGTTCTCCTCTGACGCCTTGCACCTGCAGTCAGTGACTTTTGATTAAAAGTTACTAAGCAAATGTTTATGATAAGTACATTTGTATGATTAACATCGAGAGCCTATTAAGAGTGATTTATTGAATTTACATTTGTTTAAAACTGTTTATGTATGATTTTTTTGAGTCTGATTTTGAGACCGATATCACACAACAGAGGAATGTGATCATCAGTCAATCCACAGGCTCTCACGTGAGGGTGACATGAGGTAGTCAAACTTGAGCTGGCATAGTCTGTAGTTACCTCAGGATGGTAATGGTTTTGCTATTACTATTAAAGCTGCTATTACTATCATTGTGGGGAACTTTGGACCCCACACTATACTGTTTGCCAGAAGCATGCACGCACATACACACGCACATTTCTGAAACAAAATAATAAGTCAGAAAGCAAAGTGAATCAGAAAACATTACAGCAAATGTGTTTTCAGATTTGTAATTTTTGTAGTTTTTGTCATTAGGTTTGCAATTTATTGCACTTCTTAGCCACATTACCAACCCTAAAACAAAAGTTTTTTGCATTTCTACAATATATTCCCTTCATATAGAGTAAATACAGTGTGAAGCAGCCTATTTTTTATCCTAAAGTAGCTAAATCGGTTTTATCTATTCATTTAACTTCACTTTTTACAATAAAATATACAATATAATACTAAAATACCAAACTGCAACTAGTATCTGACATTAATTATAACTGTAACGGGAGGCTGTGTACAATGCTGGAGCAGACACGACAAAAAAAAGTAATTAAGAACAGGAATCTTTAATATACACTTAGGAAGACAAGAGAACAACCATACACACCATGAATACATTTAAGACTAGACACTGAACAGGGGAAACACAGGGTATATATAGAGTCCGTGATGAAGATAATGGCTGACAGGTGTGGTGATGACGAACGAGGGACAGGTGCGGGAGCATGATGGATACTGGGAAGTGTAGTTCATGGGGAAAACTCGGGAGAAACAGGCCAGGAGACAAACAGGACCATGACAGTACTCCCCCCCTCCCGGAAGGCGCGTCCTCGCGCCTAGGAAACATCCAGGGAGATAGGGTGGGCATCCTGGAGGCTCGTGCTGGACACAGGGGACAGGACAGGAAGCCTCCAGGACGGAGCTCCCGACTCAGAGGTTCAGGGGCCATGGAGGGTCCGGGAGCTCAGGGACAGGGCCGGCCACGTCCTTCTGCCCCCCAAAAAAAATTATTTGGGGCAAGTCCGGAGGCTTGGGAGGCTCGTGGTCCGGAGGCGGCAGCTCGGGGTCCGGAGGCTTGGGAGGCTCATGGTCCGGAGGCGGCGCGGAGGCCCGCTCTGGAGGCTTGGGAGGTGGGCTCTGGCGGCGGAGACTTGGGGGTGGAGAGGTCGATGAGGTCTGGAGAAGTCGATTGGAAATGGTGACCCTTTCGGCCTTACATATTGACGTCCTCTTGAGCGAACTGTGTCGTGGCGCGAGCCGTTTCTTACGGCGCGGTTTTGTGGAGGAGTGGGGTGTGGTGCTTGGGTGAGTCAGAACGACACCCCCGCTAACGACAGGTGTTGGACGACTATAAATCGGAGCCACCCGCGTGGAGAACTCGATTAATAAAGTCCTCCAGCGAGTACTCATCCATGTCGGGTAGCATGAGGAGGATGAGCAGATCGTCATCCAAACCGGTCAAAAAGATGCGGTTGAGTGTAGCATCGTTACACGCATCGTACGCATTAGATTAGATTAGATTAGATTAGATTAGATTAGATTAGATTAGATTAGATTAGATTCAACTTTATTGTCATTACACATGTACAAGTACAAGGCTAACCCTAACCAGAAGTGCAATAAGCAAGTGCAGGATATACAGTTGTGCATAAATACAGAATAAAGCAAAAATGATGAAGAATTTACAAGTGGGAATGTACTATGAACATTATATAAAGATGGTTATTTACTAAAAACAGAAATTTACTGATGGATATGTACAATATAAAATAGACTATGCAGAACAGTAGTGCAAATGAGTATAAAGTGTGCATAAATGATGGACAGCAGCTATTAAGTTAAAGTAAACAGTGCAGTAGATGAGTTATTGCAGTATTCAGTACATAGTACTGGAGTGCAAATGATGCAATATAGTATAAATACTCCGGTAGAGCAAGTAAACATGTAGTACATGTGTAGACAGTCCAGTCGTGTGCTTGACAGGCCTGTAGTGCAATAACAAAACAATATAGCAGCATTAAGTTAGAGGTATATGAGGGGGTTGTGGAATCAGTGGGGGGTAGAGTTCAATAGGCAAACAGCTCTGGGAAAAAGCTGTTTTTCAGTCTGCTAGTCCTTGTCCGGAGGCATCTGAGGCGCCTGCCGGAGGGCAGGAGAGAAAACAGTCTGTGGGCGGGGTGAGAGGAGTCCTTAAGAATGCTGCGAGCTCGACGCAGACAGCGTTTCCTCTGGATGTCCTCCATGGATGGAAGTGGAGTCCCTGTGATGCGTTGGGCGGTTTTTACCACCCGCTGCAGTGCCTTGCGCTCTGCAACAGAGCAGCTCCCATACCAGGCTGTGACACAGTTGGTTAGGATGCTCTCAACTGCACAGCGGTAGAAGTTCACCAGGATAGCTGAAGACAGTTGGTTCTTCTTCAGGGTCCTCAAGAAGAAGAGGTGCTGGTGAGCCTTCTTGACCAGGCTGGAGGTGTTGGTGGTCCAGGACAGGTCCTCCGAAATATGGGTCCCCAGGAACTTGAAGCTGGAGACACGCTCAACAGCCATCCTGTTAATGTGGATGGGGTCATGTGTGCCTCCTCTCTCCTTCCTGAAGTCTACGATGAGCTCCTTTGTCTTGGAGGTGTTAAGGAGCAGGTTGTTGTCTGAGCACCATGTGGCCAGGTGTCGGACCTCCTCCCTGTAGGCAGTCTCATCGTTGTTGCTGATGAGACCATTCACTGTAGTATCGTCTGCAAACTTAATGATGGCATTAGATCCATTCACAGGCTTGCAGTCGAGTGTGAAGAGGGAGTAGAGAAAGGTGCTCAGAACACAGCCCTGTGGTAGGCCAGTGTTAAGTGTGATGGTGGTGGAGCAGATGTGGCCTGACCTAACAAGCTGAGGTCTGTTTGTCAGAAAGTCCATAATCCAGTTGCAAATGGAGGTGTTAATGCCCAGGTTCCCAAGTTTGGTAATTAACTTGGAAAGGGATAACAGTATTGAATGCAGAGCTGAAGTCAACAAACAGCATTCGTGCATAAGTGTTTTTATTGTCCAAGTGTGAGAGCACAGAGTGCAATGCTATGGAGAGGGCATCTTCTGTGCTCCTATTGCTGCGGTAGGCAAACTGGTATGGGTCCAGTGTGGACGGAAGGGAGTCATTTAGGTGAGCCAGGACCAGCCGCTCAAAGCACTTCATAACAATAGGTGTGAGTGCTACAGGGCGGTAGTCATTCAGGCACGTTGGGCTAGAGTGTTTCGGCACTGGCACAATGGAGGTGGATTTAAAGCATGCTGACACAGCTGCTTGGGCGAGGGACAGGTTGAAAATATTTGTAAAGACCCCAGCGAGTTGCTCTGCACATGCCCTTAGTACACGACCGGGGATGCCGTCTGGTCCAGCAGCCTTACGTGCGTTGATCCGGCTCAGTGCCGTGTAGACATCTGAAGATGTGAGTGTGATGGTCGGGTGGTCATCTAAGGGTGTAAGCTTGGTGGCAGTTTCCTTATTGTCTCTCTCGAAGCGAGCATAAAAGTCATTAAGCTCGTTTAGGAAGACAGCATCTGTTGCTACGGGGGTGGAGTGGCTGGGTTTGTAGTCGCTGATGGCCTGGATGCCTTGCCACATGCGTCGAGGATCAGAGTTGGAAAAGTGCTCCTCTAGCTTTAGTTTGTAGCAGTGCTTGGCCTTTTTGATGCCCCTCTTTAGATTTGCCCTGGAAGTGCTGTAGGCCTGTGCATCATCTGAGCTGAAGGCAGTATTGCGTGACTTCAACAGGAGGTGCACTTCCTTGTTCATCCATGGCTTCTGATTTGGGTATGTAGTGATCTGCTTCTGGGTTGTAACACTGTCTATGGTGATGTTAATGTAATCCAGTACAGAAGAGGTGTAGCTGTCTATGTCCGTATGAAAGCCACAGGTAGCCTGAGAAGCAAACATACTCCAGTCTGTGTGTTGGAACCTGTCCTGGAGTGTGGAGTCTGCCCCCGCAGGCCACACTTTGATGGTCCTCACTGATGGCTTCACACGATTGATGAGGGGTGAATACTTGGGGGTGAGGAACAAAGAAAGGTGATCAGATTGACCCAGGTGGGGGAGGGGGGTCACGGCGTAAGCTTCAGCCATGTTTGTATAGACATGGTCCAAAGTTTTGTTTCCTCTGGTATTACAGGAAACATGCTGGTGAAATTTGGGGAGAACTGACTTTACGTTTGAATGATTAAAATCTCCCGCAACAATAAATGCAGCCTCCGGGTGAGCAGTCTGTTGTTTACTGATGGCTGCATGAAGTTCTTTCATAGCAAGCTTGGCATCAGCATCCGGAGGAATGTAAGCTGCCGTTATAATGGTGGAAGTGAACTCCCGTGGCAGATAGAACGGTCTACATTTAACCATGAGAAACTCTAGGTTAGCTGTAACAGTAACAGAGTTCGTGCACCAAGCTTTGTTAATGTAAATGCACAGTCCTCCGCCTCTGGTCTTACCGGATTCATCTGCCGTCCTATCTGCCCGAAGTGTGTGGAGTCCCGCTAATTCAATAGCATTGTCCGGTATGCCGCTGTTTAGCCATGTTTCAGTGAAAATCATGACATTGCAGTTCAAAAGTCTTTTGCTGTGGATGATGCGGAGTCGAATCTCATCCATTTTGTTCACCAATGACCGTACATTAGCGAGGAAAATGCTGGGTAAAGAGAGCCGGTGCGGTGTTAGCTTTAGCTTAGCTCTTAGCCCTCCGCGCTTCCCCCGCCTTTGTTTACAATCCCTTCACTTCAAATCTGAAGTAACATATGCTAACATTTTAAATTATATAAAATGTGTGTTTGCTAACATCTTTAAAAAAATCTTAAGAAAACATACGCCATTCATTAGCAACTTATTTGCATAATCGTGTTTCAATAAACATTTAATCAAGTTAGTATGGATTTATTTCTATTTTTAATGAATAATAGCCAGTCAGCATTGCTTTTAACCACGCACGTACACACACCTTTAGAAACTCACACTACATGCTTCATAGATGACATTTTTCCAAAATTTCCGTTGCTGAAGGTCGTGGCAGGGTTGGCCCAACTTCAGGAAGCACAGTGTGGATGGACCCAGCAGGACTGCCGAACTCCTGCTGTCCTAGTGGCCTACAGGGGTCAAAGGTCAAAGAAGACAAAACAGGAAAGCACTCGGTGTTGACGCATAGTGACAAAGAGCCTCTCGTAGCGTAGTCAGAGGGACAGAACCTCCATCCATCAACACTTCACTCACAATATCTCATACATCAATAAAGCTAACCCTCTGCACTGTTTGGAGAAACCTATACTTTTTAAAACAAATATCACACAGCTAACTCACTGCAGCAGCTTTCTGGTGTAATGTTCAAAGGATGAATCAGGTTTTCAGAATCTCTTTTGTTATTTGTTTCTAAATTCAGGTTCTGGAGCCTCTGACCCAGCTAACTATGTTTGGTCTCCCCAGCCAACACAGAGGGAGTTCGAAAAGAAACATTCCCTCTCTAATCCCCAAACACACGCTAAACGTCTTAACAGTGTTGCGTGTGGATTCTGTGAGCATTGCCCAGCAGAGGTCCTGGTCTTTATTGGGATTGGCTGGCAGGATGTTTAACGTATGGTCTCTGCTAAAGCTATCAGTGCGAGTGCTGCCTTGGCCTACTAACCAGAGAAGTGTAAATATGGAACAGAAACAAACATACCACAACTTAAATACTACAGAATGACCAGTCTCTTGTGTCACTGTCCTGAAAATGGATGTTAAGATCATCAACTTAAAATTAAAAGGGGTTGCAAGATGTGTGTGTGACAAAACTAGCCCAACGGCCAACCTTCCCTATAATAAATAAAACTCAAATATTCATAGTCTGCTGTCATAAATAACTTAATTTTAATAATAATAAACAAAATCCTTCAACTTTTACCCACAGAAAAGTAGCCCAATACTGTGGAAAAAAATAGAATTGGCAATGTTAAAGAATTAAGTTTTCAATAATAATATTTAAATAATTTTTATCTGAGGTACATGAAAAAAAATTAAGTAAAGTTGTTCATGAGGTAAATGTGATTTACTTTCTTTGGAATTGCTGGGTTGACCAAGATCATCCAATAGGCAATGTGAATATCATATGGTGGCCATTTATTGATGAGACTTAATACACAGAGACCTAAATAGTTGAAACCAGCAAAAAAATGTGTGTTAACTTATTTCTAAATAAGAAAAAAATATCAGTGTGTATTTTTAACAGATGTTGCCAGGTATGTTAAAGTGAAAGTTCACCCAAAGATGAAAATTCTGTCATTTACTCACATTCTTGTCTGTCATGGTTCTGCCCTTCTCGTCTAGTAAATTCCTAGAGCCTTGTGGGCAGGGCTGACCGTACAACCCGGTCTCATACAAAAACGTTCCCTGACTACGTTGGTCCAAAGTGCAAAACGTAGTGGCGTTACCATAATGGCCCTTGAATTGTATAACTGTTACATTTTTTTTGCCTATTCTGTTGGGTCCAAGTCACGTGACTTTTAAGATTCCGGCCGTGAGAACAAAAAACATGGCGGACATTTCTCTCATTTTTAGTGAAAAATATCTATATTTTGAGTTAGTTTCTGCATAAAAATAAGTTTTGATTACATTTCTAGCGAGAAATATATATTGTATTTTCATAATATTCACTCAGTGAATGTACATAATCACTCGCTTGCTCGTTGTTGCGAAGAGTTTTCAGATCTCGCCAGAATAACGTGAAACAGCAACGTTCGCCTAGCCCACGGATCAACACATTAATCCGTGGCAGCGGGAGAAACTAACGTTGACAAAGTGAAGAGTTACAAAAAAGAAGTAGTACTTTTAGCTTGGAATCATTGTTAGTCCAAGAATATGGACTGTCGTGTTATTTGTGGTATTACTCCTCGATCACGATATTTCAATAAACATCCAGGCAGTGTTCCACTGATGACGTTTCTTATGACATATTCAGTGCTGCCACCACGTGTCTGGTCGTAGTAATAACTTATTTGTGGTGTATGATCAAGTTTTTCTCTGCATGGAGGTTAATTAATTGTATATATATTATTTGAAGTATGCAATATCTATCTATCTATCTATCTATCTATCTATCTATCTATCTATCTATCTATCTATCTATCTATCTATCTATCTATCTGTGAAGGAGAGAGAAGATCTGTCAAGCTTTTGAAAACACAGCATGTGTTCTCTGGTTTGCTACAAAGTGGGAGTCTTTCAGGCTTTTGAATTTTTTTAATATACTGTAAACAACATACACATAGCTTATAGAAACAAAACAACGAGATTGAGTTGGGATTGAACATTTCCTTAATTCGTGGTGTCCTCCTCCGTCACCCACTGTGGCAGCCAAGTTTTCCCACTGTAATAAAAAGAGATTGTTATTAATTTAGGTCTTTACATCAGCATGAATTAAATTCAAAACAAACATGACAAGGTTAAGGGCAATGAGGAACAGCAAGCCACCCCTTCCTTCAGTAGGTTTATAAACTTACAGTAACCTGATAACAGTAAATTACAGTAATATTCTGGTTAAGGTTTGAATATGCATTACCTACGGTGTAGCCGTTTCTTTGAAATCATATACCTCTGCTCTGAAGGTATCCTTTGTAAAATACCTTTTAAAATGTCATGAAAGACCTCCCAAGTCTTTGGACTTTTGTAAATGCCTTTAACCAATGTGTGTTACTTTATCATCCCAATGTCAACATCTAAATAAAATTCAATGTAAAGAAAAAGGAAATCCTTGCTCAGAATAAATTGGTAATTATGTCCAACATATTTCTCTCAATTATGGCAATCAGGTTTATCTGCCTTAAAGGTCCCATGGCATGGATTATTTCATTATTTTATGTTTCCTGGGGTGCCCTTATAATGTTAGTATGTTTTTTTTAGTTAAAAAATGGTCATAATTTATAAATAAAAGTCATTTTTCCTAGCCTGATTTTAGCCTCTGATTTGAATGCTCTGTTTGAAGGGGCATGTCTGCTGTGAGACCACATTGTAAATGCCCACTCCTGTGAATGGCTGACATGCTTGCATATGAAATAGCCAGCATTAGATGTGGAACTCTCTTGAAAAGTGCCCAGGGACACTTCGACACACTGAGCCACAACCACCCACAAATACAAGCCAAGGTTATTACTTTAAGTTTTGAAGTACTAAGAATTAGGCTATTCCAATCAAAACTATGATAAATTGTACATACCAGAGTGAACAGGGCTCCCATTCCACCAACTTCATTTGGATCCCCTGAAAAAACATCAAAGTTAGGGGGTTAAGGGGTATCCAGTTGGGGTGCTGCAATTCCACTGAGTACATCTAATGTTTTGTTCACACCAGGTGCGAATTGCTCGGTAATCGCGAGTGATTTACATGTTAAGTCAATGCAAAGACGCGCACAGGCATCCTGCTCTAGTAGTGACGTGTATATGACGTGGCAAATTTATCAGCTATGGAGGACAAGATTATCGTTGCAGTGTGTGCAACTCACATCTCCGAATTTGTGCAAACAAATTTTTGCAAAGATGCCCTCTTTATTAACCGACTGCAGATGTGCACTTTAAACACATACATTATCGCCTGAAAACCTCTTAAAACTAAATTTTGTGACCAAATAAGTGCAATATTATACACTTTAGGCAAAGCTCCACTGCCGTTGCTGGGCCCCGCTATGATGACGCGAATTCGCACCGCGCCTTGTGTTTACACACACGCAAATGAAGTGGGTGAACTTAAAATTTTCATGCGTCCATAATATTTCGCGCAATTCGCACCTGGTGTGAACACAACATAAGACTTTTAATTATTGTAAAGCTAACCTTCTGCATTTTGCAGCGGATCACCCTCTTCACTGGGTAGTAAAGTTCCCCTTCTAAGATCCCATGGTTACATTCTAAAAGAGCAAAAAAAGTACATGAGTTTGACCTCATACATCTTCATCAATTAATTACAAAATTATTTTGACAGGCAACACATGATATATTTATAACATAAGTATATCTGGCTAAGGCAAAAGAATCACTGTATTTAAAGTCTGATTTGAAATGGTGAAATGTAAATCTAGGAAAGCTTAATAACCTTTAGGTGATTTTTTCCCCCTCAGTTTCTTCCTTGTAGACATGTCTGAGGCTGTAGAATTCTTCTGCTTCTTTTTACTGTTTGCAGACATATCTGTTGAGATTAAGGAAATGTATCTATGAAGAGCTGTTATTACAATGAATACTGGTCTAAATACCTTTATTCCAATAACAAATATATAATATCACATTACAATTGGAAAAATATAGATTGTATTGAAATACATATTGAAATACATGGAAATTGTTTAACCATATGCTGTTTGGTCACTTCTTCGCTCTACCAAGGGTTATAGACTACAATATGTACACACAGGTGACAAATTGAAGGAAAAGCCTGGAAGATGAGGGGAAAAACAATGAATGTAGTTCCTCCTACACATATTACCTTTATCCTATAACCTCAATATTGATGGGAGACGTATCTTCCAGACTGATAATGCTTCAATTCACAGAGCACAGTGTCTCACAGAATGATTTACTAAGTATGAAGATTGTGTCAATCTGATTCAATGGGTTTTACAAACCCCATTTTCAATGAAGCTGGGTCAACTGTAAAACGAAAATAAAAACATAATACACCTATTTGTATACGCCTAATTTATAAGTGTATAAACACATATAAACAAACTGAGAAATAAGAAACTGATTACGATGACAGAAATCCACGCTCCCCACAGAATATGAAAGCTTGCTAAGCTGCACCATATTTTGAGTTGATTATCATTTATTATTGCATGGCAGGGTTAAATTCTAATGTAGAATGCGGTTTGTTATTTCTTGATAACAGACCACTGCTAAGTATAACACACCGTTTCCATGGACACTGTGTTCCACATTTACATTTATTCATTTGGCAGATGCTTTTATCCAAAGCGACTTAGTAGTGTACAGTGGCACATCACTGCAGAGCAATCAAGGGTAAGGTGAGTCATTTTCTGTTGGTACTGAGATTTGAACCTGCAATACAATCGTTTTAAAATTGTGTCAAATTATTGATTTATTTGGTAGGTAGCCATTTAATAAGCAGGATAATGTATAGCGATGCAGTTGTTATAGCGAATACAACCCCTTCAAGCTGATTAAAGTCCCGATCAGCCTGTCGTGGTTGTATTCGCTATAACAACCGCCTCGCTATACATTATCCCTTACTTAACAGAAACCAGCATAGGACGGGAATTGTTACAGCCATGTATTTTTATGTGTGTGTGCACATTCTGAGCTTGTCCATATACACAGTAGACTGAAGTGAATTCTATACAGCTAAAAATGAGGCACCAAACACCTACAGCATACTAAGGATGTGCAACAGTGCTCTCCATCATCATCAGTTCCTTCATAGATTGAAGCTGTTCTGGTGGCACATTGATACCACCTCAATAATTCACTTACCAAAAGTTTGTTTTTGCTTCAGCATCTGTCAATCATCCTGTCAGAATTTTGAAACGTTATATTTCCCTTTAGTAATATTTGAAAGGCAAGTTATCCAGACCTACATATTACAGTAGTTACTGGTATAACACCTCAGAAGTCACCTCACACTAATCAGTCAATTGTATTATTTTTTCAAATTTAAATACATTTCCTTATTTAGAGTATTATTTCAGTTTAAGAAGGAGAGACAGATTAAATGTTTAACATGGTTATCATGTATACCATGATTAAACAACATATGAAAAACAAACACGACTAGCAATTGAATCATGATTTATATGCTATTTGAAAGTATCAGCAGAACTTACCACGTTTCTGCTGAGGTGGTTCTGTGATGGGTAGGATGGGAGGACTGGTGGTGGACTGGATGGGAGGAGGACTGGTGGTGGGCTTGATGGGAGGAGGACTGGTGGTGGGCTTGATGGGAGGAGGACTGGTGGTGGACTGGATGGGAGGAGGACTGGTGGTGGGCTTGATGGGAGGAGGACTGGTGGTGGGCTTGATGGGAGGAGGACTGGTGGTGGACTGGATGGGAGGAGGACTGGTGGTGGGCTTGATGGGAGGAGGACTGGTGGTGGACTGGATGGGAGGAGGACTGGTGGTGGGCTTGATGGGAGGAGGACTGGTGGTGGACTGGATGGGAGGAGGACTGGTGGTGGACTGGATGGAAGGAGGACTGGTGGTGGACTGGATGGAAGGAGGACTGGTGGTGGACTGGATGGAAGGAGGACTGGTGGTGGACTGGATGGGAGAAGGACTGGTGGACTGGATGGGAGGAGGACTGGTGGTGGACTGGATGGGAGGAGGACTGGTGGTGGACTGGATGGGAGGAGGACTGGTGGTGGACTGGATGGGAGGACTGGTGGTGGACTGGATGGGAGGACTGGTGGTGGGCTGCTGGTTAGTACAACCTAAATGGTACCAAAAGAGGAAATTATTCACCTCCTGTAATAAGAACAAATGTCCCCTTTTTTTCTAGCAGGGACTGTGCTCCATAAGGAAACATCAAGTACATTTGTCTTTTGTATTCTTCTGTCTATAAATGCTGCCCTATGTACTCTACGCTCTCTGTAGAACTGAGGCGAGGCTGATTTTGTACTCTGGTGCAAATTGTAGGATCTCATTATCTCATGTGAAGTGGAGATATGTGTTTATAGTTTTTTGAAGTTGAATTGAGCAATGCCTCTTGCTGTTGACTCTTTTGCTATGTATGGCAGACAATCAGTGAGCTATGTGGCTCACTGACTAGTAAAAGAAACTAGGTCTGCAAACAACTGTTATTTTCATAATCTGTGAACTTTTTTTTTCAATGAATCGATTAGTTGTTTGGTCCATAAACCATCAGAACATAAAAAAAAATGCTGACCAGTGTTTTCCAAAGTCAAAGATGATGAGTAACCGCTTCACTTCCGCTTGTATTACTCCACGCTATGCTTCATTGTTTTAAAAAGACCTGCCCGGTAAGATTAACTTTGCTGGTCTAGTAGTTCGCCATTTCTAACTAACAGCTAACATGTTTCTGATTTATCTATAAACTTGTGCCGTCGAACTGTTGTATAGATGCAATATCGCAACTCGAGTGATATTGCATTAATATATAGTGTACATTTACTTTTATGTTGACTGTGGAGTAAGATTTTAAATAATCGTACACACTTACTATTAATTAACAGTTCAAAGAGAGCCTTCATCCTGTCAAGGCATTTTTCAGGATGGTCTGACAGCTGCCATTTTGGCTGAAGGACTTGTGCCGACCAGGTTTTCTGCTTCTTTGTTTTCTTTCCAATGAAGACTATGGCCTTGTACCCCAATGTGTTTAACTTTTCAACCTGAAAATAAAGATATATATTATATAATATATACAGAAATATAAGCAATTATAAATGTCTTAAACATTGTGGGCTACAGACGTTAAACACATACCAAGACAGATGCCTCATCAATAACATGAGAGGTGGTTTGGTTTTTGTTTTGGTTTTTTAACCACGTCTCCTTTCTGTCCTCAAATTTCTTAAGTTTTTTTGCCAGTCTTTGCTTTCTTGGCTGTACTGCCTGGCAATATTTGCAGGTCTTGGTGGCCACACCAATAGCTGCTTTGCAGCCCACACAGGATGTTATTGTTGACCCTCGTGGCATCTTAAAAATGGAATATAAAACAATCAACATTTAATAAACAGAGACAATGGAACTGACTTATTTAAGTGTTACATTACAAATGTTGGTAATTTGACCTAATTTTAGCAGTATTTTATTTTACCAGTAGGCTAGTGTCAAATATCAACACTTCATGTGTTTCATATCTTTAAACGCGATACAGCACGAGATGTCGTTAATATCGATGTAGTTTATTTTGCGTTTAAATGACTATACATTTCTGCCCTTGAGCCTCCAATTCGTTGTAATGACCTGTCTGTCAGCTGTTGCAATGCATTGTGGGATTTGTAGTATGAGTGACTGGTGGGCGTGCGATTTACCCAAGGCCATTATTAAATAGACGTATAAAACACAGCACAGCCCTACTACACGGTATTACTACAGTTAAAACCAAAAAAAACATGGTTGCTGTAGTAAAACCATATTTACCACAAAATAACCACAGTTTTGATACCATGGTTTTTGAAAACTATAGTTAAACCATGATTGCAGTAGTAAAACAATAATTCCTATCTCATTTTTATTCTGCTGCAGTGACATGTGAATTTGGAATCAATAAAGTTTTGAATTTATATCATTCTGACCTCGATTAGCACATTGCCGCCAACTGCAGCTAACGTTACATGCGGTGGCTAATATAATGCTGAATAAACCCCTATGTCATTGTACACATCCCTATAAATTCATGGTGATAAACAAATTAATGAATGATGGCGTAGACAGCGCTAACTAACTTTATTATTTTCAGGTTCCGTTAGCATATGTTGATATAACTAAGTGTATTCATTACCTACCTTTGAGGATGTACAGTAATGGTGGGTGGCGGCGAGAGCGGACACCCCATCACTCACTTGTCAATCTGCTGACCTCTGTGCCTCTGTGATAGGGCAACCCACGTGTCAATCAATGACCTCTCGCAGCTACGTTGCCCACACGTAAAAACGTGATGCCAATTTTGTCACACTGTTTACATTTCCCAACTTTGTGCTTAAGTCATTAGGTGGTCTTAAATTTTTGTTAAAAAGTAATTTTTCCATCGATAAACTTCCAGTAAAAACTTGCAAGATTTCATCAACAAGCTCTCCTGGCATGGACATTGGCATATAAACATAATTTTTCCTCTAGAAGATACTACATTTGGAATAATAGAGACATTTTATATAAACACAAATCCTTTTTTTCAATATATGGTTTGACAATAACATAGTACTGGTTACGCAGTTGATGAATAGTAATGGAGACTTATTATCTTACACAGAGGTAGCTTGGAGAATAGTTGATACATTTTTTGTGAACAGCAAAGTAAAGGAAGTTTTTTATAAAATAATGCACAGAATGTACCCTGTTAAACATGTACTGGAACGTTTCAAATTAAACATTGAATATTCATGTGAATTCTGTAATCAAGAAAGGGAAACAATTTTTCATTTATTTTTTCATTGTATTTATACTACAATATTTTGGATAGATGTAGGGAATTTCATTGAAAGAAAACTTGATATAATTATTAAACTTGGTGGGTCGGATATAATGTTATATGTTAATGACCGTGAGATAGAAAAGGATAAAGCATACCTTATTCAACTAATAGTTATAATGGGAAAGTTTCATATTCACAAAGGTGTTCTGGTGATAAACCTAATTTTTTAAAACTCATTAATGAATTTAAACAATATTGCGGTATGTTACATGATTGTAAAAATGGGAAAGGCTTGTAAAACTTCAAAATTATCCCCCTCCTGTCAGGGCCTGCTGTTAATGTGTGTGTGTGTGTGTGTGTGTGTTAATAATGATCCAAATGAGGATTGTTTGAAAATTATTTTTATCTTTATGATGTTGGAGGGTTTTATGCCAGGATGACCTAACACAGTCATTCAAATCATTTATATCTGCCACAGCAAATAGGCTACACAATGCATCTAATGTTATAGTTAGATTTAAGGCATGGTTAACTAGTATATAACTCTCATACTACACACAATCGCACACGTTTGTTTTTATATACTAGTGAGGACACTCCATAGACTTCCGTTGATTTCATATCAGGCTAATGATATATTCTATCCCCTAACCCTACACCTAAACCTAATAATCACACAAACATGTGCAACACATTAGATTTACACACAAACACTATTTGACCAAATTATGAGCCTTTAAACTTAGTGGGGACCAGCAAAATGTCCCCACAAGTAGGTCTTGATAATAGGCTGTAGGTCTTGATAATATTTTCATATAACTGGGGACATTTGGACCTCACAGATATAGCTAAACCTGTACACACGCACGCACGCACGCACGCACACACACACACACACACACACACACACAGGTTAGGGTTAACCTAACACACACTTAAAGCCCTCAAAGTGCTCTCTGAACCAAAGCCTGTCCGAAATGTGAAAAAATAAAACTTTGTCATAGAGCTTAACCAAATACATCACTGGAAAGGTCTTGACCTGGAGAGTAACATATATCAATCTGAAGGTTCAATATTATTACTGCTTTGAGATATTGACCTTTGAACCTTAACCACAGGACCCCTGCCTTAGAATATAGGCCTAATACTACAGACTTACTTTGAAGGAACAATTCACACAATGAGATTAAACAGTAAACTGACTTAAATGAAAACTATTCATGAATCAAACAAAAGAGACATGATTAAAGTTGAAACAACATTTTACTTTACTGGGTGAATTTAATAAAGTTCAAAATAAAGACTACATATCTTCAGATAGGTGTGTGCGTGCGTGTGTGAGAGAGTGCGTGTGAGTGTATGTATGTGTGTGCGCGTGTGTGAGTGAGAGAGAGAGAGAGAGAGAGAGTGAGAGAGAGTAATATATAATATACTATTATGTGGAAACATAAGCGGGAACAGCACACTGTTGGAGAGAGTAACAATACAATAGGCTATGTAAACTGCAGTAGGTACAATATATACAAACTGTAGTGAAGCTATGTAGGGATGCGCAATACATTTCGACCAAAAATGTAATGCTAAAAAAAGATAAAGGTAATTTGTCATGTTTGACAGTTGTAAATCACCAGTGATTGGGTTGGGGCAGAGGGTGGGGCCTAATGGGCTAACATAATGGGTTTTTACAATTTGCAGTACATGCTCTAAAACACAAAGAAAGCATACAACAGCAGTAAAATAACCTCAGGTTTCACATACAAGTTATTACAGCACTGACGTTTGGGTTCAACACAATGTGAAGACACACATCATCTCCCTAATAACTACTCTCCCAGTTCCTCATCAGTTGAGGAAGTATTCTCTGAGTCTTCCTCTTCAGAAAAGTCATCTATGGGCAATGTTTGCAGTCCAAGAATACTTTTGTATGTTGTGCGTGCTGTAGCCATTTGTGCTTCAACTTCATGCAATCTTCTCTTTAGCACACACAGTAGTCCCTCACGTCCTTTCTCCATTAAGCCCTCTGTACTGCCTGAGAATGTGACATTAAAATATAAAGAAATGAGCCAATGGTTACCAGAGAAGCAAATAGAAGAAAGAGACTTACTATGTATTGTCCTTACATTTCCCATTGGTGTCTTCAGTGAGCTGAAAGGTAAACTCTTCAATCAGTCCAGCAACACTCCTCATGTACTCCATGTGCTGCTTGACTTCGCGAACCACAATAAATTCTTCTTCTTTCAGTCTAGCCAGCAGCATTACCTTGTCAAAAAACATTTTTTTCCGCTCCATATCACCATGACCTGCAATATATTACATCAAAGTGTTATCTTACAGCCTTCTATAAAAATATTGTGACAGAAGATATTTTGCATGCTGTACTACTACAATTGAGAAATAAACCGTGACAGGATGAGATAGAACATCAGCGCTTCGTGAAGGGGTTCGAACACATCTATTTACAAATTACTGCATTCTTTTTTTTGCATATTGTCCAGTGTCTTTTGTTTTTTACATCGGATTCCATATTTACATCAAGATGTATGCATCAAACCATTTGTATTCAGTGCATTTCAGAGGAAGTACTTACATTCCCATGGCCAGGAATAGTTGTCCACAGCCAGGAGTTCATTGGGAGGAGGCAGTTTTTCAACTTCCCCCACAGTAGCATTGTGGTCATTGATGGCAACTTCCAAGGCTTTCTTCTCAACAGCAATCTTTCTTCTCAGTTGATGCCTTCGTTTGTTCCCCCCTATATTGAGAAACACAAAATGAGTGTGCATTCACACGATGACTACTCAAAAGCACCATACAAAATAAGACATCACAATATGCGTGTATGTGTTATGATTATTGTGACAGATGTTGTGTGATAATTATTGCATCACAAGTTTCATAATCATTTGAAAAATTGTGAAAACAATTATTTTTTTCAGAATCTATTTTAAACAATCATTTTTTTTAAATAGAAGACAAGATTTTGTAGGTCTACTATGCAGAAATATTGTAAATATTTGGATATTGCAATCAACCTTAATATGATTTTGACCGTTTTTCAGTATGCTGCCCTGACTTGTAGTAAACCTACTTCAAAAGATGTTTTTTTAAAATATTTTTATTTTGCTATTTTTACTATGTATAAATCAGTAGTGAATTCATTATTTCACAAATCTGCATTACTAGCGGCCTTTTCTGCTCTCACCAGACTGACGATACAGCTGAAATTTTCGCTGTTTGATGCCCAAATATAGCCCCTCGATGGTCCTCTGCAGGTCATTTTGGATTGTTGCTCCTTTGGACGACAACAAACAAATTAATTATTGCAATTTCAGTTTACAATCAGCCTCTTTTCAGATCCCCTGTACAAGAGCAGAGCCAATGATTCTTAAAATATCCCATCAAATAATTTTTTCAAAGTACCTGTGGTCCACTGCTGAACATCAGACACCCACTGCTGGACTGTGTCTTGCTGTAGAGATAACTCAGCTGTGAGTTTCTCCAGGTCCTTTGTTGCCTCTGCAATCCTTTGTACAGTCTGTCCGAAAGAAATATCCGTGTTAACAAATGCTGAGACACAATTTAAAAACAAAAATGTTATTATACATATTTTCCTAGTTAGTACTGTTGTGGAAAATCAGTCTTTTATTGCAGAAAAAAATCTCACGAACAAGGAGGTTCCAGGTGTCAAGGAGTTAACTTTATTGTTCGAGCCACAAAGTGAGATGTGTTCAAAAACATCTGAAGATACAGTCTTTTGCATCCCATATTTATAGTCAAACTTGGAGAGGTGTTTCCAAAATGAGACCAATAAAGTATTTTCCCGTTATCTCTTATTTTAATTAGCCAACCCTTCATCTCTCCACCACAATTATGTCATGACTTATTGGTCATCATGACCTTCATGTTTCCTCCTTTTTCCCCTCCTTCTCTCATCTTTTAACTGTGGCCAACTTTGTGGACTTGTTCACTGTGCTGTATCAGCATATAAGATTGTAGTCATAGTAACGGGTCGGAAAGTGCCTAGATTTGGCCATTCGGTTGGGGCCGGAAAGTGCCCCATTAAAACATCAAAAACACAGCTGTGCAGGGTGCTTCTCTAAGTCTCATACAAGTGTGTTCAAAAAGAAGAGTAATGCACAATGAATGATGATTAAAAACAAAGACATATCATGAAATTTCTCTATCACAGAGCCTACATATACTTCTTAAATGTGTTCTTACCAAGTATGAGTTTTGTATATAATGGTGGATATTAAATGTGTTCAAATAGTGTGTTTCAATATGCTTTTGTGCTCAAAAATTTTCAATAGTACCTTGATGTATCTTTTGGCCAGTGTCCGGTCAAGGTTTTCTGCCTTTCGCTTGTTCCAGCCACTTGCCTGAATTGTTAGCATGTCTGTGCGAACTAAACACACAATGTATGTGCAGTAATTTAGGTTCACAGTGAGGACCACAAGTCAGATACTACATTGATCATTCTCTAATACTGTCACATAAACCTGAAAATAATCATACACTTAATTAACGTATCAGAAATTAAATTATTATAAAGAGAATCCTGATTAGTGTAAAAGTGCTGACTAGACAGTTGTTTTCTAAGGGAGCACATATGCATGGAACTCTAAAATCCAAAGGCCGAGCATCAGTTTTTAAACCCGTTGGTCTCAAATTGGACACAACTATACAAGAAAAATGCTTACCGGCTTTTGACATGTACTTGGAACATATGGCTGCTCGAGAGAGGAAGCTGTTAACCTGTTCAACCTCCTCCCCAATTGTTGTTCCAGCTCCTTCTTGATTGCGTCCACCCCATTTTAACTGTAACACATTTACATAAATGTTATCATTTGGAAAACAACAAGTATGGGCAGAGGACAGACAATTATAATGTGTGGTGCAAATAGTAAGAAACACATCTAATTGTCATTATTACCTCACACATCCATGAATGCGCTTTTGCATGCATGATGGAGAGAAATGGGCGCATGTTCAGCAAGTCCTCCAACTCTAGACAGTGGTCCACAACTTTCTGCAGATATGGCCAATATTTGCAGACCACATCAGAGCAAAAAAACTGGACATTCTGTGAAGCTAGCTGTTTCTGGAGATATAATGGGTATGCAAATATTTCTCCACGGAACATATTCAGTCCCTTCAGCAAAACCCCATGACGGCAGACAGCAACTTCAACACCTTCCTCGTCTAGTTTGCTTGCAGATTTGTTGGCGGACTCCCGTGCTGCGGTCCACTGACCCGCACCACATCTCCCTTTCCCTGGATTCTTAAACAGATGAGGGCAAATACAGACATTTACACAGTTACATTTTACAAAATAAGCTGTAAATCATGGTATTATGGCATTTGATGCAAACAAAATGTTTAAATTTTGGGGAAAAAACTGGCAAGCATTCATACAAATTTTAAATTGTAGTGTTACACATGAAAAAATATAAATTTAGCTTACATGTCCAGTTGTTCTATGGATGTATTCAACAAAGGAGGACACCTCAGCATCATTGGCCAAAAAGACTCCATCAAAAAACCCATCAGGTCTTGAAAGAAAGATATAGATGTGGGTTAAATTTCCTGTATAAAAGTAATTTGTGGCTCACTAGCATTTCATTGTACATGAATGTTACACACCCCGGTTGGCTTTTGAAACGATATAATTTGCGGTTCCCATCCACTGCAACTGCCAACATGGAGGGTGTGCATGCAGGGCACTGAAAATGCTGGACCTGAGACAGCTTGTCAACCTCAAATTTGGCATAGGCCCATTCAAGGAAGGCCCTCTGCATTGTGTCCCCACATATCTTACCACTCTTAGAGCAAAAGTGAAAAAACAAAACAGTAAGTAACTGTTTCAAAGGTTGGCTTTAGAATGGGCCCTGTCAAGAAATATGTGCTGAAACTTTGGGGATTGTAAGAACAAGTCCTAACAATGAATCCGTTATTAAAAGGTGATCCAAACAAGATAACTTAAATGATAAGTCCACTCACTCGCCCGAAGAGTTTTGTACGACACTCGAGCATGCTGACAAAAGCTTGTCTCGACATCCCTGGGGCAGTGATTTTTAGATCCTCATATGTGGTGAACAAGTCCACCATGTACAAGGTCTCAAAATTGACAGTGGCTGGCCAGTAACCACTTTCAACCAGATCACTTATGGTCACTGGCAAGGTTTTTCCACAGGAGCAGTTTACTGATGGAAGGAAGAGGTTGTATCTTCCTGAAATTTCAGAGAAAAACAATTATCTCTTGTTCACAAGAAACAAAAACGCAATATGAAGAAATAACAAAAAAAGTTACCATTCATTCCAATTAAAATAACTGGCTTTCCCTTGGAAAAGGTTGTTTGCCCAGTGGAGCAGTCGCAGCAGGGAGGAACGATTGGTAACATGCAATCTAAAAAGCAGAATTAGTACATATTAGAGTAAATGAAACCAAAAACTCAACAGAGAGGGTGTTGTTTCTATCAATCAAAACTTAATCCAGCATGTTTGTTGGAGTAAACCAGGGTTTGTGTAAAATGTAAAACAGCCTATGTCACCTGAGACTTAAAAACTACCTTTTACATGATAGGAGAATTTCGCTCCCTCATGCTGCTGAACAAAAGTGGATGGCGGAAGGTGTCTGAAGAACCCCTCCACCATGGATGCTCTGTTATGAAGCACCAGGGCCTCATGTGTGGAAAGGTCACAGACTGTGCAGTAGAGTGATCGCGGTAAACAGTCCCTACACATCACTACTGCAGCCTTGTGTCCACAATGATGGCAAACCCCCTCCTTGGGCTTTTCAGATGACAACATATTGTTCACCATGAAGGGCCTCATTACTGTCCAATTCTCCAGAGAGGTAGTTTGCCTGTTCCTCCAGTCTGAGGGGAAAGGTTGTTCAGTACCACTTCCCAAGAGGTCTCGGACCTCTTGAATGAGGGAGTCTGAAAATGAAAAGGGAAGAACGCAATGGTTAATCTGGGCAATTACCACACAACAAATGAGGAAACAAGTATTAAGGGTAAAAAACCAAAATTTTCGATGATCACAGTGTCTTCAGTTGTGCTGGTAGACGGAGCACAGGGCACGCTTTTAACGCTTGCTGGAGAAACTGCAAAAATATAAATATCCATTTAGAACTTGCTCAATGAATAATGAATGCAACTAATGATGAAAAAACAAACAAAAAAAACAACCGGTAGCTGAATCTCGCTTTCGTTTCTCCCCAGCTCTACATCTTTTTGGCAGAGGTTGACCATCTTTGTCCACATCAAGCCAAACACACAGCTGTGTGGATTGTTTTGAGCCTCCTTTAGTTTGTCCATGCTGATCCACCTAAATAAACAATTGAGCCACAGAATAAACCACCACCAACCCACCAAGGTTATCGCCACCTATAAACATCTCATTATAAAACCAATGTTGTAAAAATTCAGTCTAACGGTTGTGGTCCTGTACTGTACTGACAGATCAAGAAAACCTGTTCTACTAATATTGAATTAAACTCTCACTGGCTCTAACGTGTGAACTCTGCTCAGCATTATAGCTTGCATTTGAATAAAGACATTAAACCAGGTAACTTACTGTATAGTTTTGCAGCTTGATACTTACCCTAAAAATTTACCATGGTTTTACTACAGTTAAAATTGAAAAATTATAGTTTTACTACAGTTAAAACCAAAAAACCATGGTTACTGTAGTAAAACATGGTTACCACAAAATAATCACGGTTTTAAAAACTATATTTTTTCTAAAAACCATAGTTAACGATGGTTACTGTAGTAAAACCGTGGTTTAGACATAAGTAATCAATGCACCAAAATACCATGGTTACTACACTTGTATGGTTAATTTCCGTAAGGGTACACCTTGTAATTAGCATGTAATTAGTATGCTTTTTCCACCACTAAGATAATGTCATTTACCTTGCACTCATCCAGGAACGCATCAACCAGGAATATGGCATCTTCGGGGTCAAGGTGATTCATTTTCAGCTTGGTCAAGTTATTTTTCCACGCTTAATTTTCGTCGCTGTTTATCTTTTCTTGCTTCTTTTCACTCGTTTCTTTCTCCTCCTTCTTTTTCGTGGGGCCTTGACGCGTCAACACCCAACACCAATCAACGAGATCTCACCACACGGGAAGTTAAATGCACAGAGGTTCCGGTAGATGTCAAAATTAAAAACAGCGGACAAAACGTTGCCGTTTCACGTAATTCTGGCGAGATCTGAAAACTCTTCGCAACAACGAGCAAGCGAGTGATTATGTACATTCACTGAGTGAATATTATGAAAATACAATATATATTTCTCGCTAGAAATGTAATCAAAACTTATTTTTATGCAGAAACTAACTCAAAATATAGATATTTTTCACTAAAAATGAGAGAAATGTCCGCCATGTTTTTTGTTCTCACGGCCGGAATCTTAAAAGTCACGTGACTTGGACCCAACAGAATAGGCAAAAAAAAATGTAACAGTTATACAATTCAAGGGCCATTATGGTAACGCCACTACGTTTTGCACTTTGGACCAACGTAGTCAGGGAACGTTTTTGTATGAGACCGGGTTGGACCGTACCATGTCCCCGGCGTGTTTGTTATTCGTGGAAGCGCGTGGCCTGGGCGGGGATCGTCTACGTCACGCGCTCTCCGGTCTTGTGTTATGATCACGCCCCCCGGATACTTCCGCAATCATGTTCTCTTTGTTTATGTCTTGTATTCTTGATCTACTGAGCAGGATTGCGTAAGTATCTCGTCTTTGTGTTTTTGTTCTTTGTGGTTACACACGGCTCGTGCTGGTTCGCCGTTGCCTTGTGTTTCCGTGTCGCGCGTCTAAGCCCCGCCCCTTCGTTCTCCGGTTATCTCTCCTGCAAATGTTTCTGATGATTCACACCTGTCCCCGTGTCATTATCCCTTGTTAGTGTCCCTACAAAAAGCCCTCGTGTTTATTGTCTTGTGCTCGTTCGTTTTGAAATACTCGTCGGTCTAAGTCTTTAAGCTGTATAGTGGTCCATTCCGTGTTTTGTATATCTCGTTTTTGGTTCCCTGTTTGCCCCCTGTGGTAAGTTTTTGATTTACAGTTTGTCTTTGGTTTTCTGTTCTAGTAGTGTAAGTTCTTTCTGTTTCCCCCATCATGGGTTTTTGTTTCCTGTTCTGTCTGTTTTATTATTAAACATGTTTTTGTTCCACCGCTGCCTCTGCATTTGGGTCCTTCACCACACTCATGACACTTGTCATTTCCAACCTGTATGACTTTCTTATGCAGAACACAAAATAAGATATTTTGGATAATGTTGGTAAATGAAAACATTTGTCCCCATTGACTTGCATTATAGGTGTGTATGTGCACCCCGAGCAGGTGATGTCTTCTAAATGTGTGTTCCTTTTTTTTTTTTCAGAAGGTAAAGATTGTACAATCTTAAAACCAACTTTAAAGAATACAATAGCATGTACTGTAGATAGCGTCAAAGCAAACAGGCATGGCTTCAAGTCCTCTTTTAGAGCAGTGAGACACGACAACATTCTTTCCCTGCACCTGATCATCATGTCTACTACACAGTACAGTGTGAATGCACTTAGCATGTGGCCTCGCTGCCCCTTCTTTCCACTTCAAAGCTCACAGGTATGTGAATGCTCAAAAGACAGAGCACTTTTCTTCAGATAAACTTCTCAGAAGAAACACAATCTCACACATGGGGAGAAGGTGGGGGTGCATGTTCTTACCCATGTTGGATACTGAACAGCAAAAAAAAAAAGCAGCGATTCTCAATAGTTTTTGCTTCAAGACCAAGATGCAGATGCAAATCAGCTCTATAGCTAACTCTGACACAACCCTTGTGGTGTGCATGGTCCCTGTTAAATACATAAACTAAAACTAAACTAAGAGTTTACATTGGACATGAGATGATGATCTTACATGAAAGCAAAACTGGTGAACAATGTCTGTAACATCAAACAATTAAAACATTATTTTAGTCATGAAGTATACTGAAACACAGTATAATTAATACAACAGATTTTGCTGAATAAATCTTGTGGATTACTTTCATGATGAATGTATTGGCATCTTTGGGCTTCAGGATTTTGAGTCCCAAACAGGCACACACATATTTTATATTGACTTTTATATATGTTTTGATTTCTTCTTTCATTTGTGGAACTAAAGAAAGGAAATCATATACTCATTTGGGGAAAGCTAAATATAGATTTTTTTTTTTTAGAGAAGTATTATATTTCTATAAAAGCAGCTATTTTAATTTAGCACTGCTCTTCTCAGAACCGATTTACAACCAACCACTAAAGAAACTTCTTAAAAGATTTCCAAACGCTTTTTAGTTTTTTTCCAAACACTTTTTCTGAACTCTTATTAAATTTCCTCTAAATTAAGATGTCATGACAGAGATTATAGCCCTGATTTCCATCTCAAAATAGGAATTCCATCGCAGCATGCCAGTACAGCAACTGCTGTGAGTTTTACCCACAAATCCATCATCTCTCTGCTATAATCATCAGCCATTTTTCAAATTTTTCCTTGAAACAAGATGGACACCTCACGACTGCCATTTGGGATCAGCAAATCAGAAGAGAGATGTTCCCTCAACCAAGAAGCCCAAAACTGCTGGTTTTTGATCATAAGTTGAGGTCTATTTTTCCTTCATTCACTTTCAATTTGGTTTCATTGGATCCAGCCAAGTCGACAAACTAAAGGCCTTTTCCAGAGGCAGCCAGAGGATGAGCTACACCAGACACCCTGGCATCAGTGTGTTGACACGGATTACTCTTGCAAAATGGATCTTGATGTGTATGCATTTCACCAGTGGTGTAAAGTAACGAATTACAAATACTCAAATTACTGTGAGTAGTTTTTTTCAGGAATTGTACTTTTTAAGTAGTTTTAAAACAGTGTACTTTTACTTTTACTTGAGTACATTTTTAGTGGTGTATCTGTACTTTTACTGCACTACTTTCCCTCACATTGTCGTCACTACTTTTTATGTTTATTTTTCATGTGATTGGCTAAGAAGAAGAATCAGTCCCGTCATGTCACCCCGTCCAGTCAAATCCCTAGAAAACTTGCATCACACAGACTTTAAGACACCTTGAGGCAGGGCGCGTATATGACGGCGCTTTTGCATGCTTGTAAGTCACTGCGGGAAAGGGACATGATATGAAGGGTTGTCTGAGATGAGGAGAAATATTGTGTTTCTGTATTACTCCATTCGCCCAGTGTCATCCAAACGGCTATATTAGGTGGTACAATTGTCCATCTCTCTCCAGAGTCTCTACATCACGTGCTCTGCCCTTATAATTGAGTAGGGAACATGAATGCGATTGGAATGCGTGCAATGTTTCTTGCACAGATCGATCGATTCGCTTAAATAAGACAATAATAGATCGAAGGAAGCTGCAGAGATTACTTTTATGTTGCCTATATCTGTATTTTGAACTTTAAAAGACATGAACCACAATTCCAGGTATAAATCTTTATTGTTCTACCTGTCACATACATCTTGGATGGCTTGAGGTTGAGTAAATGAACAGCCAGCTCCTGTACAGATATTTTCAATGCTGTGTTCATGATAGACAGACAGACAGACAGACCAACAGTTTGTGTTTTAAACACATTAAATGGTTATTTTGTCTGAGTTGTATTCAATTTTATGCTTACCAATAAGGTAAAGATGTGTTTTGTTAAAAGTAGCTATTTTCTACACAAATCTTTAAATTTGATTATTAATAATTTATTAAATAGCACCGGCTAAAAAGTAACGAGTAACTAGTACTCTGAGTAGTTTTTAAGAAGAGAAATTTTTACTTTTACTCAAATTACCTTTTTAACATCAATACTTTTACTTGTAATTGAGTACAATTTCAGCAATGTAACAGTACTTGTACTTAAGTACAAATTTCCAATACTCTTTCCACCACTGCATCTCACAATAACATAATCAGATTCTCATTCAACATTCCCATTCATTTTCTAGACTGATTTTAATGGTTCACACATTCTTGTTCTCTCTGCCTGCGTCTAACGCTTGCCTTCCTGTCTTAAATCCCTCTTTTATTAGAACATTATTAGATTAGAAAACGTCTGGCCGTGTCCTGACACCCTGCCTGTTATCTCCTCATCACAACCTGGACAAACAATGAAAGACTAATAATCTGTTATCAGTGGGATCCAAAAATCCAATACCACTTGTAAAAATGTTTTTTTCTTCCAAATTTAATACAAAATGTAAAATTACAAGAAAACATTCTAATTAAGAGTGTGATTGAGAAGGTACATTTTATGGCTTTTGCTGTTAGCTTGCACTCGAGCTGGTGTAAACTGAAGTTTTTGAAAAAAACTGGTGTTTCTTATCTCGTGACTTAAAAAAGGGGTTGTTCTATAAACACAAGACACTTTTGCACAAAAGGGTTATAATAGTCAAAATATGCTTTGGATTAAACTAAATGACAAAGACAAACCAAACTCTAAAGAAGCCACAGGAAGGCAAAAGCTTAACATGCCAACACAAAGAAACCAGAAAAAGGGGTAAAAAGCATGCCTATATACATACACAAAGTGAACTATTATGATTAGTAACCATGGAAACAAATGATGCAGAGAAAAAGCAAATGCAGAAACAGTTAAGCCAAATAAAACTAAAAGTTTGTGATTGTCAAAATAAGAGTCCTAGAGTGTGAATACTTTTCAAAGGTTCATTGATTTCACCTTTTGAATCTTTATATATTTCAAATTTCTAAACCCTTTATGTTCAGGGATATTTCATTCAAAATAAAAATGCTGTCTTTATTTTCTTACCCTCGTGTTGTTCGAAAACTGTATGACTCTTTATTCTGTGGAACACAAAAGAAGAAATTTAGAGAAATGTCTTGGTGAGATTGTGTCCATACAATAAAAGTGAATGGGGATCAATGTTTTTTTGGTTAACAACATTCTTCAAAATATTTTCTTTTGTGTTCTGCAGAAGAAAGGAAGTCACACAAGTTTAGAATGAAATGAGGGCGAGTCATTTTTGGGTGAACTTTCCTTTATCATAAAACTCAGTGTGGTCTCAGACATTGTGTTTTCAAATTTTAAGATGGCTGACGAATGAGCTGCGCCACCATAAAGAGGATTTAGGCTGCATGCGTCATCAAGCCTGCATGGTTTATTTCAGTTAACTGAGTATTACATTCACAAGTCATAAGCACATTACAACAATTTATGCTTAACTAAGAATAATGGTCAAAATTATAATTGTTAATATTCTGAAACAAGACATTATTTATGATGGAGGATTCAGCCTTCTGTTTGAGAAGTTTAGTCTGGTCCATTGTGACCTACTCATACTCCTATCTGCAGTACACACTTCACATCGACAGCTGCGCAGACATCTCAAAGAACTATATGTTTTGTCCTCTGTTTTCCTGTTTGGTCAGCACCTGTGCCTTGACTGGCTTTTTTTTTACTGAAATGTGGCATTCTGCTGCCAGGAAGCTTTGTTGCCTAAAGCAATACATGTTATTAACACCACATTCAGATGATTGCAGAATTATTCTTTTCATTAATCAGAATGAAGACTTGGCTTTCCTCTCAACCAGGTGCAAAACATCACTCTGTTCAAAATCATATTAGATGCTGCATTGAATTGACATGACGTGCTTACATATCCAAACAATGCGTAAGTCATCTCAAATGAGGCGATTAATGAATCAAAAAGAGGAATTCATGTGTCGAATTACAGGTTTTGTTTTGGTAATGTGTTGGCCTGAATTAACCTTTCATAAGGGACAAGGATTGAATCTACCAGAAGCACATCAAAGGACATTAATGCAGGCCTGGAAACATTCCAGCATAAGATCATTAGTGATGTTATTAAGTTGAATTAGGCATTAAGTTTTCACACTTGGTTCAAATGCTTGGTCCAAACCCAAGCTCAGCCCTTCCTTTTCCACTGCAAGTCTTTTTCACATTGTATTATTTGGCTCTGAACTGTACATCTGCGCCATCGATGTGAGTAGCAGCGCCAGAACCTTTACCACTACAGGTAACAGCTCAAGAGAAGGTGCCCAAACTGAAATACACTGTAAACATGTTTGCTGCCTTAAAGGGATGGTTTATTCACCCTCTCGTGAACCTATATTGTTCACAATTTGTTTCTGTTTGTTGTAGATAGATAAGAATGCAAAGGACGCAAGACAAATGCAAAGTATAAGTGAAAATTGTGCATCATTAATAATGCTTCAGAAATACATATTGCAAGTCAGTTTTATACCAATATGTGTTTCATATAGTATCAAAAGTCAATTGGACTCTGGAAATGTTTATTCATATCTAAAAGCAAATTATGTGACTAAGGTGTCTCGTGAAAGTGTCCTTATAGTCAACATGAATCATTCGCAACCAATTGTACTAATAAGTATATTTCAAGCATATTCGTTATCAACAAGTATGTAACAGGCATTTTAATACACACTGTAAAAAGAAAAATATACAATATCTACATATGGATTGTGTAGTACAACCTAGAATGGGCATTAACAAGTTAAATATCATCGTTTCTGATTTTATGATACATTAAAAAAAGTGCCAAAGTAGTTTTCAGCTATGAGAACAATAATCATATGCATAAGTATTTAATGGACATCCATATCCATGGTTTATCTCTAGCCTGTTTAAGAAGCACACTTTTGCATTTGAATGACCATAATATAACCCACGGGCTGCTCTCTGTCTGGACCAGCGGTGCTTTGTCCTGCCCGTCTCCCATGACTGTATACATCTGAAAGTTCACATGAACAAAGAAGTGCATTGTCCTGCACATCACATGTTTTGACTAGTGCATTAAACTGGCACAACCAATTTTCCAATAGAGAAAGGAAGAAGGAGAAAATTGCACCAAGTGCTTCTTTTGACATTCGCTGTTTTTTCCAATAGTGGAGACAAAGAAATGTTTTCTTCCACTGTGAAACACTGGCTGCAGTCTCTCTTTCTGCTTTTGATTTTATTCTCATTTTCTTTTCAAATACAAATTTTAATATTCGCTTGCTGTCTTTCTTTGCACTGCTTTATATTTGTTCATATCATTTCTCTTTATCTGAATCTGGTCTCTGACTGGTTCCATTTCAGTCCATGAGGGATTTTTCAGTCCTTTACAGTTATTTCTTGTCAGATATGGTACTATATGACCCCAGTAGGATGTTTGAAGATCCTTTTTGTTGCTAAATTAAAATGGCACCACACAAAAACATCTGGAGTCTGCTGTGGCTCAGCAAAAGAGGAAATGTGTGGAGAATGTATTTTTCAGTGTCATCTTTTGGAGGTCATTTTTGAACCTAAACCTCAAAGAAATCTTAAGTAGCACAAGAACATTTGTAGTAATAGCCAAAAATACATGGGTCAAAATTATCGATTTTTCTTTTATGCCAAAAATCTGTAGGATATTAAGTAAAGATCATGTTTCATAAAGATATTTTGTAAATTTCCTACCGTAAATATATCAAAACTATTTTTGTGAAATTTTTTACTTCATTTGGATAACTTTAAAAGGGATTTTCTCAATGGAGCACCCTCAGATTCCAGAGTTTAAAGTTATGAAGTTTGAAGTTATTTCTTGGCCAAATATTGTCCTAACAAATCTTATATCAATAGAAAGCTTATTTATGCAGCTTTCAGATGATGTAATCTTACTTTCGAAAAAATACCCTTAAGACCTTTGTTTTCCAGGGTCTCAAATAAGCATAATTTAGTTTAATAATCAACTTGAATTGTGGGGGCCACTTACAGCCTATATAATTTTTTTCAACTACAAAAAACGTTTAGTGACACTAGATTCAACGGATGTTAAAGGTAAAACCATACAGCCAAGAATGGTTCTTCAATGGCATTGTTTACTTTATGGCTAACACAAGCTAACAACTTTTATGAAAGAGATCATACATCAAGCTTGTTGCTGTTCCATGTTTGAATGAACACAGGAGTCTTTTCCCAGCAGTCTGTCTCATGACCCCTGAACCCTTGACCTTGGGTCACTGACATGACCTCACCGCTAGTCTTGACAGCCTGACACTACTTAATAAACAAACATAACACTTCACAAATGCCTGTTTCAGAGATTGTAAATCTTTTTTAGGATATTTTAGGATATCAGTTTGACCTCTAAAATAGAAGTTAATAAAGCTCGAAATCTAACTTAAGGTGTAAATAGTGTTTTGTGCTGACAGACATTAAAATAAATCTGGATTCAGCGCACTTCAAATGTTCAAAGACATTTCCTAAAATCCTTATAAGTCCTTTTTAAACAGAAAACGTAACCGAGGTCAGGATATGTGTGCATGCTCACATTTGCCTTGAAAATCAGTATGTAGTATATCTATATACAGTACTTGAATATAAACCCAAAACGCTGAATCGGCAGTAAAATCACCATGAGTATATCATAAATACTCAATATAGATATATCATAGGGACTGAACATCTGGCATTGCAACAAACTTGGGCCGTCTACTTTGTGGCAAAACTCTTTAAAGACTTTCTCGCTCGCATAGCTTTAGTGAAAGTTAGCAAACCACAAGATCACTTCTTTGGCTCTGTCACAGCTTGAGATTATAAGGAACCTGTTGCTCACCATAATGACAGGGTTTCTGACAGACAGAGTATGACTTTTGCAGCTGGATTGTCATGAAAGGCAGCAGAGCTTTCAAAGATGCTATCAGTTCGAAAACTTCATCAAAGCTCCTTCTTTCCATTTAGACTTACAAACTTTCCGGGTGCCAGGTGTTGTTCTTCATCAAGAGCCAGTTAACAGTTCAGACTTTAATCCAGCAGTTAAAGTCAATGACAATTGATGATGATAAATTATTTACATTTAAAGGAACAGTTAATTTACTCACACTCAAATTGTTCCAAATCTGTATACATTTCTTTGTTCTGATGAACACAGAGAAAGATATTTGGAAGAACCAAACAGTTCTGGGACTCCTTTCACTACCATTATTTTGTAAATTTCTTTCTTCTTTTGAACATAAAAGAAGATATTTTGAAGAATGTAGGAAAGCAAACAGTTCTGGGGCACTTTTGTCTACCATTGTAATTTTTCCTAATATGGTAGTCAAAGCGGTCCAAGAACTGTTTGGTTACAAGCATTCGTCCAAATATCTTTCTCTGTGTTCATCAGAACAAAGAAATTTATACAGATTTGGAACAACTCGAGGGTTAATAAAGATGACAGAATTTTTATTTTTGTGTAAACTGTCCCTAAAGGGGCTGATAAATACAAACTTTTCCTGTCAGTTTTAAACCAAGATGCTCAAACAAACAAACAATTTATTTTTTATAAATTTATTATCATTTGTAAAGATTAAGTTCTCATATATGGGATTATACAGTATGTTTATAATTAAGCACATTTATACATAATTAAATTTCTAAGTGAATTATTTGTATGGTCAAGGTGACTCGTATACCCAGATGACCCTGTGTTCGTTTTAATGCGTTTTTATTTGAGACTGACCAATCAGAATCAAGTATTCCAGAGTGATGTACAGTATAAAGTTACTGTTACACTTCACAGTAAGGTTCCATTTGTCAACATTGGTTTGCTACATTAGTTAACATGAATCGACAATGTACAATACTTCTACAGTATTTATTAATCTTAGTTCATGTTAAATTTAACATTTGTTCGTATAGTAATATAATACACATAACTATGTCTTTAGAGGTGTATAAAGACCTTAAGCTATTTCTATTCGGTCCCCTTATGGAATTCACAATGTTGTTTCTACAATAGCCTTAAACAGGCAAACCGCTCTACAGAACGCATTTCATAAATACAGTATGTTATCTCCTTTAGCAAAGAACCGGAAACATAACGACATCTTTGTCCTGTGTCAACCACCGTAGTGCTTCGAAAGGGAGGAGTGAAGTGAGCCATTGGTTGCAATTCGCAACCTTACGACTTAGATGGCACTAAATTTCACTGATTGGTCCTTTAACTAATATTACTTTATATATATACATATATATATATATATATATATATACAGTCCCACATTTGTCCATGTACTGATAATAGTTTAATACATGGCCAAAGTTGTGTACAGTATTCTTCTGAATCAAATGCTTGAAGTGTGGCTTATCCAAGAGTTTGGAGTCTGGTGAATGTTTTGAGAAGCAGCCACTGTGTGTAGTTGATTGATTATTCTTATCCCGCAAACAGCATTTACTCGCAATGTTCTCGATTGGAACAATTGATTTGTTTGCCGCTACTTAAACAACAGCAGCAATTTAACATCAATTGAATAAATAGTTGCCACTTGGAAAGCTCCGTGGTCAGTGATTTGTTAACCAGAAGGACCATTGGAAATCGAGTTTAAGAGGGAAGACTGATTTGTTCTCCTGTCATTACTCTGTAGATGGAACAGAAGTCTGAGCCAACAAAAAGACACGATTTCTCATTGATAATTATTGTAATTTTCTTCTTGGCCGAATTCCGCGATCCAGGAAGGTTTCCAAGTGGATTGAGAGGAACAATAGGTCAGTAGAAAACAGCTGTTCTAAGAAGTAGTTTGAAGTTTTGGGAGAGTAAGACAGGATGCTGGGAGAGGAGATTGAGCTGGGAACACAGGAAAAAAATCCCATACCAGCCCTTATAAATATGGGACATCAAACAATGAGCCATAACATTTGCCTAAAGGTACAAAATGCTCCCATGTACACCTACACACTTGCACTGTACCCTAATTTAAAAAAACAGTCGAATTAAACATATTGTAATACGAACTACACATGATCTGTTCAAACCAATGTGATCTATAATTACTGTATTAAAAATGCAATCCTAATATAAATTGAACACATGGTTGTTTTATGTTTTATACCTACAGTATATTTTCATATTTAGACACAAACTCTTATGTCATTATTATATTCTGTATTATGTATTGTTCTGCAAGTGACCCAGAGAGAAAGACCCAAAGTTGACATTGCCTCCCACAGTCTCTTCACCCAAAACCACGTCCTGATTTCCCCAGAGCTTCTGCTGTAAGTCTCTATCACGTGCATGCAGGACATCAAGAGTACAGTACAAGTAAAGGTTGGCCTGTAAATGTCTGAGAGGGGGATCTCTGCTGACCCTATCACGTCTGGCTGGAGCCCAGGACTCAATCAAACCACTAAAGACCGGCTACAATGACAAGATGGGTTTTACAGACGCTGCCTTATACAAGGAACAAAGACACTGTGTGTGTTTTCTCATCGCAAGATGTTGACCAAAGCAAAGCAAGATTACTGGTTTGGTGATAGTATTACACATTGAATGAAAATTTGCAAACAAACCCTAAAGTTTGTCAGATACAGAGCTGCATCACTGCATGTGGTTTTATATTTTTTCCATGAATGAATATGATGTGTGTATTTTTTCAACGTTATTTTCCCCCTGCTTGTTATGCAAAGTCAATTATAAGGCATTTATAATTATAAGGCAAATTTAAACACTACGACTCTGTGGCTGGAACAGTCTTAAAAAAATTGGGATTCTAACAGAGCTTTACAGTATAGGTCTGCTTTATTATTTTTATGTAGTTCAGCAGCATGGGATTTTTACAGACTGCAAAAGAAGAACATGTGACAGTTTTATTTTCTGTCTTGGCCTCATCTTGATGCATTTAATACTACCATGTTTCCACTCAACGTGATGTATCCGCTGCATTGTTCCTGCAGAGGTATCATTTTAAAAAGAAGAAAACCAGAAAGATATATACAGTACTAAACTTAAAACTGTTTTAGGTAAAAGTTCACCCAAAAAAAAAAACAATTTTGTCATCTTTCAGTCAACCTCATGTCGCTCAAGTAAGGGATAATCGGCTAGCCATACATTAAAGGATTTTAACGCACGACTTGGAGGCAAAGAATCTCTGCAAAGTGCATTAAAATCCTATAATGCACAGCTAGCCATTGATTATCCCGCTATACCATGGTCATTTGCCAAGTAAAAGCTGTTATTGATGTTTACAGAGTAATTTTTGATCAGACAGGTGAAAATGACAGTTAGTTTTGTCAGTTAAATTCAAATGATGTACTACCCGTGCATTAAATGGTTTCCAGCCAATCAGAATTGAGTATTCTAACAGACCATGGTATTAACCTTTGTATTACTCTTTCTTCTACAGAACCACTGACCTATATAATGTCTGGATAGCTCATGACGTCATTACACTGAAGCCACCGCGCCACCATGTTGGTATCTAAACAAAGACTGTATATGTTCTTAAAGTCACAAAGCTTTATTTCTACACGTTTATACACATGTGCCATTACAACAGTGTGCATCACTCACCTTAATGATTTCTATACATCGCTATTCTACCTGAAATAAACATAAACACTGGAAAAAAACATCAGGGCCCAGTTTCACAGACAGGGCTTAGCTTAAGCCAGGACTAGGCCTTAGTTAAATTACAATATTTAAGTCACTTTTTAAAAAATGCCTTAGTAAATAATATTACTGGTGAGGATCTTAAGACAAATCAATGGCATTGACATATTTTAAGATATTTCACTGCAAGTTATTATAAGTAAAGACAACTCAGACTAGCATTTTAGTCTGGGACTAGTCTTAAGCCTTGTCTATGAAACCAGGCCCAGAAGTAACAAGTAATTAAACATACATGTAAACTAATAACTAATCGTGCACCCGCTAGGCTGCAAAATAGGATATTTAGATCGTTATTTTGACTGTAAGTCAATGACGCATCTGTCCGTTGGGAATACCAATATGGTGGTGCGATCAATTCCGGTGGCTTCACGTCCTGCCGTTGGCTTAGCTTTCTATGAGCTATCCAGTCATAGATCAGTGTGCGGAACACAAAAGAATCTTCCATGAAGATATTTTGTAAATTTCCTACCGTAAATATATCAAAACTTTGTTTTTGTGAGTAATATGCTATGCTAAGGACTCAATATTTAGATTTTTTTGCACCCTCAGATTCCTGAGATTTATATAGTTGTATCTCGGCCAAATATTGTCCTATCCCAATAAACCATACATCAATGCAAATACTATAGCAATGCATCAAGTAGTTTGGCAACCATAAGCAGTTGCTTTTGACAACAACACAATGTTGACATGAAATGCATTTAAACTATAACATATTCTTCAGTTTAGTACTAAAAGAAAACTGCATCCATGTGTGTCATGCTTTGTTTATAAATAAACAGTGTATAAATAGATCAACAGAAAACTTTGGCGTCCTACTAAGAAATATATTAATAGTGTTTAGTAATCAGTGTTTAAGTGTATAAGCTAGTAAAACTCCACAGGGCCCAGCAGGACTGATTACTCCAGCGGGAGAGAGAGCGTACAAGCGACACACACACACATCACACCAGAGACACCAGCTCCATCAACACCAGCCAACATCTGGACACACCCCCATCCACATGTGCTTTAGCCTCGCCTCTGCCACAAGCACCCAGAACACAGCTCCTACAGTCATCTATTAACTCAAATTGGAGAAACAGAAACAGAAATAGCTTTTCTACACAATATGAATCAAATGTCTCTCCTGCAGCAGTAGAATACATGAAGGACATTTAAGAGAGAAGTAGACAAGCATGGCCAATCTGTGTGTTCAAAACAAAAGCGGCACCCATTCACTTTTGTATGGACAGTGGGTGCCAGTTAAAGGGATAGATAGAAAGGGGCGGTTTTGGGGGGGAATCTGGTATTGTATTATACCAAAACCGAGCAATTTTGGGTGCAATGCACAATTTGTCCTGCGGGTGGCAGTAATGATGCTTGTGCGACAAAAGGCAACACAAGCATGACCGAATGCAGAGACTTGCGCGCCTTTAGAGATCTACATCATACAGGTAATGGAAATATATAGAGAAAACTTCTGTTAGTGTGCCCCCTAAAAGCATAAGTGGCCCATGTCTGGCCTCCCAGTTACAGTAGTCTAGAACCGCCACTGGATAGTTCACCCAAAAATTTAAATTCTGTCATAAATTACTCACTCTCTAGTTGTTCCAAACCTGTATAAAGATATTTGGACGAATGCTTGTAACCAAACAGTTCTTGGACCCCATTGACTACCATAGTAGGAAAATTACAATGGTAGTCCCAGAACTGTTTGCTGTCCAACATTCTTAAAAATATCTTCTTTTGTGTTCAACAGAACAAAAAAATTACAGTAATTTTTCCAACTATGGTGGGTACAAAAAATTTATTGGTTATAAGCATTTTTCCAAATATCTTTCTCTGTGTTCATCAGAACAGAGAAATGCATACAGATTTGGAAAAGCTCAAAGCAAAAGCAGAACAGACAATGTGCAGAAAAGAGTTTCTGTCTGGGCTTAGAGAGAGAGAGAGAGAGAGAGAGGCAGCACCTCGCAGTGAAGCAGTAAATCCGCCTTCCTCGTTCACAGGGTGTAATTAAAGCCAAATGAGAATTTTGTGGCTCCCTATTAGCTTTTTATTTTAGTCTACAAACAGACAAAGGAGTGATACCTCTACTCAGTATTAAACACAGCTATCTCCACAGCTTAAACACACATGATTCATTGCCACAGATCGTTTCATGTGACAAACGTTGTCTGCTTGCTTCTCTATAGAAGTTGACAGCAGTTTGCATGTAAAATTCCACCCAATATTAGATTTCATGCACAGGTTAAAACGTTATCCCTAGGAATTTATCCTGTTCCCACAGCCACTGAATCCCTCACTGGTGCTACTGAACCGGGCCGATTTACTTCAGCTAAACCTTTCGAAGGTAACTAATTTAGTGGATGACTATGAGCAGGATGTGGAATAAGGTTACACGGGGTGAGCGTGTTAGTGAAATGTGCTGTAGTCTGGACTAAGGGGACTGGGGGATTAAGATTTATGAGATGGATTTAGAAAGCACAAATCACAACGGTTCATAGTAATAGTTCCTCCACAGACCCATTCATTAGACTTATGATTCAGGAAGCTGAAGGGCTGGGTTATATATATTCAAGATCATTAAAAGTCCAATTCAATTGAACCCTCCTGTTATGTTTGGAGTCAAATTGACCCCAAAGCTACTTTGACATTTCAAAAAAATATGCAAATAGTATTTTTTAAACTTGATTCTTTCTGACTTTTAATGGTTTTATTAGAAGAATTCATAAACAGAGTTTTCCAAATGTCTGTACACATTTTAACCTTCGTGCTGCTACTGCAGTGCTCTATCAGCTGAATAACAGAAAAACTTTTGAACTTGTTCATATATATATATATATATATATATCCTAAATACAGTGTTTACATAGTGTTTACACAGTGTTATACAGTGTTTCTGTAGCTCAGTTGGTAAAGCATTGCATATCAGCGCAAAGTTTATTAGTTGAAAATGCATAAAAACAATGTATACTGCAGATACAGTAAAATAATGCAAAGCTTAATTGAATTATTGGAAAAAATCTTTTAAAATGCATAAATGTACATAAAAGAACAGAGTGTCCCTGTAGAACTTGTTTCTTTGTTATTATGATCTGAGGAGTTTTTTCAAATAGCATGTAAAAAACTGATCTGACTGGTACTGGCCTCAAATGTAATAAATATTGCCCTCTCAAAAGGGCAGTAGATCACTTTCCTGCTCATTCTCCTATGCATAACCTTGCTGGTGGAACAGCCTTCCAAACGTTTTCCGATCAACCACATCTCTCACAACATTCAAACAACATCTTAAAACCCATCTCTTCTATGAATACTTGATGAATAAATAATAAAAAAAAATACTTACCCTCTATCTCTTTCTATCAATAGGTTGTGTTATTGTATTATTGCCCCTGTATGACATATCGCTTTATTGATTCCTCATCTCTCTGTAAGTCGCTTTAAATAAAACCTGCACAGCACTCACACTAGCTGGCCTCTGTTACATGCATGTTTACATTTAAAAGCAATGGAAAGGTACCGCTGTGCAATGGAAATAACGCATCCTCAGTGAGTTAACTTTTACATTCTCTCTCTTTCATTCACACACACACTCTGCTTCATTATTCCTCATATAACTTCACTAAAGCAGCACAGTGCAAATTTAAAGACGTGACGGTTAGATTCACTGCGCTGGTCTGGAATTCATGGTGGAAAAAAGTAGTTCCCCATTTCCTTTAAAAACCGGAGGGTGACCCCAGAAGAACAGGTCCCCGTTTTTTGAAGCTCTGTGATATTAACAAAGATCTTCTGAAGCGAATCGATGCATTTGTTTAAGAGAAATATCCATATTAAAAGCGCTATTAACGTTGATGTCTAGCTTTCGTTATCCTCTGCTGCGTGTGTGCGCTTGAATTTTGATGACAGTGACGAAAGCTCCCCACATAGGAGACGGCATCTCATTGAAACAAAACGAAAAATGCAACCTTAGTCAAACGGAACTTACAACACGCCTGCGTCATTTGCCGGCGCACACAAGGGATAACGGAAGCTGGACATTATCATTAATAGCGCTGTCATTTCTCTTAAACAAACGCACCGATTCGCTTCAGAAGACTTTTGTTAAGACCACAGAGCCATGTCAAGCATTTCTTTGATCGATGGATGCACTTTTCGGAGCTTTAAAAAACGGGGACCTATCCACTCCCATTCTACCAAAATCGTTTTCCCGATAAATGGTAACATACTGTAACTCCAACTGCATTGTTCTTAGAAAAAGTCATATTCATTACAGATGCCCCGAGGGTGAGTAAAACATGTGGAAATTTGGATTCAAGGCTGAAGAATCCCTTTAAAGACACTCCAATGTTGTTCCTGATATATCTACACACTTGTGCTGTTAAACTGTTGTATGAATGCAATATCACACTCGTAGTCATGTGATGGTGCTCTACATCAGCAGCTGTGATTGTCTCCGGCACTCGGACTCGGTTCTGATGTAGAGCACCATCACACTCCTACTTAAGCGATATTGCATAACATAAAATTTGTTTAAGAAAAACACCCCAGAGTTAATAGTGACCATTTAATTTTTCATTATCAATTGTATTTTTGAATGTCAATTCTTATTTCTAGTATTCAATACATATCTATAAAATATATTTAAATTTTCCTTTTCATTTTTTAGTCAGATGTCACAGCCTTCAAATTTATTTATTTGGAGTTTCCTCCCAAAAAAAATCTAATTACACTGAAAATTTATAGACTGGTGTAAAATTACATGAAAAACCTCAAATTGTACTTCCAAAAAATTTAATTTTGTTTTTTTTCTGGCAAAGCACCCCAGCTGCTGGAATTGCAGTTTTTTGTTTACTGGATTTTTTTCTGATTTCCACCTACTGGGGCCTATTGTGTTCTGGATGTTAGGTGTGCTGTTGTGTGCTGGTTGTTTTATTTCACTCTATATTATTTAAACTACCTCTGACAGAAGTGTTTTCTATGTTTAGTTAAACTTTTTGGTATTAATTAATGTCAAATACAAATGTATTATCAACAAATAAGTACCATCATGAAAATTGTGACCAAACATCTGGAACAAGTCTAAGCGTTTCACTCTCACAATATCAAGAGAAATGGTGAATTGCAGTTAGCTCAGAATGCAAGTTTGCAAGTGATAATACAAATTGTGTGTGACATTTTGACATCACATCATACACATAATATGTACTGTAAAACAGCTAATGTACTTGTTATTTAAACAACAATATGATTGTAATGTCTGGGAAATGTATCAAACCATGTGCAGTTCCTGGCTGTGAACAATGTAAGCTACATTGATATGTGCTGAGCTTAGTGGTGTCATTGATACTTTTTTATTGTGATCTGAACTTTTTAATCTAAACGCAGTTTAGACAGTTTGCTGTTTTCTTTGTAGTTGGTAAGCCGATTCAGGGTCAGTGTCTGTCTCATTCTAGTTTTACAAAGTTCTGAAAGTTATTAGCCAAAAACAGTGAAAGTTATGGAATGAAATAGCATCACAGGATTCCTTAAAGGCTACTGTTTAAGTGTTGCTTTGTAAGGCAAGAATTAGCTCCCATTATTCACAAATAGAGTCTGTAAATGACAAATTAGGTGAAAAATATAATGTCTCCATTTAAGAATGGTCTATAAGGACCTATAACTGCATGGTAACATTCTAAAAGCCAGTTAAAACTCCTTAGCAACTTCGTAGCAATGTTTTGGAAACATCGTGGTGGTGAGTTTTGCACGGGCAAGCATCTTTGACGTTTTCTTCAGAAAATATAAAAATGTAGTTTATCATCTTCCTGTTCCATCTTTTCCTCTTCTGCAGAGGTTTGGCAGTTATGTGAACTTAATTGTCTCCCAAAATGTCTTGCTAATATACAAGACTGACCACTTAACTCTCTGCCTGTCTGTATGAAATATGTAGTCCAAAGATGGCCACAGAGAGCCATTGTAACTCGACATGAGAGAGGCTGCTGAAAATGAGGTGCTTTTCATGTCACATAGTAATGTTTTCATTTAAAATTTCTCTTCTGGCATGTTCAGATTTACAGCTGCCATAATATAATTTGGCCTATTCATACAGGACACGACGATTCATTCAAATAGAGAATATCCATGCAGAGAACTACAGCTGCAGTTGATACTATGAACTTCTCAACCTTTTATCACAGCATAAAAACTGTATCTTACCGTTTACCTTTAAAATCCCTTATGTCTAAATCACATCATTTGTGGTTTTGTAAATGCTGACTTCTCTGAAATGTTCCATTCCTAAATATCTGTACTACATTTTTCATAAATTATCTTCAATTTGATATTATTAGTGGGTATTAAGCATATCTATATAATTTTTCCATCATGTGTCAACATTCTCTAACTGTGTTTCATTATTATTGTGCTGTAAATGTCCTAGAGGGAAAACCTCTGTAAATATAGACAAATATGTATGTATAAGAAGGTAGACCACCCAATATACTGACACACTGAGACATTATAAAATAAGGGGTACATCTCATGAAATGAACTGCATTTAAAGTTGTTCCTAAAACACAGACAAAACACACACCTGTAAATACATACACTGTAGTAATGCATCATAATGCTACTATACATTGCTTGGCAACTGTTTCCACATAACTTTACTTCTTGGTGAAAGAAATGTTTATGATTGTAAAATGTAATTATTCATTTAAAAATACTCTTTATTATACAGTTACTGTTACTTCACAAAAGCAAGTGACCACCTTAAAATACATACACATGTAAAATCAACATAAATCACTGCCTCCTCTTTTTTTTCCATTAGAATAAAACAACCAGTAGAATAGAATAGAATAGAATAGAATAGAATAGAAATAGTAAAGTAAATAATACTGTATGACCATTAACCACTTCAAATGCTTTCCAGTGGTTAGCGCATGGTGCTAGCAATGCCAAGGTTGTGGGTTTGATCCCAGAGATTGCACATACTTAGAAACAAATGTATAGTATAATGCAACGTAAGTTGCTTTGGATAAAAGCGTCTGCCAAATGCGTAAATGTTAAATCTTTATTGTCATGACTCAGGTCTGATTAAGCCTAGTTTTGTTGTCTTTGTGTTTGTCTTGTGTTGAGCACATGGCTATATCCATTGAGCTGTTAAAATCCATGGGCAGAGAGCAGTTTGGCAACTTTAAACCATGACATACATATAACAAAATGAGGAAGAGCAGATACAGTGTGTGTTTGTGTAGATTTTGGCACATAACACACTTCAACATAAAGGTTTGAAGACCGCTTCAGCAAACATCATTTTAACTATACACTCAAAAAAATGATTCAAGTCCTTCTTAGATCTGACACATTAAAAATAGGTTCACTTTATTTAAAAATATTTAATTAAGAGCAGTACGGATTTATATTTATTTAGATTAACATAACATTTATTAATAGTGTCATCTATGAGATTTATTTAAATAAGATCAACTCAATTTAATCTAATTAATATTAACGGGGGCGGCGTTTGCGCATGTGCTGGGCAAGCTCATGTAAACACGTTCAGCCGCCATTTTCTTTTGTGGGCTCTGCAAAAATTCAGTTACGACGGGCTCTCTTTCTGTTGGATTCGTTTTTGGTGAGTATTCTTTATTTTTTTTTTTTTTTTACTGCTTAATGTTGTGTATATCGTAATGTAGTAATGCAGAGTTGAAAGTTATGCGAAACGTCCATTCCCTTTCGCTTAAATTCAGACTCACGCAATGTGCGACGTATGGGTTGTCGAGGGCCTTTCTATTTAGAGGTTAACTGCAATCGTGCTAACTAACGTGAGCTTACTTGTTATCTGTCAGTTATGAACAAAATACAGTGGATATTTTTCTAAAACTAGACAGTTAGACAACAACTTTCGTCAGCCTCAGAGTTGACGCTTCAGGCACATTGTGTAAGTTAACCTCACAAACTGAAGTCATCTTTAATGTGCATTTGTGCAAACTGACTTTACCATACGCTGAAAGATACATTTATCTGTTTGGAAATAACGGAAAAACGGCGCATTAATACATAAAAAAACGTTGTATGTTACCACATCAATAGCAGATAACCTTACGTTACAGGAGACCATTAACGGATTTGCCAACGTGAGATAGAGCGTATTTATTGATTCAAGTCCACCTACTGTTTAATAAGAAAAATAATATAGGTTTAATCTGGGGTATCCTGCATGTGGAGGAGACAGTTAATTGTAAACAAAAGCATATTTTTATGAGTGACGTTACTTGTTCCCAATCTTAATATACATTCTCTTTTACAGAATAATCAAAATCACCAAGTGAGCAGCAACTTCCTAGTAAAAGTAAGTTATATTTGCTCATATACTTTTTTAATGTAATTTCATTAAATATAGTATCTAAATAATCTTTTTTTTTCTCCTTTTAGGATTTTAAAAGTGGCAGTGCAAAGTGTGCTCATTGAAATTGGCCAGCGGGTATTTGTTACTGCAGCATTTGTCACTGCAGGCTCATGGACGGACACACACACACACACACACACACACACACACACACACACACACACACACACACACACAGTAATGTTTATGGACAATGAATGAAGTAATACAATACTGATATTTCTAGAACTGTAATTCTAATCTGAGGTAGTTATTGGGCTGCCACAAACTATCTGTTTTAAATAATTGTGCAGTTTACCTGCATCTTGAACAGTTTAATTGTTACTTTAAATCTGTTTTATGAATTTTCCACATGCAAATGTCCAGAAATGTGCTTAAAAAGGTTAAAATGTGTACTTTACTGTCACAAGTTTTAAATAATAATTGTGCAGTTTACCTGTATCGTACTGGTTTTGAACTGTGTTGAATACATGTTTTTTAAGTTTAAATAAATAATCAAGATTTGATATAAAACAGATTTGTCCCTTTTGCAATATTTTATTTTAAGTTAGAAATTAAGAAAAATCACTCTAAACGTATGAATAAATTTCACTTTAACTCTATTTGATAAAATTGAGTTGAACCAACTCATTTATATTGTATAATGTGAATCTATGAATTTCATGTAAAGTCTATTTAACAAAATTGAGTTGGACCAACTCAATTTCATTTCATTGAACAAGTATATTTTTTATGAGTAGAAGCTACACATATTTTTTTGATGGAAATCCTGCCCTCAATTAAATTGAGTTAAACCAATGAATTATTTTTTTGAATGTAGATCATATACTTGAGACTTAAATATTAAGCATCTGTGCATAATTTGTCTCACAATGTTTGTTGCAGTTATTGTCTTTCTAGTGAAAAATCTGAATACACTGAATCTATATCTAGAAAGCGCTAAATATCTAAGCATGCATACTATATTTTCCCATTTTACACGAACAAGTCATTTAAAACCAAATTCATTTTGATTGGCTATTACTGTTTTTGTTGTTTATCAGTAAAGAAAATCACTCAGTTTCAATAAAAGTTTTTTGTACTAATGAGGAAGTTTTGAGTTCTGAATCTCACAGTATGTTTATATAGTGTGTTTTATATGCACCTTTAAGTCAAAATATCAAAACATTGATATTTGTTAGTCCATAGCCCCTTAGTCCATGACCCCTTTGTAATATTGACTCTAAAATAAGCTATAGACATGTGGCTGAGACTGTACAATTGTTTCATGCGTGTACATGTGCGGACCATGTGCACATACCATTAGTGAAAGCTCCTTTCACTCGGCACTGTCCAGCAATACAGCTCATGTCCTAAATCTGCTTTTTAATAAATGTGACAGCCTGCTTGTGTGTGCATTGTACTTATATACACAACATGTATTTATTTAAGAGCGAGGGTCTCGGTTGCTTTCTCCTCTGGAGCTGGGCAGTGTGTTGTAATGTGCGTGTTTATGTTTCAAGTCTGAGACGCTTCCGATCTCGCCTTCTTTCCCAGGATGTGGACCGAGCCAGCGCCGGCTGTTCACATAAACTCTGAGTGATGATAGAAGTTTGAGTTCTGCACCGCGTACACCGAGCGCACGCACATGAGCTCTGACATACGCTCCCGCACGATTAGGCCAAGAACAACAAGAGCCAAACTGTCATACAAACAAAGCGTCCGGAGGTGCTACACGCCGGAGGCGCACAACAAAAAAGCAGAGCTGGGTGTAAATGACCCATGCGATCCTGTGAGTGTTTGCTTTCAGTTTCCTACCTCAGTATCGTACGCAAAAATCCATTAATTCTACAGTGCAAGCTTAATTTCATTACAAAAGTAACTAGTTTTTTTTTTACACATGGGACCATTATGTTTTATGGACGTACTGTGGCATTACTATGGTTTTTCAACATGTACCATTGTGGAATGCATTTGCCAGATGCTTTAATCCAAAGCAACACACAGTAGCTTCAGCTTCTCAGGTAAGCCCAAGTGCTCATAAGTAAACCAATATCCTTCAAAAAGAAAAGTATAACAGATAAATAAAATAATGTAAAGGAAAACTAAAAGTCAAAGCCTTTTTGCACTGGACATGCAGATTTTGGCCTCATCGCCAGCTGCAGTCGTCCTTATCTCACATATAAACCTCCAGCGATTGACAACTACCTGATAATGCATTTGCATCAAGAAGCCATGCTGACAAGTTTTGGCAGGTATGGGAAAATGCACAAGATATAGTACCTTCAATGCCCTGTAAATGGCAATATTGCTTCTTCTGTATAGCAGAAATAAATTGCTGCAAAAAAGTTTGGTGCCATGCGAAATGTAATGTGTAATTGCATTAGTCATTAAAAATGTAGTGGAGTAAAGAGTACATATACTTATTTAAAAATGCATTCAAGTAGAGAGTAAAAGTTGCTAAAATCTTTGATACTCAGTCAGTACAACTACAAAGTAGCCAAAAAGATACCTAAGTACATTACCTAATTACATTTACTCCAATATTTTACACCACTAAATGTAAGTCACTTTGGATAAAAGCATCTGCCAAATGTTTAAATGTAAATGTGTTCCCTGGGATTCGAACCCATGAAGTTTGACAGTGCTCTGCCACGTAAAATGTCCAAAAATCTTTAATTTACATGCAGGAAAAACAGAAAAAATATGTCATTTAACAGGGAAAAATAAAAACTTTTATTTTACAGATAATTTCTGGCACCCCAGCTGCCAGAAATTTTTTACCAGATTTTGTTTTTTACAGTTTATTTTTTAAATATGGTCAAAAACTGTAAAATTACAAGAAAAATGGGAAAACAATTTATTATATATCCTTATATCCTGTAATCTTATAGGAAAATATATTTTATTCACATTGTCGTTTTTTTACTGATATGTTTTTTCACTGTACTGACACTATCAATATACCTCAATGTACACTTTTTTTCTATGCATATCATTTTTGTCTTTACATCTGTAAAGCTTTTTCTAAACTAAACAGATCATATTCTCTAAATAATTAAATGATGACAGAATTTTCATGTTTAGGTGAGCTATTACTTTTAAACTCACGCCACATTGTATAGAAAGTCATATAGCAGAACGGTATTAGTAGGAGCAGAAGGAAGGAAAGAAAAACGGGAGAAAATTGTGAGAAGAAAAAGCCATTATCCAGGCCTCCACTGAAAGCACACTGCTCATTTCTGTCTGGGCTGCTATATGCTGAGTGAGGATTTATGTACTATGTATGTTTTTTGGGAAGAATTAAGATTCCAGCATGGCCAGGACTCGCCACACAATCCACATTTATTTCAGGTTGTCTGTTCAACGTTCACACACATGTACAGTATGATGCAGTATGAAGTATGTGTTGTGTGTCATTTATGATTTTATGGAGTGTGTTCTCGGAACCAGCCGAACATATGTGACACACATAACACTCTGATGTCATATTTTCATCATTCAATGAATTCTGTTTCATTTCAAACACTCTGCCAAATATCTCCTGCACTTACTGAAGTAGTTCTGCTCACTGTCACCCTTCATAGAGCATCTGTGTTATAGCTATAAGAACAATTCTTGGATTTTATTTACAGAACAGGTGTGAAGTGGTTAAAATGCCTTTGAACATGACTCTTTAGAGTTTTAGAGTTATAACCACGGTTTAAAAAACACTGTAAATTATTTGACCGTACACCATGAATGAATTTTAAAGCTGCATATAACCTCAAAAATAGCTACATCCCCAATCTACTAACTCTGATTATCTAATTACACTGTACAGTCTCTTTAGACAACCATAACAAAATATAAAACATACACAGTACATTACAATAGTAGCTGAATTCATAAAAAAGCTGCACAAAGTTGCTTGTAGTTATAGACATCAAACACTTAAAAATGGTGCCATAGTATTATTTGAAGTTCACTGGAGCACCATAACATCATCAATATTACAGCACCATAGCATTATCATCACTTTATCATGTCACCAAACACTTTTATGTAAGTGCTTTGTAGTGCTTCTACGCCATCAGCGACACAACTTTTGTATTCACTTTGTGGATCTTATAAAGGTGTCATAACGTCTTTGAAAAGGAAAAGGGTCTCGGATTTGTTTTAAACACTCCTGTGGCTGTAGGTATCATCCATCTTAAGCGTGTTTTTCTCTTAAACACGCGTACTTGAGACCCACCCAGGAGTGACCACCCAAAGACTGGCAAGAGAAAGGTGCTTGAGGTTTTGGATTATTTTCGTCAGCCTGGCCAGGGTTTCCTTGGCATCCCTGTGTGGCAGAGTCAGGTCTTTCTGTCTCCAATGCTAAATAATGGTCTGCTGAATTTGGCCAGCAGTGGTTGTAATATCACTGAGCTTCTGTCTAAGGACACTTATATCAGTGAGTTCCTGAGGTACAGTACAGGAACATTTCTTTTTCCATGGGTATATATCCATATGAATATATTGAGTGGGGTTTGCTACTAACACTGTATTCAAGTGTTTGTGCTATAAACATGAATGAGATCAAATTGTGTGGTTTGTAACGGAAGGGTGATATAACTTTTTAAAGTGATCATACTTCTACACATACTTGTCCTATAAACTTATAAAAGTCGAGTAATAAGGACCAGAAAAGTAAAGTCTCTGTATTCCCTCCACTTCCTCTCCAGACATTGACCTTCCATCTCTCTCTCCCTTCACATTTTCTTGGCAGATGACAGTAGGCTTTGACATCTGCCGATGATCTAATGCAGCCCAGAGTCCAAACCCAACAAAAAGCAAAAGTGCTCACATTGAACATCTTTTCTCTTCATTGTTTCCTGACAGACCGGACCGGGCTGCCTGCCCCCTGCAACCTCACTTCAGTCATTTTCATTGCTCTCTAAATAGGCCTACTGCTCATGATGTGAGATGGATTTGGAATCCCAATAAGTTTTGTCAAGAGATCTGGAGGCAAAACGCACAATTACGTCCAATACTCTGTATTCAGCTCAATATTAACCAGCGCAAACCAAGCATTACAGTTTAGATGTTCACATATCAGCCGTGTTAAAGAGGAAATCGAACGTAACGCTAAATCTTTCGCGCGCGTGTCAGTAAGACTCATTCTCGGCCACCTCCCTCAACAAAGAGCAGGTTTGTGAGGTATTTGCTAACTAGTATCCCCCCACCCCCTCTGGCTGGTCTCGGTGCAGTTCAGTTGGGAGCATTCCACTGGGACCACGCTTGTTTGCTTTTCTGGGATCAGTTAAAATCATGCATGTAATAAGGAGAAAATGGCTTTTAAGCTTGCCTGTAGGAAACAGTGCCCGATGAACCATTATCCTTTATTAAAGACAGAGTTCCAGGAGGGACAGGAGAATAAAGCATGCAAGGTCTCACTGCTCAGCTGATCTCTGATCAGTGTGTCTGCTCTTTTCTTGTATTTGTCTCTTTATGTATGTGTACCTTACATCCAAAAGATCACCTACACCAGGACTGCAAGTTATTACTATTTTGCTAATAATAAATAGTGTATAAAGTTATTATATAAGTGAGATCTCTGTAATACTCCTGGCACAAGTCTTTTAAAGGATGGATGTTTGCACTTAGATAAAGATCCACCCTCCAGCAGGATTCTCTATCAGCAGTGTTTGATTGACAGACTAATAATCTCTTTCTACTCTGAATGCTTGTAATACTTCTCTCTGGACAGATCAGAGTAACACGCATGAATGTAAATGGAAAGTTATTTTTGGATAGTCATAGTTAGTTGCTGTTAATACTTAAACTGTTGAAATTGTGACAGGATTACTTGAAAATTATTGTGAGGTGTTTTGCCAAAAGTACAGCAATTATGTCAATTGCTTAAATTGGGTGTTTAGCTGACACCTAATATGGGTAATGTACTAGATTTAGAAATGTAGTAAAATAAAGTGAAAACTGTGAAAATGTAGATAAAAGCATTTAAACAAGTGAATGTATGTTATGTTTAAAATAGTATGCACAAAAATGCATAATATTTACATTATATTTAATATGTGTGCCAACCAAGCGACTAGACAATTCCAGCGTTATGGATGTGGCATATAAAGGCTCAAAGAATGTATTTGTTACCAATATACTGGTTTATATTTTACTTAACCCTTGAACATCCGAAAAATGTCAGTCTATGCACAAGTTTCCTATTTCAAAAAGGGAAATAAACATGTGTTATGGATGTGACAAAAAAAGGAAACTGTGGAAATTTCTGTGAATTACAATGTACAAACCAGAAGCAATAATACCCAACAAATGAGAAGGGATGACTCTTTATAGAACATAAAACCATTATGTGACAAAACCTGACTTTTTTCATGGTAAGGTTGTTGACATTTGCATGGAATTGTCGACTGTAAATTTAAAATAGTCAAACGCCACCCCTATGAAAAATTCTAAATAGTTAGAAATAAAAAGGAGATATGGTCTAACTAAAGCTAATTAAAAGGATATATCTATTTTTACAGATATACATTTTATAATTAAATATAAAAAGTAATATCATTTATTTTTTACAGTAATATTAATATTTATCTGACACAATCCCCCAGTAAGGAAGTAAGCTAATTTCTGTACAGATTCTTTAAGAGGTCTCTCTTAAGTTTTTAAAGCATTTTTTCTATTTTAGTGCATTATTTTCCATAGTCTTGTAAGTGGCATTTTCAGGATCGTCACATCCATAACAGTCCATATTCCTCATGAATGGACACATGAAAAATAAAATAAAGATTGTCACAACCAAAGTGCTGGAAATGCCCATATGCAGATTCTTACATAAATAGTGAATCACCTTTTGAAGTAACATTTCATAAACCATTCACTAAAAAGCTACGGATTTCCAAAGCTACAGATAATACAAGAGAGGTTGGGATTTTAACTGTAATTACACCAGCTTTGACAAAACAATTGTGCAAAAAATAAATAAATAAAAGAACTGAACTGAACTGAAGTGAAGTGAAGTGATACACTGCTCTTGACTATTGTTAACTACCTGAAAATAGCTTGTCACACTACTGAATAATGCATTTGAGTTAGTATCATTGCTGCTTTGAGTTACTTACTCCCCTAACTACACTGCTGCCAACCCGCAGATGACTGTGCATGTGTGACAGGTTTGAGATAAGACTGCTCTCTCTGCCCTGCTGCTCATTAGAGTTTAATAAAGAGCAGAGGTCAGCCCGCGGGTATGAACGCATCATCAGACTCCTGCTGTACGTCACAATGACTCCTTTTTTCTTTTTATTAACCGCACCACTGGGCTCACACACACACATACACACGATTTAAGAAAATGCACTTTCCCAGAATTTGGCTGAGCTGTTTTTAAACATTCAAGATCTAATGTTATTCCGTGATTTTCCAAGTACGTGGAACGTTACGATCAGCCAGGAGAGACAATACAGAAGGACGCTTTGGTGGAAATGACCTATCCAAAGATGCAGAGCAGAACTTGGCTTCAAGTACTGTACATCTTTACTTGATTAAAAACAGCAGAAAGTTGTAGTTATTTCATGTAACTCAACCCCCCTTGCTTGTGGTAACTATTCTTTCCTTGGTGTCGTGATTCATTGGGATCAAAGGTGAAAGGTCAAACTATGCTCTTCCTGGCCAAGTAAAACCATGCCAAAGCACACACAACTTCAATTCTCCCCTGGACAGAGGGGCAGTGCTCGCTATACTGCATCTGTCCATTTTGGTCACCATCTATACCTGAGGCTTCTCTCATTTGGTCTCTCTCGAGGCAGTCTACCGCCCATCTCATCTCTGCTCCTCTGCGTCTCCTGTAAGTCTCTTCCATCTGACTGCGCACATAATCTTGGAGTGGAGACAAAGAATATAATCTGAGGCCCAAAGGTGACTCGCTTTCCAAGGCCCCATTTGGCAATTGAGAGGTTATATTCTCTAAGCAGGACTCAGAATGTAACAAATCTCCTGGAAGCCACTCAAGTGTAACAGTGAGGTCTCCTCCATTTTCAGCTCGAGATAAGGAGTTTGGACGCTTCGACAGACAGCTCTTTTTTACTTTGGGATTGATGGCTTTTTCCTTCTTATTTTGCTCTATTTTTTTTCTTCAGGTGATTTCTCAGCCAGCTGGGATTTCACTCAAAGAGAGATTCTCAAAGGTGTCTGTACTTTACTGTATAATAAAGCAGAGAAAGCTGTCAAGTCATCACAGCCATATATATAGATACTAACAGCACAACCTGTTTTCATGCAACAGTACCGCTGACAAGAATGTACTGATTCCGATTTTAACAACAACAACAAAATACCAATATTTGTCACTTATTTGAGCTTTTATCATTAAAACAGATCACTGTTTGGTCATGTTTTAAATACAAACACATGCATTAAGATATATTAGCTTTTTTATTGCTGCATCATCAAATGTGACCCTGGATCCCAAAACCAGTCTTAAGTAGCATGAGAACATTTGTAGTAATATCCAAAAATACACTGTATAGGTCAAAATCATTAGAATATTAAGTAAAGTTCATGTTTAATTAAAAATTTTCCACCGTTATATTTATGGGCTTTTTGCCTTTATTGTTATTGGATAGTAAAGAGGTGACAGGAAAGTGCTGTGTAGAGATGGAGGAGCAGGATCGGCAATGGACTGCACTTGGGTCGCAGAGAGCGTACTAGTGCTATATGTCGGCGCACTAACCACCAGGCTATTGGCGCCGACTCGAAACTTTATTTTTGTGAGTGAATGCAGAATAATTGCGAACAAAAATGGTCGGAAACACGTCTACAAACTTCACTCACTGCTGCTGCTCTTTGGGAATTATCCACTTAAGTTTGGTATCTTTGTAAAGCTAAGAACTTCAGCTTTCAGGTTCATTGATTCTCAAACCTGTTTCTTCTTAGCAACGACCTGCCTCTTATGGACAATTTTCGATTTTTTTGCACCCTCAGATTCCAGATTTTCAAATAGTTGGATCTCGGCCAAATATTCTCCTATCCTGTCAATATAATTATATTTTCTCATCTTTTCAGCTTTCAGATGATGTATTAATCTTATGGAATTTTGTGGTCCAGGGTCACAATTTAGCTTTTAGACAAATATTGACAGCTTTTCCCCAAAAAACTATTAAATATCGGTTTGTCATATCTGCATTTTTATGTTATAGACAATATGTTTATGGTTTAAAATTGATCAGCCAATAATATCTGAAGCCGATACATCAGTGCATCTGTAACACACAGACAAACATTTGGCCATTCCTAGAACTATGATTTGGGAAAGAAAATAGTTCCTAGTCTGTTACACTTTTTTTAAGGTGTCAGTGTTACAGTGTAATAATACATTTAAGTACTGAGTAATAATAAGTAAACACATGAACTTACTATAGGGTTATGGTGTGGTTTAGGGTACAAGTGAGTATGTATATCTGTTTGTTTCTTGGTTCTCGTCGGTGCGTGTGTGTGTGTGTGTGTGCGTGTGCATCCTGAGCGATAGTAAAGCAAGAGAGATCTTTAATGTTATGACTTCCAACTTTTATGACTTTAGGTGACCAAATACTTTTTAAGGTCTACTTGTTAAAATTTTGTATGGCTAATGCAGCAAACTGCAGTTTCCTCATGGACAGACACAGATCCGCTGAGCTCATTCTTAACAATACCACAAAGATGAGTTTTGTGAGCATCACGGATGCTATGAAAATCCCTTTTACATGTTGTTACAGCTGTATGGGAATAGCAGAAGGCAGCAGTGAGACATGTTGCCTCTGATCAGGACGGCAGAGGAGGAATGTGTTTCCAATCTATACAGACCTTGTGTGGGAGCATTTGATCCTCCTTACAGGCAACAGTTTCATCACGTAAACTAATTCACTCGTGTCTGCGCGTCCTTAATTCTTGGAATGTGAATTTATGAGTGAGACTTTTCACAAGTTGTGGATTTATGTGAGCATATCCTAGTTTACAAGGCTCCTAATGTATATGTGTGTAGAGACAGTGTGTTTGCTGTGGCACTCCCCCAATAGTAGAGTACAGAGTGACGGACAGTATAATTTCTCAGAGCCAGCCCCAAACATAACAGCTCTATTCTATCACATTAAACTAGCCGACAAGCTTGCTCTCCTCTCAGTTCTTTTACTGTACTACATCTTCCGTGTTTTTAGTATCATCGTATTCTTGGCTCATTTTCCACTGGGGTCTCGGGACCATTTTTCAATTCAACGTGCATTTTGATGTGAAACTTTTATGGCATTTCAGCTTTGCTTTTCTTAATGTTCTACAATAGATCAAGTTTGCAAATGCTCTAGTGCTCAACACACGCAAACCAAGTGTGACGCTCAAGTGTTTATTACTGTAAATGTACTTTTACAAGCCATTTTCAAACAAATATAGTATAGGTGGCCCATGATGTGTTTTAAAGCATTACAGGCACAATTCTATGACAGGTTACATAAATAATAGAAAATATAATTTCACCAAAGGCTTGTACAATACAGCACAGATGTCAACATTTGGTGGTTCAAATACCCATTTGAAGTCTCCCCTCGGGTTTTAAAGCATTTTGGCTATTTTTAGTGCATGATTTTTCATAGTCTTGTAAGTGCCATTTTCAGGATTGTCACATCCATAACGGTACATATTCCTCATGAATGGACACATGAAAATTAAAATAAAGTAACTATTTCATGTTCTATGAAGAGTTATCCCTTCTCTGTTTGTTGGGTATTATTGCTTCTTGTTTGTGTATTTTAATTCACAGAAATCGTACAAAGTTTGTCATCTCTCAAAAAACTTTTTGTCACATCAACAACGCCCTTTTAGAAAATAGAAAACATGTGCCCATACACTGATGTTTTTCTATTGTGTAGACTCTATCAACAAAGGTTTAGTAAAATGTAAACAGATGGTTCAATATATTGGTAACAAATACATTCTCTGAGCATTTATATGTCACATCCATATTGCAAAATGTCACATCCATAACGATGGAGTTGCCCAATAGCTAAACACATCACATGTGGCCATTCCGTTGGTTTTCTTGTCTTCTTAACTTTACAAAAAACAACATAATCAGTTTAGTTTATATATAACTTGGAAGTGGAATCTGCACACTCTTTTAAATTTCTTTAAATAGTTGAAACTAATCTATCACATGACTTGACAAGATATAATATCAATATAATCTCACAATATAAGGAGTATACCACATGAATACTGTTGTATTGAATACTTTTGGTGCACCCTGACAGCACCTGGACACTTTCATTGTACTGAAAAATTGAACACACACACATAACCTCTTAACCTACCAGGGTTAACCTCAGTGTCACTCAAGCTGACATTAGCTCATCAACCCTACAGAAGGATTTACATGCACAGGTCATGAGAGCTATGAGCAAAAAGACCTTGAAACAGATTGACAGGCTAGACTGACGATTCAATTTATACCCAAGCATCTGACAAGTTCAGCAGATGGAAAAGTGGACACATGGGCAGCAGAGAGCATCGAAACTCACAGCGAAGGTATTCACAAACACAGACACACACCCTGAAAACCCTCTCTCACACGTGCGCTCTGAGTCACGCTAAAGACAAATCACACCCTTTGCTCCGCTGACTGTTCGTTTGTTTTCACTGGCCACAAATTTTTCCCAAATTGATGCAATTGAATTGATTAAATAATGGTCTGTTTCCTCCTATCAGACTGCAGTGTAAATGTTTCACTCTTTCTTGCATGTCAGGCACATGTCAATCTATAACACAGACAGCCCCTTTAACTCCTCATGTCTGAACAAACAATGTTTGCTTTCTCGTTCTGTGTGGTATCTATCAAAGAACGTATTGTAAACATATTATAAAGACACCTTTCTTTTAAGATAGGTTAATAAAAGTTTTTGAGTTTGAGAAGATAAAATGACGACTCGTTCACGAATGTAATGCTACAGTCGCCATCTAGCGGACAAAAATACTGTTTCTAAAGGACCAAAAGGAACCGTTTTTTTTGTGTTCATACAATGCAAGTCAATGCGGGTCAACATCTTTTGGTTACCATCATTTTTCAAAAAAATCTTATTTTGTGTTCTGCAGAATAAAGAAAGGCATACAGGTTTGAAACGATAGGTAGGTGAGTAAACTAAAGATTTTTGGTGAACTATGCCTTAAACATGGTGTTTTAAAGCTGTGATTGTGTGATTTGTGACAGAAATAGTACAGATGCTTTAATATTTCTTCTTAATTTTGTGCAATAATTTCTTTGTTTTATATGTTCCATTTAATTTAGTTTCATTTCTAAAACTCCACTACATGAAAAAATTACAAATTTGCATGATTGTGAATCCCATCTGTGTGGAATGTGGACCCAGCTGTAGATTATTATAATGAAATACAATCTAAAATATTTAACTAAAAAAAATTCCAATATATTTTATTAAAATATTTGCAAACATTCAATTCAGTTTAAATGTATTTTTATAATGCTACTACACAATTCTGCATTGATGCATAGCAGTTTTACAGAACCCAGGTGCTGTCAGGTTCCTAAAATGACAAAACATAAACAAAGGAAATGAATAATAAATGCAATGAAGGATTAAACCGTTCATTCAAACATACGTGTAGCCAAGCAGATAAACACTCAACTACACACACAGCAGCACAAGAGTAGATGAAAAAGAAGTGATGAAGCGATACAGTTGAGAAGAGGAGGAATGAAGCAGCAACCCAAACCAGCAGCCTGTAAAAATAAATCACACATCTGCTTCCAATAAGCCTGTGACATATTAATGCCCCCTCTGCTTGTTATGAAATTCCTGTAATGCCCCCCTCCCCGGAAAAAAATGTGCATACAGTATGTCATCCATCAGCTTTCTCTATCTGTTCATCATTACCCTTCCTTCTCTATTTTAATCATCAAATAATCGATCTGTCTGCTTGTCAATATGTTTATCTATCAACATACTGTAAGAGTACTGTATATGTAGAAATAATGATTCTGGCAGCAGAATATTGAAAAGCATCTGAAATGCATTTATACAGAAAATAGATTTTTGATGCAGTAGGATTTTGGGTAAACAGATCTCTCAGAATTATTCCTTGGACATCGCGTCAGAGCAACATGTGGCCTTTATTAAAACTCATCTGAATGCAACACAGTAAGGGGAGGAATGGAGACTGCAGGTCTTTGAAGCGATGTGAATTTGAACTCGGCAGCTAATTGGCCGCAGACAAACTGAAAGTTTGTTTATTTTTTTTTGAGGAAGAATGTTGTCCTGCAGAGCAGAAGCGGACATGTGTTGCTCTCTCAGGGACTAAACTACAGTTCCATCCAAATTAACTCAAACTAGCCATAACCAGTACAGAGGGAAAAGATTTTAAAGATCAGGTCATTTATTATTTTGTTTATTGTAGACTAATATTCTCATTTAATTTGACCAAGGAATTGTAACAAATAGACCAAACAAAGCTTGTTGTTTTAAAATGATTTGATGCAAGACTGGACAATATTAAATAATAGTAAAAGTGCATAATTCAGGATTAGATTCCCTTGCAACACATATACTGATCGAATGTTCCACTGTATGTCACTGTTGATAAAACGTATGTCAAATGCAATGTAAATAAGCAATAGGCTTTAAAGTTATGAACATGTTATGCCTCTTGTTACTGCTATATAAAGAAATTGTATTAGGAGGCTATTATAAAATAAATTTACTACCAACACACACCATTTATAACACTTCATGTTTTTCATTGGGTAACACTGTGTTTACAATAAGGTTATATTTGTTAGCATTAGTTAACATAAACTAACAATGAACAATACAATTACTAATACATTTTTTAAATCAAATGTTGTAACTGTTCATATTAGTTAATGCACCATGAATTAACATGAAAAATGATATTGATATTGACATTAACTGACATTAACAATAATAAATGCTGAAATCTGCTCATTGTTTCATTGTTATTGTTTATTTTCAGTCATTGTTTTGCCAAAAACCTGGTAAAACACAACATGCATTACACACACCACCGCACAGATTTGCACACTATAAAAAACTGTATTAATACAAATTATGACATGTTTCTTGTCTTAAAACAATAAAAAAACTAACAATTTTTTTTAAAATATTTACCAGTTGTCTGTTATTTCTTACAATTATTTTAACTCATTTGAAAAAAAAAACAAGTTTAACAAACTAAAAATATAACACAGCATTTTCACAGCAGCCAAATTGCTAGTAGAAAACAAAAAAACATTCTCAACTTCCGTTTTTTATGTAATATTGCATGTAAAATGTATTTAAAAAGTAAACCCATCATAATATCTTTTAAGTGTTTGGGGAAATTGATGAAAATTCTCCTAATATTTAAAATGCTGAATTTTATAGTAATAAAGTAAAGATAAATATATAATTATTTGTTCAATACATTTGAACTGTGACAGAATCTGTTGCAGCTTGGCACAAGTTGTCGCTACAGTTCACACTGCAGGATGTATTAGCTTCAATTAAAGCTTAACTTAATTTAAGCATAAACCCTTAACTGCTGCAGTCATCACAATCCTACTGTAGCATAGACTTTATGACATCACTCATATTAACACTCAGGCCGTATTTCAGTGACCAACAAAAATATCCTCCTTATTTCCACATAATTGTGAACAGAAATGCACATTTCAACATCCATCGCTGATAAGCGTTTCATCCTTTTAGTTGCCGGGGCATATGCATTGCGTGCTAAACATCCAGTGCCTATGTGTCCCTCTAAATGGATCAGACAGTAAGTCACTCAAATCCCATTAGGCCCCTCTAATCTTGTCACATGTGACCACGGCACGCTTATTACAGGGGTGATGCCCAGCCATGCAGTTCTCATGTGGACCCTACAACTCCACCAGATGCAAGAGTCCGTTGCTCTTACAAGAACCTGTGGTCAATCCATCAAAAGTCCTAATCTTCATCTATTGCACCTTAGCCAGCTATTTGTTTAGGTATTTGATGAGACTTAGGACTTAAGTTGACTGCTAATTATAAGACCCTGTGATTTGTTTAAATAGGGTTAGATGCGAACACAGAAAGTTGACTTGTTTGTGGTAATTCTGGAATGAGCTAACTGTACTTTGACACAAGTACACAGGATTGCCATTGGTTCGGTGCCAAGTGAGTTGTTGAGAAGAGTTGTTACAGAAGATCATCACAGAAACCGTCATCATAAAACAGCATAGTGAACAATTATCTTCATTATCTTCCTTACATCTCTTTGAAAGGTCTGTAAATGCATAAACCTTCATGAAACCCCTCAAGTTGAACCAGATGGCATGGATTTTTATGAACCAGAGCCAAGGGCTCTGACAAACACTAGTGGCCACAAGAGGATGAAACTACTGATCTTACAAGCTCTAGTGGATCTAGAATGTAGAAACTGGCATTATCACTTCGCGTTGCTGTAATCTCCTTCCCTCGTGCCTTGGGGCAACCCAACCAGTACCAGAGCATTTTGATCATATTTGATCCTATAATATATATCTGAACATACAATATATCAAAACACAAAACAGAGCCGCTGCTTTTAAAATATATATTCAATCATTATTCTTATTATTTTTAATCTTTTTTAGAACAGTTCGGAGACAAATGGATCTGTAGATGATTTTTATTTAGCCACGTTTCCACCAAAACTAACTTTTTCCAGGGAACACTTTTCCCCCAGACCTGTTGCATTTCCATCGCTGTATAAAGTACCGTGAAGATTAGGCAAATTAGTATGATGATGAAGGACTGCACTGTAAACAAAAACATAATTTTACATAATTTTTCTGTATTTTTTTTACAGATTTTTCACGTATAATGTAAAAAAAACCCTGTAATTTACTCAATTTAACTGTTTTTTTATATAGATTTTTCATGTAACTTTTAAAATACTGTAGGTCAAAAAGCATAAAATTTACAAGAAAACTGTTATTTTACAGTTTATTTCTAAAAAAAAAAAAGTCGTCAAAAACCATTACATTTTAGAAGACCGCAAATTTACAAGAAAAACGGGGAAAACTTAATTTTACAGGGAAAAACTGTAAATAACTGTTATTTTACAGTTTGTTTCTGCCCAAAGATTTCGTTTTTTTAACAGGATATATTTTTACAGCTGTGCGCGACTGCTTCTTCCAGTCCAGGAGGAGGCGGTAATGTAGAACAATGATAATGTCATACAAAGTGACGAAAATGTATCATTTGTGGTGCAACACTGCAATGTACGATTCTGCATAGAGTCAACCAATCCAAATGCTTTGTGATCGCAACCAATCAGCATGTTCAGCGGCCAAGTCCCACCTCCAAAAGATGCGTAACTGTGCATCTCGTCAGTGACAGGGAAACTGAATTGTGTCATAAATGATGGGAAATTCAAAACAATCTCACGGAAATTCTTAACTATTTTATGAGGTAACTAATTTGTATGAATACGCACCACTGTATTTGGACGTTTTAGAATGATTTGCTTTCACAGCAGAGACAGTTGGGGGAGGGGCTTCAGTGTTGCCAGTGTTACCTCTAAAATAGTTACGAATTCTTGATGGCGGAAAAATGTTGCGTAACAATGACAAAAAATCTCATCAATGGCACAGAAAGAGTTTAGTAAATGGCACCCGTATGGTGTAAGAAAGTTTGTTTGTTGTGACCTTTACCCTGATCTCATTATGGAGAAAGAAGCTTAGCTACACATCCGGTTCAATTTTTTGAAAATCATACCAGTTGTATTACCATAACTTACTATTCACAAAATTCACATAAAAAACTGGTAGTGCATTTGGTTAGCAGCACAAAGATCATGGGTTTGACCCCCAGAGAACAGACTGAATGCACTGCAAGTCACATTTCGGATAAAAGCATCTTCCGTTGTATAAACGTAACACACTGTCATTTAAATGACATCTGACCAATCTTTGTCCATTGACAACTATTTGCTCTGAGCACTATCCAAGCACAACTCCAAACCCAGAAGAAAAAAGAAGAAACTGATGCAAAAGTAACTAACCAATTAGAAAGGAAGATAAAGGATTAGAGTCCTCAGCTCATCTGTAAATGGGATCAAAGCTGATTACCGGGCTTTAGAATGACGTAGAGGAACTTGATGCTACAATCACACGTCTCCTCAGCCGGCCACCCCCTTTTGCAGGGACGGGAACCATCGGGAACAGCCAAGGAGCTCCTCAGAACTCAACTTTTGGGAGGATTTAGGTGAAATTCCAGAGGCACAGGCCTCTAGTTGCCAACATTATGGATTTGAAGAGGGAAATCCTTTATACAGCACTTTCTGTGGCTCTCTTTAATGACGGATTACTATACTAAGCTGTTGGACTACAACCTTTCTGTTAAGGTCTTCAGCAACAAAAACAAAATAACAAACAAGACAATAAAAGGACATCTTGTTGCAAACGCAAGCATCCTGCAACATTTTGAAAGATATCAGTGTGACTGAAGAATAAAAACATGGCTTTGATGCCTGTAAAATTTGACTTGGCCAAGCGAGTTAAGCTGGCCCAAGGACTGTGGCTCCTGTACTGGCTGTGCGTGATGGCCGGCATCCTCATCTTCAGCATGGGCATCTTCTTCAAGATTGAGCTACGCAAAAGGAGTGAGATAATGGACAACAACGAGAGCCATTTTGTGCCCAACCTGCTCATTCTGGTGGGATTGGCGGCCTGTGGCATTAACGCTTTTGGGGGGAAAGTGTGCCATGACTCCCTCGACTCAACCAAGTTCAGCAAGTGGAAGCCCATGTTGAAGACCTACATGAGCGGATGTGTGGTTTTCTGCGTCGCTCTCTTTGTCACGACCCTGCTGTGTTTCTTGATGCAGATCTCTCTGCACTTCGTCCTGGCCGAAGGCCTAAAGAACGGAATGAAGTACTACAAAGACACGGACACACCGGGACGGTGCTTCATGAAGAGAACCCTGGATATGACCCAGATCGAGTTCCGCTGCTGTGGAAACAACAACTACAAGGATTGGTTCGAGATCCAGTGGATTAGCAACCGCTACCTGGACTTCAGCAATGACGACGTTAAAGCGTAAGTATCGTGAAGAAGTTTTGCAAAGCAATAAAAAACCCTAAATATTAATATATAATGTGAATAAGAGTTGGTGTGGCGTCTAGGTAGAGTTGGTTCGGAAAAACAACTTTCATGTGATTTCTTGTTCTGCTATTTGAATTTTAAATAAAAAAATCTTGTGTAAAATTTCACTAGTGGACAAATATGAGGTCAATGGCCTGCATTTTATAGTCAAGTAGTCAAGGTTGCTATCCACAATGCTTTATAGTAATGAAAACTTGTTTAAGAAAGCAGCTAAGCAGACAGATATCATGTGATCTTGAGGACCTGTAATAAAACATCTATTACGCATATTATGTACACAATAACAACGGTTCTTAGTTCACAAAAAAGAAAACTATTAAAACTTTTTTGTTAATTAAAAAATATTGAAAAGCTTATAAAATGATTGCTGCTTTAGCAAAAAAATGAAAAGTTTAAATTGAGTCACTAAATTTATTAACTGAACATGAAGATAAATCTAAACTAAAAACATAAACTAAAAATAAATTCAACTTATAGCAACAAATAATAAACAAATAAATAACAAATTAATAAAAGCACATAACCCAATCCCTACAGTTTTTTAGAATGAACCTTTTAAAATAAAAATAAATATTACAACTTAAATATATCAAATAAAAAATTTACAGGAAAACTTAATATACAAAAATAAAATTATAATTATAATAACTCACTATGAAACATGAAGCTGAATTTCTGTAAACCTACATTTCTGCAAAAAAACCTACTTTTTATTTTTATGTCCTAAAGGCAAATAATGCCTAAATTCTGGTGGAAGAAAATCCAAGGAGATGTTTATTAATGTAATTTAAAGGTGTTTTTTTTCTTATTGAAATACATTTCCCTCATTTATCCAGAGAGCAACAGTGCTTTTAAAAAGGTATCATTCATACATGAACTAGTCATTCTTAAAGTGGAAAGACTATCAAGATCATACAATGAGATTTCTAAAATATTACATTAAAAACTGCCACGATATTAATGTCTCTATATTTGATGGTTTTTATCATTTTCAGCCGTGTCCAGAGCAACGTTGAAGGCAAATATCTAATGGAAAGCGTTCCCTTCAGCTGCTGCAATCCGGGCTCTCCTCGCCCCTGCATCCAGCATCACCTGACCAACAACTCGGCTCACTACAGCTATGACCATCACACTGAAGATCTGAACATCTGGACCAGAGGCTGCCGGGAGGCTCTCGTGTCTTACTATGGAGGCACGATGAACAGTATCGGAGCTTTCGTGCTGCTGTTTATTATCTTAGAGGTGAGTTGGTTGAAGAAATGGAATCACGTGTGTTGACAATAGCGGACCTTTGATCTTGCATTTACATAGATGGTCCATAGTGGCAGTGTTATGAGATTATGATGTGCGCTGCTGGATTATAAAGTCAGCTGGTGCATAAGGAGTATTATAAATAGGCCTGAAAGAAATGAGTTAAGTAATCGTTTTATTAATTTGATTTACACGTTCTGTGTTGATGGCATGATGGGGTAAAGGTGTCTCTTCAGCAGATCAGTTTAGCAAACAAATATTACATTATAAATACTACAGAGTCCCAAATGACACAGTCAAGGCTAATACGAGTAGGAGCTTATCTAAGGGGGCATTTACATGACACCGTATTCAATTAAAAAGAGAAAACGCAAACATTTTAACAATGTTTTCTTCTTGCGTAAAACTTTTCAAAACTGCAAAGAAAATACTTTTCAGTTCATAGTACATTGTTGTCATGTAAACAGAGTATAGGCCACAAAAATTTATACAAATTGGTTAACATCTAATTTGCATATATTTGTCATCCAAAGCTCCATCGATTCCTCAATTGACTCACAAGACTGAATATTAGTTCTGTCAGGATTTAAGTGTAACACATAATTCAATGTTATTTAAACTTACAAAGAGTAATATCAAAAAGTCGAGCTGAGTGGAGTGGAGTTGGGGATGGAGGAGGGTGATTTGCTTGTGAGAAACACGATAGCTGTTAAGAGCTAAATACATTTAAAATGGAAGTTGTTATAGCTGCATGTTTCTAGTTGTGGATCAGCTGATGCCAGCTTGACTCACGTGACCTGACAGAACTAAATAGATAAATATAAGTTATTAGCTATTAGTTAGCAACCTTGAGTTTGTTTCCCCAAATGGAAACTTTTATTGATAAAAACCTGCCCCACAGTTTTGTAATTAATTTTACAAAACTATTCATAAATATAGAGGGCTTAGCAGATCTCAGCACAGTGCACCTGAAGTTAATGGTTGATGTGATGTGATACCAAAAGTTGTTTAACCTTAATTCCAACTGCAGGAATCTGCACGGAAAAGAGACCTCAATCTTTTTCATGGAAAAGTCAAACATATGTGGATCACAACAAAAGAAGCACACACTGATAATGTTAGCCAACCTAACAAGACCAAACCCTTAATGAACACAAACATTCCTGACATTGAATGACTTCAGATTTAGTTGGATGGTAAACTGTTCTGTTGTTTTTTTTTGTGTTGTAGGCTGTCGTGACTGTTGGACTGCAGTACCTGACCACCGCCCTGGAAACCATGGCAGATCCAGAGAGTGAAAGTGAGGGCTGGCTTTTGGAGAAAAGCGTGAAGGAGACCATTTCTGGCATCATGGCGAATATCAAATCGCTGGGTAAAGGAAATCAGGTACAAGAGGAAGATGCACAAGCTCCTGCAGAAAGCTGAGAATGCCACACCCATCGGGACTGAGGCCACTCCCCCTGCATACATACATACATTGGGTGGGAAGAAAAGAATGAAAAATTGATTTGCCCTGCAAATATATGTGTATGTACATACGATCAATCACACACACATACGTACAACCAAATTATCAATAAATTTCATTTGTGAATATATGCCCACACTACTATGTAAATACAAAGTTTATTTTTTAAAATGTAATATTTTATAGAAAAAAATGTATTTGTGGTTATATTTGTGGTTTAGTGAATTTTGAACCATCTCTAATATTCTGACCAAACAGGCCTCACAGCCTAGCATTTTTAGAAATTGTCCCTCATATTTCCAGTTGAGCGGATGTTTAACCCGACAGCATCACACATGCATTCCCATAATGCTTCTTTTCACCCAAGAATGCTATAAAAACAAAATGACTCCTCTGGAACTGCTTACACAGCAGCTTTCTACAGGCAGCTGAGAATAAATGTTTATATGTGTGTCCAGTCAGCTCTCAGACCTTACCTTGCATTTATTTACTCAACGCTGCCTTTAATGGGCCTTACATTGTGTGTCAGTTGTCAAAAGTTCCTGTAACAGTAGAGAAACACTGATGTAAGATGGTACTCAACACATCGAGCATTAATGTGTGCAGTTCTCGGGTTAAACGTCTGCCCCACAAACTGCCTCATGCTGTTAAGAGTACCAACTTGTAAAAGATTCTAGTTGTCAGTACATTAGTGTGATTTTTTTTAAGTCTAAATAAGTCAACTAGTCATATTTGTTCTTATCTTTTTTTCATCTTGACAGGTTCCTATTTCTGTACTTGTCACCTTTTGTCTTTGCAGTAATGTCAGTCTGGATCGAGTTGATCGTGTAGGCAACTCCATTTTGTGAGATAAAGATGTTAAAGAGACTCAATGTTGTTGGGTTTTCTTTACTCTTTTAAAGACTAGTAAGGTCAGAGAGTCAGTAAGTGGCTGTAGAGTTAGTCTCAGGTGAGAGATGTTTGGACAGCAGCAGCCCAGCGGGACACAGCTTAACGTGATAGGATGAGGATTAATATAACTAATATAACCTAAAGTTTAATAGAAACCACAGACTGACCTAAACATAAGCATACAAAAAGCTATGGTTTTGTATTTTTAGTATGGTCTTACAAAAATACCAGTTTAACCGTATGTTGGCATGAGGTTAGAAACAGATACAGTACATTTTAACAAGGTGATTTGAGGGTGAGCAGGTACAGCTGAGTGTGAGCGGTGTTAAACAGGACATCTGTCATCTGCAATTTTCTGAAGTCCATAAGAGCAGTTAATAAGCTTTGTGGAGCAGCTTACCTTCTCAGGTGAAACTCTAGGACAGGTGCATCTCACACAGAGAAGAGAGCGCAAATACAGCTGCAGGAGTCAACCGATCTCATACTGTACAGAAAACTTTTTAGACATTGTAAATGGTTACCAAAATAAACAATGCTATGAAATGCAATCTGAAGCAATATATATGCACTGTTTTCTAATAAAAGTGCAAAAGATAATAAGACATATCCTTTAAATAACCAGCACATATCCAGAAACATAAAATGTTTTATAGTATAATGCAATGTAAGTCGCTTTGGATAAAAGCGTCTGCCAAATGCATATGTAAATGTAATATAGCCAATTGCTGCAGTTTACTATTTACAGGATTTGGTAGTCACAAGTTCACTACGAGTCAAAAGTTTAAGACACTTCAGTAAAATGTTTCTTATTATTAAAAATAAAATCTGATCTGAAGGTGTATGGTTAAATGTCTGAAATTAGTTTAGTAGACAAAAATATAATTTTGCAAACATACATGTTTTTTCATGAGAAAACCAACATATTATTTAATAAAAAATGTTTTTGAATTGAATAATTTTGACTAAATAATGAAGAAAGAACAGCAAATAGGAGCTCAGAATAGATGGAAACGCCTTTAATAGTTTTAAAAGAATCTCAGGATGAGACCTCAAGAAGTTGCTAATGTGACTACACAATGTGCTAAAATATAACATGTTTTAATTTTTGTTACAGCATAATTCCCATAGTCCCCTTTGTTTAATTTCATAATTTTGATAAGTTTATTATTATAAAATGTGAAAAATATGAACACATAAGTATGTCCATAAACTTGATTGGTATTATGAAGAGGGACATTGTAGTGCTAAAGAGCATTTTATTTTATGTATTTTTGCATATATTGTCAGAAGAGTTTTAGTTTTAGAAAAACTACAGCAAATAGCCTATGGCTAAAGGTGAACTTCAAAAAACATCAATTTATTTAAAGTAGATTATTGCATTTATGAAACATCAACAACTGCAAAGACAGCAATGCGTCATAAAAATGTTAATAATCAAAGCCTTAAGACTAAAGTAATATAGTTCAGTAAGCAACTGTTGTAGCAACTTCCTTTAGAAGCAATACTTCAGAACCAAAACATCAGGCAAATGCCAACATTTCAAGGTTGCCTCTTAGAATCCTTGCATTATTGTTTCGCCGACAGTAACACCAACAAGGTTGGTAGGTTGTAATTTGCTGTCAGTATAATGTGATATTGCCAAGGAATTCCTCAGTGAAAACCTGTGAAAAGACTCCAATGTCTAAACACAGTGAGCTGGACAGCGGCTTAAACTCTCAGTGTAATCCTCTTTATTCCAGTGCTCCTCAATCTGCACAGAACTAGGACACACTGGAGAAAAGCAGTAGCAAGCAAAATAGGTTATTTACTAAATCAGGTCACATGTTCACCTACATAAAGCAACTAACCTCACCTGCTTGGTTAAGCCATTTAACACTTCTGCTATGGGTTAGTCAGTGACACGCAACACAAATTATTTTATCTTTTTTATTTCATTAATGTTTTACAGTATAGTACAATGTACCCATTTATACAAGAATTCACATATTAACAAGTCAGGTTGTGATCCGATATACTGCTCCACCCGCTGGAAGCGATCACTGCATTAGAAAGGGTTTCATCTGAATCGAGTGAGGCATGAAAACCAGCATGTGTTTGTATGTGTATGTTTTATGTCTGATGCAAAATAAATTGTTTAGTACTCGAGCATCAGGCCACTATAAAGAAAAACAAAAGAGACCAAGAGTCTAAAAAGAGACAGAAGCTGAAACTGAATTCAAGACGTGCATTTCTGTATCCGTTACGGGCAGCAAATTCTGAAATAAAACGTGAAAAAACAAACAAGACGGCACGGCACACACGTCAAAATCACGTTTAGAGCCGCTTCGGTTCATGGAAAGCTAGTTTCCAAAGATCAAATACAACAAACACCCTGCAAGAAACACACAACTACCACACATCACAAAAGAAGGGAGAGAAACAAACAGTTGTAAAAACTGACCACCGTATAAATCCATTGTATTAGAAACATACAAGCTAAACAAGTAAAAACACACTCTCTCTCTCTCTCTCTCTCTCTAACACGTGCACACATACAAACGTAAACCAGACGCTTGAAGGGCAAATTTGCGTGCTCTTGGATTTTCCTTACATTGGCTTGTTGTGAATGGACATCTCGAAGCACATTAATTAGGTGGCCATAACAAAAACATACTGCAGCATTTTCAACGGGGAGACAGAGGATGCTGTACAGCCTACAGGTGGGCGCTACACCTGCACGGCAACTGATGGACATTTGTGCTTACCAGCCATCTGAGAACCTTCTTCAATATATTTAAACAAACTAGCTTGAAAATAATTTAATGTTACTTGAAGCCGACAGAAATTAAATAGCATTCCTATAAAGAGTACTTGTGTTGCATCAACCCATGTTGTCGCAGTTCAATACCTTAGCTATATATCTTTTTAAATATGTTTTTCATATCATAAAAAAGAAAAGGGAAGGAAAAACTCTCCCCCAAGACAGAAACAAAAGTCATGCATTCATCCACTGTCTAAAGATGAAGATGAAGAAAGGGGTGGAGGAGAGCAAGAGGCCTTGGGTGATGCCTTGGCAACCTCTAGCCCGGATGTGCAGGTCCCCTTATGTGTTAAAGGTAAAATTCACCCAAAAATTCTGTTATCATTTACTTACGCTCATGTCCCGTATCGATTTGAATCCTCCACAGAACACAAATGTTACGGACTGACAGACTCAGTCACCATTTACTTTCATTATAAGGAAAAAAGCAGCATTAACAATATAAAAAAACAACTCTCTCTATGTTCTAAACACTCATAATGACATGAGTGCAGAAAAAGACAACTTTTATTTTTGGGTGAAGTGTTCCTTTGAGGGTAAAAAAAAAGTGATACATGACTTTACAGATGTTGCCAGTCAATCCCCACCAGAGTCTGGTTGGCCTCTTGGGCATGGCCGATCTCCTCTGTGATGCTGTGCTGGCGCCACAATTTCTGGATCTTTCTGTAACGCTCTTGGCACAAGTGTAAAGGGTTTCCCCGTCTAAGACAGACAATACACAAGATGCTTTTACAACCTGTTATTGGTAACTGAACGCTATGAATACGAACAATAAATGGATGTGCATGTTATACCTGAGCCCTTGGTCTGTTTCCCCGTAGTCATCTAGATATGGGGGAGCGTAGAAACAGCCCTTAGTTTTACCAGCCAAGAACAGGACCTGACTTTCCCGCACCCTGACACACAAAAACACAAATCATCTCATGCTGACATTCATAAAGCATCAAGCCATTTAAGGTTGGGATTTTAATATGCACACACCTGAGGAAAATGCCCACTCCGGCCCCGCACGCGAAGGTGTGTGCCGTGCACGCGCCCACATCATCGCCCTCCAGCTCGGTCTGACAGCAGTAGCTCTGAGAGCACAGCATGGCACCGCACACCAGACACAGTGTTGGAGCACGAGACTTATCACCGCCTGACTTAGGACACCTGCGCGCCCAAAAAAATGACATGATCGACTGTTTCTCGGCTATAAAACTAAACCACAGAAGTCTTTGAGACTGAAGTGACTCACGTGAAGCTGGAGGCCTGGTTGATAAGAGCGCTGTAGTCTTCTGGCAACTCTATCAGATTATTGGACTCTCTGGGAAACCTAAAGCAAGAAACGGCATGTATGAAACAGGTGCATTAGCCATATTGAACGTTGAGTGTCCGGGGTCACGAGTGCGGGGCAGACCTAATGAGAGTCGTGCTGTTCTGCAGACCCTGCAGCACACCTGGATGAGAGCACCACCTGCACATCAACAGATTTTCATCAGACCATCAGTCATTCGAGCAAGAAATGCTTGGCAGGTGCACACTGACTAGTTCTCAGAGATTATGTATGTTAGGTAGTGATGGAGAAAGATAGTCACCCCCGCAGCAGAGATTCCATCAGTTCCAGGTTGTTGTAGTAGAGCTGTAGCAGGTTGGATGGCAGACACAGGTATCCGCACAGAGCCTCCCATTCACCCACGCCTACAGCTGAACAGGTGTCATGAGTCATGAGCAGTGATACAGAGTTTCTGTTTGTTCACAGTGAGGGGTAAAAGCAGGAGAGATAGATGTGAGAGATTTACCGTGTAGCTCAGGTGGTGCCGGAGCTCCGTTCAGATAGTGGAAGAACAGGGCTGTTGCTCTCAGAAAGGGAAGGATTCCTGCTTTCACACAGCGCCACAGGTGCCAGCCTGAGCTCACCTCACGCAGCCCGCTGAAAAACGTGCACAATCTCTGAGTAAGAATGAGGAAAAAATAACATTTGCAAAATCAACATTAAAAACTTCTCATGGTGACTTCTCACCTGCTCAGGTGTGTTCTCAGAGTGTTGTATAGCATACACATGCTCTCCTCTTCCTCCCTCTCTGCTCCTCCACTTTCCTGCTCCATCTGTACCTCCTCTGATAACAAATGAACATCATCCCAAAAACCCAAGAATAAAAACCTTAAACTCAATGTAAAAGTATTAGCGCTTGTGAAGGGGAGGATGCTGACCTGGTATGGAGGTGAGGAGAATCTGCACCAGGTGAGCAACAGTGACCAGCTGTAGGAAATACAGCTGTGCCGTATCAAAACTCAGCCCTGAGGAATCCAAGCAGTGAAGTGCTGGATGGGACAGCACCAGACTCACCTGGCATACAAACACAGAGTTCAGAGAACAACTCACCCACAGGTGATCACAAACAACTTACCTAAACATCACCAAGCACATCATAACACAGAACCAAATCACAAAGATTGATTTCATATTGATTGCTATGTGAGCAAATGACATTAACGATAACAACATTATGCTCAAAAAGCTCATGCAGTTACTCAATTTGCAACTAATTTCATTAACATAAACCGTCATAAAAAGGAATTGTTTTTCTGAAAGTGGAACATACTTTCTAGTGTTTACTAACCAGCAGATGGAACATGTCTACATCCAGAATACATGGGATGTTCTCCACCTGGGAATCGGGAACAAGGGCTGCATGGAGACAAACATTCACATCAATGCAGCAAGTGTTATCATTCAAACCACCCCAATAGTATAATGACAGAATGCCTGGTTTGTTTGGTTAGCATAGAATGCGTTGCTTTCTGTTTTTATGTGATAACTCGGTATTACAGGTTTTTAAACAACAGTAACTTTTTAATGTTGTGTTAGCTAACCCCTTTATCTTGTTGTATTGTGTTATGGGCTTTTCACACTGGACGCGATAGAGCGATGCGATTTTGAGACGCGATGATGCACTGGAATAAAAACAATAGATCCCCACGAAGCCTTTCACACTGTACAAGATGAATCGTGCGACGAGAAAGCGATGCGTTTTTAGTTCAACCAGTGTGTCGATGGAACAAATGGAAATAAATGGTGAGTTTAAAAACTTAGTGAGCTGGCTCAAAATACACTAACTGAAGTTGCAAAAGGCGACGAATCGTTCGCGCTCACTGTGAAACCATGAATCGTCTGCAATTCGCGTCGCATTATTGCATCGCCTTCAGTCTGGAAAGCCCTTTAGTCTTAATGTTCAAGTCAGACTTTTAATATTTATACATATGTATAACTGTCTGCAGATGCTGACAACTTGATCTTGAGTGGTCAGGGCAGACACCTTGCACACAACGGCCCACAGAATACGCTAAAGAGGCATCTATGTCTATTCGGTTGTTAAGTGATGACGTCAGGTATACTATTTCCGGGTCCAAGCCTACACTCATTTCAAGCGGGGCTACAGCATAAACAGAGGTTTATAAGCACTGTTTTTTCATATCGCCTTTTTAAGCAAAACATTAATGAACTCACCATATATACACTACATTCTCCAGGCTCATGGAATCCCCAAAATTAATATTTTAATAAACTTCGAACAATTAATCGCCGTCTGGCCATTTGGAATTTCGTTATGGAAATAAAGGTTAAAATCGCAGTTTTCCAGCTCGCCACAAGCGTTTATTAGCATTTTTTTTCCGGTTTTCCTATGGCATCTGATAGAGAGTTTGGACCCGGAGACGGTACATGACCTTCCATATATGGTAGTGTGACACGTCAGACTAAACAACCGAATAGACAGTTTCATCGGACATACACGCATGGCCCGAAGTTAAAGGTGTAGTAGATCATTTGGAAAATGCTAACGTTAGTCTGCTAGCAGTGCAATCATTCGATCCCTCCCTCTCGCGAATCACCATCCAAAGCCATGCCTCCCCTGAAACACCTTTCACAGACGATATATAAATATACAGTAAAAATACCAATGTTTCATTTTACTTATTGATTGCTATCAGGGTGTTAAGAGACTTCCAACCATCATGACAAAAAAACATTTCTGGACAGGATTACCTACTCTGCCTTTAACTTCCAGTCTGCATTTGTTGATTGGTCTGGCTAGTGGCTAATAATATAACTATTTATATTGTATTGTATAATAGCTGAATAAATAAACTATTTGTTAAATGGGTCACAAAAACGTAAGCAGTCACATTTGTTTATGTTGTTGCTTGGAAACTATGTCTAGGGTTAGCAGAATGAGTGCTGATTCCCACCTGCTAGGAGCCTAATAAAGTGACTCTGTACAACAGCTTGAGATGAGGCACTCCAGCAGGCCGAGCCAAAGCGAGTCAGAGAGCTCAAGCAGTCATCCTACAAACACAAGAGAGGGCACTTAGATGAGGCAAACTATTGTGTAATATTTATTTATTGTATAATTTCAACAACATGATTTTAATATCCAAGTACCTGTCTGCACGGTAAACTTCCAAACAAAGGCTTCTCTTCGTCCACCAGCAATCTCTCTGTGTGACGAATAAAATGTCTTTTTACTTTTCATTGGCATTAAGTTTAAGATGACTAGCTTTTCAGTTTTAACTGCACAGTATAAAGCATCAGTGTGGCCTGACCTATGGACTGGATGGTGTAGGCACAGCTGCCCCAGCACATGATTGGCACACGGGGGTCCTGCTCATTGGGATGCACCTTAAGACCAACTTTATACGTGGATGTGCCAAACGTGGTCAACATTTCCTTTATGGTACTTGAGTATGGATTCCTGAGAGACAGAAATGTGCTTCTCAATAGACTGTCAATCAGGACACTTTGAGCGAGGGATTATGGGTAATTGGAAGTGATCTTACTTTGGAGTGTGATCCAGTCTAAAGCCATCAGGCGGATGGCAGTCTCGAGCACTGTCTGTACCTTCCTCACCTGTACACACACACACACACACAAAGCTTTAGTTTTATTTAGCATGCATTGCAAGAAGCCTAATCAGACCACATCAAAGCAAATCTGAATGAATTGTGTGTGTATCATCATGTGTACTGAGATGTTGCACCCACCCTGTGTATCTCAGGGTTACTTACTGGTGGGCGTGGTCTTCCTGTGAGCAGCGTGCAGGGCTTTGATCTGCTGGGAGGTGATGTTCACCCACTGCTTCAGATCAGGCTGATCAGCGCTAAGCAAACACACAAATACACACTTAAATCCATCCATCTGAACACCCTACAGAATTATAAAGCACATTGTGGGCTTAGCAATGCTGAGCTCATGTGAGAGGGGCTTCTAGTCTCTATTACACAAAAGGATCAGAGAGGTTGCCATATGTATCACAGACAAGCGTATTACACTAACTCCATCAGTTATCAGCTCAGCATTCATGTGGGGGCGTATGTGGGGTGTTCGGTTGAGCTGTAGCAGAGGCGTAATACATATCACACCAGTTTGGTGTGTGTGTTGAAGTACCTGCAGGTGGTTTTAGCGAGGGGCAGCAGCGGGATGACTGTGTTGCTCAGACACTCGCAGAGCGGACACAAGAACTCTCCATTCTCCACATCGTAGCTGGTGTGAACGCGGAGCCTCTGCTGTCGACGCTGCTCTTTAGCCTGCACTGCTTCAAAATACCTGCAGGGGGAGACATTACACACAGATACATTTTAAAGACATGTACTACACTGTGGAGATATTATGAGATCAAATATGTTTTCATGCGAAATCAAATTCATGTAATAAATTGTTGGCAAAATATTTGAATACATATTCAAAAGAATTGTCAAGAACTAACACGGTTTTCACTACCACGAAAGATAGATAGGTTTTAAACAATCTTTAGATTGGACATTAGGACATGTTTCCAGTGATTCTGGTTTGATGCCGATTCTCACCTCTGCCAGCAGTGTGAATGCATGATGTGTCCGCAGCTGCCCGTGTGTGTGCCAAACGAAAGGTCCGGGTGCATGAAGAGAGGGTCATACTTGTCTGTTAAACACACACAGAAAAACATTAACAAAATCAGACCGGACAAGCAAATGTTTAATCAGGGTTTCTGCAGGTTTCACAAAGTAAAATTGTAGACTTTTTAAGACCATTATAAATGAAATTTAAGACCTGTATTACAACATAAAAAACGCACACCTAACGCTACAGGATTAATTTCTTTCTTGCACAGTATGCTTCAAAAATGTTGTTAGCGACTGGTTCTTTTTAAAGCCAGGCATCATTAAAACTTACACTTCCCCATAGTTAAACAGCAAATCACAAAACATATGGTTCTGATCATATCCTGGATTTTGACATGGATTTTTGATTCTGATCATTTCTTCAGATCAGCAAAGTGGGGAAATCAAACTTTGCTTTTCATTTACCTTTTAAAAACCATTCATTCCTTTTAACAATAGTAAATGAATAAATAGTGTTTACATTAAGTGTTTCTGACAATGTGTGTGGGGAGAATTTCATTAGATTTACTTTGTTTTACAAAGAATAATGCCTTTTTAAATGTATATTGTTGTTTCTTAAAGATACCTGCCATTAATAACTTAAGAATACTTGTACTAAATATGAGCCGTTTTAAGAAGTGAATGTTGTGAAAATGCCCAGATATCAGATGATCAAGTCCTGATTTTATGATTATTTATCTTCCAGGCTACATCATATATGCATATTTTAAAGACAGACAATATATATAATCAAAAAGTATGGCACAAACGTGAAGTGACAGTAAATCACTCTTTGTAAATACGGTCGGATCTCTTGAAATCAGATTGACAGGTATAAAGTTTTAGTAGCTTCACCTTCTATTACACAGTACACACAAACATTTACAGCTGCAGATCTTTCTTATAAAATGCATTCCTGTATGATCGATCAGCACATTAAACTACCACAATAAAATTTTGTTGCGTGCTCTCTCATAGTATATGTATCGTTTACAGTGCAGATGCAATCAAATTGCATGTCGACCCCGCCATACCCAACAGATTATGTAAAATATGCGACGATGCACTTTTATACTGAACTCACTGACATAGAGAGCGCGCATGCCCATAAACCTCTTTTGTCGTTCATTTGTCTTTCGTCGTTTATTTGTCTTTCGTCGTTCATTTGTCTTTCGTCAATAATCTGCAGTTCACATGCATTCCGAGACGCGATCCGTACAGATCAACTAAGACCCGTTTAACCACTACTGAATAATAAAATTTGTGGTAAATGTCTGTGGTACAATCTGAAAGAAACTTGCCAATAACACGAAGCTGATTGGCTGCAATCTACGCTGTATGATGTTCTCATTTGTAGTCCCAATGAAACGAATGCTCATTGAAATGCTCCTGTTTGTAAAAGAAAAAACTACAATACCACAAAATCAAACGGAAGCATTTCAATGAGCATTAGAGGTAGCGTTACATGGCCGTAAGAAAATTAAGACCCGTTTAAAATGATTTAAGACCTAAAACACAATATTTCAGTGAATTTAAGACTTTTTAAGGCCTAAAATTGATTTTGGAAATTAAGACTTTTTTTAGACTTTTTAAGACCCCGCAGATACCCTGTTAATTCTTATGATTTATACACAAGGGCTGACCTGGGTTGCATGGAGGTCTCTTGCGGTTCTTGGACATAACTGTGGAGCGTTGGACGAAAGCAGCAAGCACCATAGCTTTGCTGACAACTCTAATCTCCTGCTCTTCCTGGCACAGGATACACGTAACCACCTGCCTCCTGTCACTGCCACCGGCACGCCACCGCCGCGGTCCTACACACACTAGAGCACTGTCACACGTACTGGGACTACAGAAGACAGACAGAGCAAAAGTGAGAGGTTAGCACACTAAAACCATGTATGTACTGTATTTACTAAATAAAAAATATACACACCTGTGTTCCAGCGATGCTGAAGTGGTGGCATCCAGCTCATCCAGACTCTGCTGGAACAGCTCTTTGTTCTCGTTGATAAAGTGTCTCTGCATCTCTGACATCTGAGCCATGATCTTCTCTCTCCGCAGCCGTGCCATCTCTGCTTTCCTCTTCCGCTCTGCCTTATCTTTATCCCGCACCGTCTGCATACAGACATCCAGTAAGACAATATTATATTATAAAAGGCTCATGATGTGAGTGTGTGATGTTTACTGGACTCACCTCTTCTTGACTGTGCCCTGAGCTGTCAGCAGGGGGCGCACTGGCTGTGCACTCACGGGTGGTCTTGATGTTAGCCACTGTCTGCCAAAGCACAAAAATGGAATGATTACAAAATTCTTTTTGCCTTAATCTGTGATGAAAATCAGAACCATGCAATTCTTAAATTATCAACACACATGCTGCCTCCTAGTGGACAGTTGGAATATTCACACAGCTGTTCTCATGACAGGTGGCTCTGTAATCAGACGGTGATCTGCTTTACCTTGAGAATCCAGCGGATCATGTCCTTGTGCACCTCCAGGTGAGGAGCGTTCTGTAAGGTTTCCAATAAAGCCAAAATGCTGGGAGTGTTTCCTGGAGCTTCACCTGGTCCTACAAGAAAAAACATCGGTTCAATGGTCTACAAAAGCTGATGTGACACTGAAGTGAGTCATGAGACAGAGATCCTTACTGGAGATCTTGAGTGTGAAGTTAAAGCTAGAGTCAGTATCATCTGCACTGCATGTGAGATGTTGCTGCTCTTCAACCAGACCCATGCCTAGAAGATGCAGCACCTGCAGGAGTCAGAGAGTACAGGTTTTATCATTCATCCAGATGAATGGTATGAAAGCAAATCTAATAATTTACACCGACGTACCCTCTGTAACATAGACTCAGACCAATGCCCTCCACTGGGCTCCATGGCCCACTGCAGCACAGCTCCTAGAATCCCCAGCAGTACGTCACACTGCAGGATGTTCACCAGGCTGCCGAACAGCGGACAGAAACGAGGAAGAACTGGCGGAGGTAAAACTAAAAGAAAAAAAGGTGGAACAGTCTGACATTTAACATTAAAAATGTCTTTTGCACTTTCTATATACATATATGCAATAGATGAATTAACATTTATGATATTGTTGATTTTAAAAGTTGTAATATTTGTAAAGTTGTAATACCTGAATATTCACCATTTTGCCTCTTTATCTTCCTCTGAGCCTCTTCAGCCTAAACAAAAAACAACAACAATAATTTAACACTGGTTTAAAACAATTTGGGGGCTACAATGGAAATATGCAGTTACCTTAGACTGGTCTGCTCTGGAGTAATGATGGAAGTAAAGATTGAACATCTTGGCACACTCTGGTCTCAGTTTATAAAGTCCTCTGCCTGTCACACCAGGCTTCCTATACAACACAATACAAACAGGGTTACACACAGACTACAAATATTTACCACACTGTTTTATTCAGGACACTCACTTAAACAAAGCCACGCTATCAATGACCCTCTCCATGCCCGTCTCCTTATTCTCCTGTGGACAAAAGCCAGAGATAGTGATTACTATTATGTACTGTTTCAAGAGGGAATCTATCAAACTACCACTACCAGATAAATGTACCTGTAATCAAGTTAAAAAAACATTATTAAATTCATATTTTTGAAATAAAAGCAATAATACAGTAATTTTACTCATGTTAAGAGGGATTAGGGACTCTACTCACAAAAAATAAAAACTTCAATAATAACTGCACAAAATAAAATGAATTTAAGATGAAAGCAGTAACCAGCAGTGTCAAGATATCATCTATGAGTGTTGACTCACATTCTCTGGCAGGGCTTTGACCAGCTCACTGTGTGCCATGGGTCGAATACACAGCTGGTGAACAATCTCTCGCTTTATCTCATCACTGCCCTCCACTTGACCAACACCTGCTGTGTATCGCTCACCTGAGGAAAAACAACACATACAAACTTGTCATTTTACCATCTATGGTGTCTAATCTGACAAAATAACAGACTAAGCCGCAGTGGGTTGAGAGATGATCAGCACTTACCCACGACCATAATGACCAGGTGCAGCATCTCCTCGATTAGTGTGTTATTCTGCTGAACCACATCCTGACAGACAGACACACATGCATCATTAGCAACACAGATCACAGTTTCACTAGAGAGAGAGCGAGCAGGAAGAGACAGACATGGATAATATATGGCAAGGTAAGAATACCTTGTTAGCATTTTCTCTGCTGTATCTCTTCCTGCAGTCTGCTGAGCTGAAAATATGATAGAGCTCAAAACGGCTCAGCACGATCATCAGGAAATGGTTTGGATCCATCATGGAAGCTCCAGCCTATATCCAAAAAGAACAATTAGATTCAATTAGCAGAATCTTTAATCCAAAGTGACTTAAGGAGTACATCAAAGCATCATTAAAATTAAATCTGAGGCTCGATAGAGGTGATATGTGGAAGTTTATAACACTGCTTGCTTTGCATGTTGTTGAAATGAAAATATATAAAATTATTTATTACATTTCAGTGGTATGTGAACACTTCTGACCTGAAGCATGATGAGGTCTTTGTCAAACATCTCCACCCTGCACTTCACATTGTGATAATAATAAATCTGCAACAAAAACACATGAGCATTTATGAAAAGGCATTAACACTGTCAATCACACAGTTCAAAACAATCAAAATCATTAGAATCAAGCAAAAGCTTCTTGCCTGATTGACCAACGAAAAGCCGTTTCTTCTCCACATCCCAGCATGCACCTGGGCACAGAGCACTAGGCAGCGGAGCGGGTGCTCAATCAACATTGGTGGACTCAGTTCACTCTGTGATAGAAAAGTCTTAAGTGCCAAAACTGTGTATGAAAAACATAAAATGATCAGGAAGACCAAAACCCTAAACTTACAAGTGGCAGTAGCTCAGGGAATCGATAGGCAACTTCTGTTTTGCTCAGCAGAGCATGTAAACCTTACAGAAAGAAAACATTCAGTTAAATACAAGGGTCACAATAGCTTAAAACCTCTATGAAAAAATTATTATGGTTTCAATTTTTTTTCTAACACAAATTACTAGAAAAATATATAATAATTTTATGTAATGCATCCAGTTTTATTTTATGTATTTTCTTTTTATATTACAAGATGAAATTTATGTAATAGTTACTATATAAAACATTATTTTTCACCTGCTAAAAGGCGTGACACAGGCAGGTGTATGCTGACTTTCTCCTGAGAGACGCAGTAGCGAATGGTGTCTACGGAGTGGCCGCACATGATGAGGGTTATGGGCTGTTCCCCGTCTGTAAAACCACTGTGGCAGTGAGTCAGCGCGCTCAGGCACTTCTTATAGGCTTCAATCAGAACTCGCTCCTGTAGCAGACAACAGACTTCATAATCCGGCAACAAAAACATTTACAGAACACAACATGATCTTGATATCAGACACTCACGTCGCTGGCACACCACTCCTGCATCATTGAGATGATGTGTGTGAGCTTCATTTGTAAAGTAAATGCTGCCTCCCATTCCGGCTCCATCTCTATGTGCTGCCCCACCTGTCGCACTACCGGGTCCATTCCCTATAAAGAAAACAATCCCACTTCACTGTTACACACTCGACTTGATCCCTTGGCTCTTCACTTCCATCTGCTGATCTCTTTTGACATTGGCCAGATGCATAAAACATTTGCATAACCGAGTACAAGTGCACAAATGCAATTAATATCTCTTTTACTGATGTGATGGATTGATATAATATAAATTGTATAATGGAGTTCAAACAGTCCATACCCCATACAACCTTTTAAAGCAAACTCAGATGCAGTATGAAAACCCAAGTCTGAAAATCTGCTTCTACAGCAACCAAACAAATCGAACTCTGAGGTCAAAGAGACATGGCCCCAAACCAAAAGCTTTAGTGTGAAAGCAACCTTTGTGCCACCTTCTCAATAACCCAACACACACACAACCTCAGGGTCAGAGAGTCACCTGCATGCATTTTAGCAGCTCCAAGAAAGCTTCGAAACCTTCCAGAAACTTGTCCCTGAGTTGGTCTGTCCACTCTGTCGGACGGCTGATCAGGACGTACCTGCACCAAAAACAATGACATCATGATGGCATCTATTTGATTTCAATTAATTATTAAGTATGTATATATTAAGAATGCAAAATTTAATTTTTATACATGTTACATTCTTACAATTTTGACATTAAAGTATTCAAAATAGAGGAAAGATCTCTAGAAAATCCTAATTTTGTTGTAATATTTATTATCTCTATTTTGTTTGGTCTAAGCATTCTTCTACAAACAGAACTTTGGTGTGTTGCTAAAAAAACAGGCTTAAGCAGCACACACACACTTCTCAGTATCTTACTTGAGGTCTCCTATAAGGCTCTGGACTCGGCGGAATCTAAAGGCCTGTTGGGCTGTGTAACGTTCAAACTGAAAGCGGCCCTGCAGGTCTCTGTGTCTGAGGTGGTCCACAAAGGTTCGAATGATTGTGGTCATCAGGTTCTCCTCAGTGATAAGCATCCGAGCCTGAGAGAAGGATGGTTAGGAGAGCTTGAGAGTCCATAAAAAACAGGTTAAACAAAAACTGCTTATCAAGTCTATAGAATACAAACATGACAGGTAATGCTTTTTTCATAGGGTAATGCTAGAGTTCTTTGCACTGGCTTGAGAAGTGACAATAAAGAGAAAAACAAAGAAACAGAACAAAATAAAGGGAAGAGGAAAATAGTAATGATATAGTAAGAGACATCCTAAAATGGGAAGTCCTCTTCCTCACGGCAAGCCGTCTCTCAAACATGTACTCACCAGGGAAGGCACGGTGAACATTTGCACAGAGAGGTCAGTGACGGAGAACTCCCTGTCATGGTCGTCCTTCACATAGTCACTCTGCAAGCGCTCATAGTTCTGCAGGAAGTGGTGAGGGAGGCAGAGAGAGAGAGAGAGAGAGAGACAGGAGAGGTGTGTGGGATTGACAGTACTCACCACAGTAGGAGCGGTGAAGAGCTGCACTGACAGAGAGGTCACTGACACTACACGCTCGTGATCGTCCTCCATAAAATCTGTCTGGAGGCGCCGGTAATTCTAAGGGAAGGGGGGAACGGGGTACATTCACCTTCCAGGTCAGAGGTCAGGGGCCATCTTTCTCTGCAGTTACATCCCTAGACTCTAACTCTCTGCCATAAACAGGAGCGCTAGGCAATGGACACTAGTCTCAATCTATCTGACGTGTGGAGCTGAGGGACTTAAAGCTGACCTTCTGGTTTTAGCAGAATGTCTGGAGTTGTTTAGGCTAAGCAATCTAATCTGAGGTTTGAAAATCAGCCAGCACATCCTGTCAATCACACCCGAGTGCTACTGGCAGACCAGGAGACAGATTTCCTGCTGTCACAGTATGACTGGGTCACACACCGCAGGGACGGTCTGAGGACTGCAGTGGGCAACCAATTGACTAGAGCAAGAGTAACACGGCTAAATTATATATTTCTCTGAACATAAGCTAGGGGCTCATACTGAGGATTGTCTTATTTAACATGTCCTCCTGTAATGCTTAATATTAAATAACAACCTAAAAGTTTTAGCTAAACATAGATCTAGCTTATTCTATCAATGCATGGGAAGCATCAGGTTTATGTCATGTTTAGTTAATGTCTTCTGACAACTGGTTATTTTGACATTCACCACAAAAATAATTCTGACTTGTCCCTTGGTATGTAAAGTTAAACTATTTAGAATAATGCACATGCAACAGAAATCTGCAAGGCTTCTGCAGGAATAAAACTTTCCCAAAGCATTGCCATTCCTCATAAGAATTTGAAAGAGTTATATTAAAAAAAAAGATTCATGTAATTATTATATAATACAGACAAAAGGATAAGTTGAAATGTATTATGTGGTAAAAGTCAAGATATGATAGATGTCACCTATTAGTTCATGTACTGAATCTAAAAACACACCACACAAGTTGTCAAGCCCACACAAGATTTTATTTTTAATTTCAAATTATCCACTTCTTAGCCAAACTAAATGAGGTGAGACAGCAATATGCTGTGTCATTGTAAATGATATAAAATACAGTGACTCCATTCCTCAGTATTTATGGGAATGGTGTGAGTGAAGTCCAACTATAATGTTGGTGAATGCCCTTCAATAATAAAGTTCTGATATATTACTGTCAATCTAATAAGATGCCAAGTGTGTGAAAGAAAGGCTTACCTTTGCAAACTGAATGGCAAAAAGTTTCTTGTACTTTGGATCCATAAGCAGACTGCTCATGAAGAGCTGGTGGTAAACATTTCTCGCTCCTGCAAGTCAAGAGATTATAGAAAGCCATTAGATCGCCTAGCATGAGCTTAGTAAGAGAACTTGTCAAAGAAAAACATCTGTGGAATATTGTACCCCCAAATCTAAACGGTTTTAAGAAAATCTGTTATCATTTCAATTGTAAAAAATTTTGGACCATGTGTGCTATTAAAATAACTATACTCAAAAAAAAGTGACTTGTGCTTGAGTTATGAAACTTCTGCAGTGCTGTAATATGTCAGAAGAGCTGATGTCAGCACACTCATTCATTCACCTTTCCACATCTTGGAGTCACAGAGCATGAGTTTGTCCACTAGAGAGGAGTTCTCTCCCTCCGGCCCTCGCTGCAGACCCACCTGACATAAGATCCTCCTCAGAGCATCTGTTCACCAACACACTTGAATTGAGTTTGAAAGAAATGGATACACACAAACAGAAAAGAGTGAAACAAAAACATGTGATAGAGAGAAGTAGAGGCAGACCTGAGTATTTGATTATTTGTCCGAGCCAGTTGAGAGCTTTGAGGGCAAAACACTGATGGGCCACAACAGAGGAGTGCATGACCTGAACCCGCAGAGGCTTTGTCTGTCGACTTGTGTTTCTCTGCAAAGACATGTCCAACAATGAGCTAAGTTACAAACAAAACACATCTTTACATTTTTTATCCATGCTTTCTTTTTGTGTTGTGGGTGATTATGGTTATGCAGTTGCTATGAGCTGCTTGCCTCAGCAAACCCCGTTAAACATTTGTGAACCACATGTTGACTTCTGTTTAATAACCTGGTTGGCCTGCATCGTTATCTATAGCAATGCATCATGGGATTGCTGAATTTAAAAATGATGGATGAAATGCTTAGAATTTATCCAAAAGATAAAATCTTAGAGATTAGCTGCTCTATCTTTTGGAAGAGTATTCATGGCAGAAGCATGTTTATGATTGTGGTGCCAACGTAGGCTGTTGAGTAAGAACATGGTATAATTATAACTTGCGCAAATTGAGGAAGACTACTTGATTACTCTTAAATGCAAATCATAACGATTAGATGTATGAAACACTTGCATCTATTGTCAAAGAATTCCCCAAGAGCTCTAAGTAAAAAAACAACCCAATCGATTTATACATCTGAGGCAAGTTGATGGGATTTATGATTGCTGAGAACTTACCACAATAACAGATTTGGCCTGTTCACAGAACTGGAAGTCCCCAAAGCGAACAGACTTCCTGCCCTGAAAACAGTGAACAACAGCGATCAATACACAAAGCAAAAACAGACATTTTACCAGTAAACCTACAGTCAAACACCATCAAAATAAAACATTTGCCCTCGGCTGCCTTAAAACTAAATATGTTTTTCCACTATTTATAACACAGGGTGAAGTAGACACTTACATCTCTGTCCACTGTGGTAGCAAAACTAACAGCCTCTTTCTGGGTGCAGTTCACAGCTTTCTGTAGTGTGTAGATGACCTGCTCGTATGTGTGGACTTCGTCATTGAAGAGCATGCAGTAGTACGTGTCTCCACGCACCCTACAGAGAAACACAAGGGGGTTATGCATGATTCACAGCCCTTTAGACACGATGGTGGACCTTGATGCCAAAATGGCATGGATTTTTCAACCATTAAAAATGTTTCTCAGGACAAGCACTATATGTGTCTTACGGTGGCTCAAGCCCTTCTGGCAGCTCATTCTCTTTGTCCCAGGTTAGCATGTCCACAGCATATTTGAGGATGATAGAGAAAACATTATATGTTCGGGCAATCATTTCTTCTGACAGATTAGCCAAAAGATCCTGTAAAACAATAGAGGGAGTGTCTTATAATTTGTTTCAATACTTAGCCATTCATGTCTAGTAGAATTGGTAATTGAACATTTCATTTCAAAGTCAGATTGCTTTCCATACTAAATTACTTATAGATATTTCATATGGAATCTGCATTGCTATGATAGTCTGTATTCTCATCACAATTGATTTAATTACTGCAAATACAGTAAATAGTTTTTATTATTCACTGAACCAAAGGTTATTACTACATTCAACTCAAAATGAATCAAGAACAATGTTTTTAAATTATCATAGACTATGAGATGAAAATGTTTTACCTTCTGTGAAGAGTCACAGATATTGGGCTCATGTTTCTGACAGTAAGGACCCTTCTTCCAAGCTTCTGTGTCGCCGCAGTCACAAAAGCCTCCTCCTCCTGAGGTGGTCATCTACAGAGACATCAGAGCATAAACACACACTTAAACACAGAGACCTCTGCAAAAAACAGCAACATCTACATCTCCTACCACAACTAGACAATTTTTTCATTGTGAAGTCATGAGCTCATCTTCAATAAACTGAAACATGTATGCAATTGTCACTAAAATACATACACACTGTTACCTAAACAAATTATGTCAGACCTTTTCTCAGAGCTAACTTTCTGAGCCATTTTGGGCCTTAACCAGTTTGTCTAAAGTTCATTTTTATTGGATATATGAGCTGAGCATTCCTTATGCTCCAAAAAGAGCTTAACTAAAAAAAACTTTCTTAAGCACATGAAATAGCACATGAAACACTAGGTCATTAGTTCAGTACAGATAAAGCTACAAAAATGGCACAGTGAATAACACTCCTACATATATACAGTCATTAAGATCAGATCAGAAGTATGAATTATCTTTTCCGTCAAGGCATAATAATCAGCCTCCCTGACTTAGAATAAAGTTCTTAGCAGGAAGAAGTTGCACACCACACAGGATCCACTTGGCACTGGTGCAGCCAACTCGAAATGGGATTGACCCTGCATCTTCCACACCAACTCACGCTTAACCTTAAAGAAATGTGTCTATGGAGTGCTTGTTTACTCTTACCCTGTAGCGGTGCTCTTTGTGAACGCTGCCCAGGAAGCACTGCATACACAACACGCAGGTTGGGTCGGCCGCACAATCTCTGAAGAGAAATTAAATTATAACAGTCACACAAACCTATCTTGAGCTTTAGACAAAACATGCATTTAAAAGTATTGCTTTGCTGTGGTATGAAGTATTACAATTTCACCTAATTTCAAGTAAATGTTTGCAGGCATTAGATTTAAATGTAAAAAAGCAGACAAAAAAGTAGACAGGAAGTCAGATCGCTAGAGTCTGAAACAGAGCCAGAGGCACATTACATGACAAGATAAAGAAAATGACCTGCATACATAAGATGCAAAACATCGCCCTACAGCATTCGTATCAGCAGGATCAGATTCTAATCTCAATATAATACCACTGTGATAATGCATAAAAGATATGTACGAGCCTTCATGTTTCTCAAACAGCAGAATGTTCGTGTAGTACACATTCCAGTAACCTTTGGCCTATTAGCCAGCTCACAGTCATTTTGACTTAAGGACTTAACCAACAAACCTGATCTAATTCAGCTTTCCAGACATCCAGCAGCTGTGAAAGCCCTGTATACTCACACAAGCCCATTCAAAAAGGCCATGAACACATGAATGTGTCAGACTCAGCAGCAAATTGAGAATCATTCTTTATGCAGGCTACAAAAGAAACCCTTTACCTGCATGAATATGTTGGCTCTCCAACTTTGAAAACATGGCCGCAGAGCTGTGAGGGTTGGTTGCTCTGTTCTAGTTTGGCCAAGCCTGTGGTTGGCTCTTCCCCACACAGGTACCACTCCATTGGGCCTTGAAGCAGCAGCTGGGCCAACAGATCTTCATTTTGAGGATTCAGGTTAGGTCCAAGGCAGTAGATTTTGGGGACGTAGCAGGCCAAATGCTGGTACACCTCTTTGGGCAGGTTGTCCACCAGTAGCCATTTCTGTGGATAGATGGGTAAAGTTTAATATTTTTAATCCAGAGATATGGCAGCTATAGCTGAATACCAAAATCCCAGTCCTTTATTTGTGTTTTTTTATATGAGTCTTTATTTTTAGCCCATTCCTAACTTACATAAATTATAACCAGTGTTAATTATGAAAGCAAATTTTGATTTAGTTTTAGTCATGGTCTTTTAACCAAAATGCAATTCAGTTTTAGTCATATTTTAGTCATCCCCATCAACTTCTAGTCTAGTTTTAGTCGACAAAAAATTAAATGTTAAACATTTTAGTCGACTAATTCTACATTATATTTAGTCTACTAAAATCTAACTGGTTTAACTAATTTACTTGGTGCAATTAAATGTTCCATACAAAGATTTATCAGTTTTGACGTGATTTATTTTACCTTAAGAATTACATTCGTTACTGAGTCATTACCTTTATTTTTCAGAAAAGTTCAGTAAATACTGGATATGTACCAGTTCATTCAATCTCATTTTGACTCAACTGACTCGTTCAGTGAAGGGTGTGTATTCGTTCAGTACATTCAACCAATCAAAAGACACAGTGCAAACTCAAACGCTATTGGTTCATGTCTCTTTTAAGTAAAGAGCTGCACTGTCTTTGCATGAGACTCGATGAATGAGAAATATCTTTCAAAAAGATATATTACATAAACTGTATTACATTTCTTCAATCATGCAAACATGTACATACTTTAGCATGTCATTCAATCTTTTAATGTACAATACGACTCCCTTCATCACTTCTCTCACTTCATTGGTACAGGACAGCGCTGGTTTCTTTTGGCTTACTTTATGTTGCATTTCACATTATGCAGCAGCTTGTGTTAGTGGATAAATTAACATTGGCATATAAGACATTTATGCTTGCCTTTGAAAAAAGTTTTGGGGTGACTTGCCAGCAGTCGCGCTTTAAGTTTGCTGTATTTCACCGGCGACTGAAGGAAAATAAGACGCTTTGTAAATCGCATGGAGACACAGAATACATGTATATGTCTGCGCTTCTCTACCACTTGATGTCCGCCGGGTGGAAGTCAGTGTGACAAGAATATTATCGTCTTGTTTTGTTTTTTTGTTGACAAAAATGTCAGTAGATTTTTATTACAGTTTTCGTTATCATGCATTAATTTTTATTTAATTATCGTCTCGTTTTCATCAGTGAAAATATGTCATTGACGAATAATTTGATCTAACCTAAGTAACATCTTATCTAACCTAACCAGTAAAAGTAAATACACAGAGCCTAAAACAAACCTATCTAACAGAAATTGTCAGAGGAAATAGGTCATGTGGACAAAGGTCAGGTCTAAACAGGAATAGTAGTGATTGGGTGTTCTTTAACTGCACTGCTTGATTTTCGTGTGCTCTTAGTACGGATGGGCGATATTATATCGTTTTCAATATACCGGTAGAAATTCTCCCCACGATAGGAATTAGTCTTCCTGCAATATAAATGACACGTTTCTTTGTGAAACCCATTCACAGCGAAAGAGTACTGTAGCACTGAGCACTGTAGATGCATCCGAGTTCATGTTTAGTTTCACTTTCGTTTTATTTACTTTGTTAAATATTTGTCGAGTCATAATACATTAAAACACCACAACATTTGGTTAAAAGTCTTCGTTAGACATTTGTTAGATGTTATGCGCGCATTCCACAAATTGTTTAATATGATATTTAATATGATTGTGCTTTCATAGCGACACGGAGAGCACCGTACTGCTGCCTGTTTAAATCCAGTACACAATGTGAGTTTAAATTAAGTTATTTTAAATACATTTATGAGCATATGACAGTGTAGATTATATAATTTGATTTCTTTTATCTGCATTATTTCTGTTCTCTTTCTGTTATAGACAGATAATCATGCTTACAGTAGAGGTGGGAATTGTTTGATCCCTCACGATTCGATTTAGAATCGATTCTGAGGGTCACGATTCGATTTTAGAATCGATTCTCGACGTGCTAATTTGCATATGCATGACATCATTACGTCGCATTTACGCTCAAAGCCTCAAAGTAGTGTTGGCACTTTTGCTTTTAGTCTCTGAACGATCACATTCTGTATTGTAATGGAACTAACTGCCCAATAAAGCAGTTCTCATATACATATTTTCTGTTTCTCTTTTCAGACGTTATAACTAGTATAAAAGAGTAATTAACGCAACTAATTTAATACTACATGTTAACCGGCAGTAAGTTCAGGATTTGCCTGATCATCTGACAAAACATTACGGAGCAGTGGATTCCTCTAATGCAGCGCACCCAGCACCTCTGGTAACAAACTGTGCATATTTACAGAAGTATTTTCCTGTTCTTATGTCTTAACAGTCACTGACAGGTTTTGGGAAAACGCTACTTGCACTCATTATTGACAAGTCAGCTATGGTACAGTGAATTAAATGCACTGCTTTTACCTTCTGCTCACTGCAGAGAATAGACAGAGAAAGCCATGCCAAAATGTGTTGCGTTTATCATGCAGTTTAGTCCAACGGGGCTGGATTGTTTTCTCTTTCTTTACCGTGTTCATGTAGCTGCGCGGTACCCGCGAATGACTTCCGCCTTTTTTGTTCCACTAACATTACATTATTAATTAATTTAAGAATCGATTCTTTGACATTTGTGAATCGATTCAGAATCGTCCATGTCTGCATCGCGATGCATCTAAGAATCAATTTTTTCCCACACCCCTAGCTTACAGTAAATGTTTCTGTGAGAAGAGATGGTTCACAGTTCACACAGTTCAGGAGAAAGTGATTGCCAGCATGATGCGATCATTTTCACCCATCAGTACATAGTTTAAGCATGACATGATATGTATATGGAGTTCTAGGTCATTTAATTCTTTCTTACTACAACCTTTTGAAAGTAGAACGTCACCATTAGGCCTATATTTTATATTTACAAAAAATTTAGGTATATTTTAGGAGCCTGTTTGATTTGGGGTACGTTTTACTTTTTGATCAATGTTTGTGTTATTGAGGCTCTAGGCTACATGCAGCTACTATAGCCAAAAACAGTGGTGAATGGTGTTATATTTATATCGTCATTTCATTTGTAACGATTTTTAAGGCCATATCACCCATCTCTAGGTATTACCAGGGATGGGTACTTCAACAGTTTAGGACTGTCTATATTTCTGGTCAACAACAAAAAAATCCTATTACACCATGTGGCACTGCACACACACCTGTCACTACACATCAGTTTATTTTCAACATTAATGCAACTGTAAACAAAAAATTCCAATAAACTTGTGTTGTTTAGGTCACATTATGCACTGTATTTTGGCCATAATTTGTCTTTCTTGATCTCTTATAACAAAGCAGTCTGCCGGACTACCACAATACAAAAGAATATAGCAGAATATTCATGTCATCCAGTCCTGTATAGTCCTAAAATCCTTAATAGTATTCAGCTTTCCAAATATGAATGTTCATAAAAGGACATTTAACAAAATCAAACATCAACACTGACAAAGTCATCCAACAGCAATGTGAATGACTGACAGTGATAAAAACTGTAATAAAATCACAGGTTATCACATAAAAAAAACAATTAATTTTTAAAAATACATATAATTATTATTGCTGTATAGCTTAAAAGTGAATATGAAGTTGATTTCTTTGCCGTATATGAGGTCTGAAAAATACAGAGCATCTTTTCGGTTATTTTGATCTGTTGCTACAGTTTTAGAAACAATATTTTTATTTGAAATTTGGTAGAAATATTGCTAGTAGATAATAATTTTACAACACACATACCTATATATATATATAGAGAGAGAGAGAGAGAGAGAGAGAGAGAGAGAGAGAGAGAGAGAGAGAGAGAGAGAGAGAGAGAGAGAGAGAGAGAGAGAGAGAGAGAGAGAGAGAGAGAGAGAGAGAGAGAGAGAGAGAGAGAGAGAGAGAGAGAGAGAGAAAATTCAGAAAAACTGAAAATGGTCATTGTATAAAAAAGGGGGCAACTAGTATACATTTTCTTCAGATAATTACAGAAAAAGTTGACATTTGGCAGTAGATTTTTAAGCATTTTACAGAAATCATGCACTGCAACCATCACAAAGAATAAAATTAAATAGCTTTTGTTCCTAGAAATGTAGAATCCTAAGTTAGGTCAATAAGCAAGTTTAAACCAAACCACAACACAATATTTTACATATTTCATGTCACACATGTTGGCACCACTTCAACATTACGCTAAAGGAAAAATAAGGATTACGTCTGCACAGTAAGTAAAACTTGGCTCTCTTTGCGTCTGTAGCGCATATACAGTCTCTATAGTGACCCACTGACCTGGATTTAATGATAAAGCATATAGTCATACATTCCAGTGCCCTGTATTCGTTTTTTTATAAATCTGACTGTATTTATTTACCAAAAGTTTAAAAGGATCCATATTTTCATGCATATGCTTCATGTGCATAAGTTTAGTTTGCCTGTCTAACATATAAAAGTGACCGAATTAGTGCGTAAATGTGTCTTTTATTCTCAACCAAACAATAAATCATATAGATTTAGGTGTTGCATGTTAGATGTTATTTTTTAAATAACCAACATAGGCTACGCTGGTAAAAACAAACCATTTTTAGAGAATTTGCATGTATTTAATGTTTGTAAACCAACCCAAGATGCTAAGAAAAAATAAAAATAACATACACAGCTAGAATATCAATTTATGTTTGGATTGTAAACCTCAGCATAGTATTAATAACAGACAATAATAATAATAAAACCATAGTGCTGTGATATTCAGCCGGAGAAACCAGAAATACAGTTCACATGGATGTTTTTGCAGCAGTAAATACTTCAGATTATGATTTTATTACACAATTCTCCACTTAAACTCAATCCTACTTGTCGAAATCGATGTATATTGAGTGCCAAATGAGCTGTCATGTACCTAGAATAACTACATCAACACACGAGTAAACGCCTGCATATTCTACACAAACATCATGAACAAAGCAGACAGGGTTGTTTTTGAGAAGCCTGCGGTAAAACAACTGAAAAACAACAAATCTGTTTAAAGCTTTTTATGTCTCTAAGATAACACTAAAGCGGGAAATAACACGTTAAAACGCGCTGATGAATCTCGGAGTTACATTTTAGAAACAAGTATGTAAATCGAGTGTCAGGTGTGTGTTATGGATCTCGAGGTATTAACATATCACTGGCTAGCTGTTAGCGCGTTAGCAAGACGACACTGAGCAAAACAACCCGAACTGAGGAGCAGGAAAATCATGAAATTCACCGCGCCCCCGAAATATTTGGCCACTGATGGTTTATGATTCAACAGAAGAGACACTTTCGATAGTGTTTATAAAACTGTCGCCTACCGCAGCTGTGTCCTTTGCGGAGAAATTGAGGAATTCGCTACACAGAGCGGACGGTACACCACGATCAGTCTCGGCCGCCGCCATCTTTACTTAAGTGGCCAACAGCAGAGACGGAAGCGGAAATCAGCCGCTCGCCCTACTTCCGCAAAGGAACTGGGAAACTTTCCCGCTGACTAATGGAAAAGTGTTTTGCTTTGTCATGGTGACAGGCCACTCCTTTCACATGTGCTTGACCAGAGAAAGTGGTGCTTGTGTACAAAAAAATTGCTGATTTTATTTTAAAGTAATTTGGCAAGATTATTTTACATTTTACGTTCAATACCAACATTAAATTCAATTTTACTTTCTTGTAGGCTATGTGTATGTTTAAAATAATATTTTAATCTTATAAAATATTATTTTAATATTATAAAATATTAGTATAAAGTGCTAGTGATGTTTACAACAATCCTAATATACAATGTAAATAAAGGTAAATGCAATAAAATAGATCAACTTTTGTAAAAAGGAAAAACATATACTACTAGTTTCTACAGAAATATCATAATTAGGGACTAGTTTTTGTAGGTTTACTCGCCATGTATATTTGTTACAGTATGACGAATTCCATATAACAAAAAGGTCAATTATTCATAACGCAACTACTCCAGGTCTCAATTATCAAAGCTATATGATAACCAAAATGATATTCTCTTAAAGGAGTGAAACGGCTTGGACCGTGCAGCATTATTTGATGTGTTGACGTAATTTCACTAAAAAATGCAGAGAGTGCGAGACATATTAAGTGGCCCCGCCCCCTTTTAAAATAACCAATAGCATTTAGTTTATGGCACAGCTGCATAGCATGATAGCTTGTTATTTAAATTGGTAAGTGACAGTAGCGTTTGTCTTACATTTACATTTAGTCATTAGCAGACGCTTTTATCCAATGCGACTTACAAATGAGGTAAACAAAAGAAAGTGACCTATTTTTTTGTCAGATATGGTGACCCATACCTGAAATGTGACCTCTGCATTTAACCCAACCAGTGAATAGTGAACACACACACTTAAAGTCGTGAACACACATACACCGGGGCAGTGGGCAGCTAACACTGCAGCGCCCGGGGAGCAAACGGGGGTAAGGTGCCTTGCTCAAGGACATGTCAGTTGTTACCTGCCGGTACTGAGAATCGAACCGGCAACCTTCTGGTTACGAGTCCGACTCTCTAACCATTAGGCCACAACTGCCCAATGGAAGCAATTGGAACAACATAAGATAACAAAATGCATTAGTGCAGTAAAAACTGGTCTGATTAGCACAGTATACAAAGCTAAGGAGGTTTTTTTAAAGAGTAGAAAAGAAACAGAAAAGTCAGTGTTAATCGGTCAGGTGTTGATAGAAGAGATGTCTTCTTTACTCATCAAGGCTGCGATGTCTAATCTATTCCATTGAGCCTTAACATTCAATATACTGTGTCGACTTGAAACAGGTCAGATATGTTTTTGTTTTCTCAGTGGATTTGTGCGAATGATCGGCGCATATGACCAGCTCTGTGATATCATGTCTCTGAACCGGAGGACACTCACATGCAACTGCTCGTGTGACACTGATGCAAAAATGTTGTTTCATAATAACTTGCAAGGAAGGAAATACTTAATCGTCTTATAAACTTGCTATATTAAAAATAATAGTTATGTAAACCTGTTTAAGAATTTGTTTTATGTAAACAAAATGCCACATCACAGCTTTGGCATTGTCAAAACACTAGCACAGATTTTGTGTAGCCACTGCACAAAAATCAACATTAAGTCATTCAGAAGCATTTTGTGAGGCTTGCTCTTTAGCCCCAGATTCAGTATTGACATCTGTAGTTCCAGAGGTTTTTCTGTCCACTGTAGACTGCTTATCATCACCAGTAGCTGTGAAAACATCAGTCACATCACTTAAACCATCACATAACTACAAACAAATAAATACATACAGTATGTCGACCAAAATGCTCTTACAACTGGATTTGTAAGTTTGTTCTATTATAAGTGCTTTTATTTAGCATTATTAATATAAAAAACCTATGAAAAAGAAGGTTCCATGAATCCTCTTGTGTGCTTTATTGGAAGCTAGGAGATCTAGCCTTTCTTTCCAGCTATTCAATGTGGACTGTTTTATCAGCACTGCATGTACATAAGTCTCGTACGTGATTTGGGCTGGTTCTTTATCAGCTGGAGCAACAAACTGTGAAGTTCTTTCACTTCAGACTTCAGCTCACTCAGGTCCTGCCTGTGCTTCTGCTGGTCCCTCTCAAGTCTGTGAAGAGTTTTAAGATGTTCTTCCTCTTCCGGAGGCATGGCTCCTCTTCTTATGTAAGAAAGTGTTTTACAGAAAGCTCACATACAGTTTGAATAGGTACTTTATTGATCCCCAAAATTGAGAATAAGAGAGATCAAGAACTTCATGATCTTTGTCAACTAACCTTGTTGATTCTATGGCATCTGCAGAGGCTAACTGAGGAGATATTGTCTCTTTTTGGATGTTCAGATATTCATCTAATGTATCCTGCAAAGTATGCAAAGCTTTTAGTTTTCAAGTATACGTTCAAATTTAGAAAGAGATGAGATATAACCGTAGACACCTTGATCTGTTCTGTAAGCTTCTTCATCTCAGCATGGTGATCTGGGTCAGTGGTGACATCATCTTCATAGTATTCTCCAAGCGGTGCACAATGGCGGTGGATGTACTCGTTGTCATAGCAACGTCTCAGACAAGGCATGGATTCCTCTAGCTGCAATATGATAGCTGCTTGTTGCATCACTGCATTGGCCAATGCGTTGTCGTAGACCCTACAAACAGAAGTGTCCAGCATGACATTGTTAAAAGAATTCTGTTAGATATATAATAACTAATAATGATTTTTAAGTGGCACTATCAAGGCAAACAGATACATGTGTACATTATGTAATGTTTACCTTTGAAATGTGTCAGAAAGAAGAGCAATCAGCAGATTGACACACAGAATAGCCGACAGGGCCAAAAATGATCCACACAGCAGGTAAGCCATTACTGCATCCACGCCCAACATGGCATCAAACTCATATTCATCCACCAGAGTAATACGGTACAGGCTGTAGAGAAGCTGAGGAACAGTCTCCATGCTTGGCACCTTAGATAAGCCTGAGAGCAATAAATAAACTTTATATCTCATGTCTTCAATCATAAAGTGATATATGATAACGTCTTTGTGGTGGTACCTCCAAATATGATCCAAAAAGCACAAGCATATGGGATGTAGATCTCTATATACAGGAAGAGGAATCGCAGCACATCTCCTGCGATCTTTCCCAACATGACAATAAAAGGGCCCATAGCTCTAGAGTACAAAATCACTCTGAATCATGAGATTGTCAAAAATCATGACATGATATGACAGAAAAACTCACCAACTGTAAATTTGTCAAAACTGTAATTTTTCATCATGTCTATGATGGGATACATACTTCCAAAACCAAGCCCTTTAAAAAAAGTGCCGTAACACTGACCATATGTTACCATGGTAACTTAGCTCACAAAAAGAGGCCACCTGTGGTGTCACTGTGAAACCAGAGACACGGGAGCATTGTTTTCTGGGCCACTGACCAGGTGGTACTGTTTGCCTACAGGCATTCTGGGTAGAAAGTGTGGTATAGCAGCCAGGAGATTTACGAGGTGTCATTGCTTTGCATCATATGTATCTATGGTAACTGCTACTGGCCAGGTGTCCCTACAAATGAAGTCAAGAACTTGCTTGTTACCTAAAGGCTCGGACCTGCTTCATCAGCCGTAGCCAGAGGAAAATAATGGACACTGCAAAAAGCCGAAGACTGTTCTGTCGAAGCGAGTTGGACATCAGAAATACATCTGCAAAGTGGATGCCCAGAACGGACAGTAACAGCACGTACACAAGCCAGTCAAAAATATTCCTGTATGGGACATTAACATGTCATGAAGTATAAACAATAATCAAACTCTTTACATTTTACACAAAATCTTTGTTGCTGGATTTTGTGGAAAGTATTGCAATGATGCAAAATTGTTAAAAAGTGCTATAAAAATACATTTGAATTAAATTACCATGGGTCCTGAGAGTAGGTTCCTTTCAAGTTTCGGATTAACTTAATTTGTGCTTCTAAGTAAATGTGTTCCTGTAAGCCAAAACACAATTATTGGTAATGATTTTTAAGTGTTTTTTATTATTATTTAACTTTTAGAAACGTCTCGGTTATGACTGTAACCTCTGTTCCCTGATGGAGGGAACGAGACGTTGTGTCGACAGATGGGGTTGATCTTGGGAACCAATCTCTTCCTAGAGGAATTTAAAAGGCCAATGAACTTGGCGAATGCATCCGCATGCCGAGCCCCTCCCCGGTTATCCGGGTATAAAGGGGAGACTGTGTGCGCATTCATATTTTTGGGCTGAGGAACCGAGAGGCTACTCCCAATCGCTGCAGAGGGTCAGGCAAGTGTTGTGGCATGAAGGACACAACGTCTTGTTCCCTCCATCAGGGAACAGAGGTTACAGTCGTAACCGACTTCGTAACGTTGTGTCGACAGATGGGGTCCCTATTTGAAACGCCATGGTGCTTGGTGGTGGCCTTGATTCTCTAGTAGCGAAATAGCCACCCGGCACCATAAGGAACACTGGGAAGTGCAACTCCCTCACAGAGGAAGCGCGCTACGGAGGCCACAACCCACCTCAGGGGGTAACGTGTGGAAATACCAACATGGTCTCACCTGCTGGGGAGAGCTACATGGGAGCTAGGCGTGAGAGCCTCACGAGGTCACCAGTAGCGTGCTAGAAATGTTGCTTAGTGATGGAAGGGGTGCCTAGGCTTCACCTGTAGGGAAAGACCGAGGGCTGGAAGCGCACTCAACTCAACCACGAAGGGCGCACTTAACTCAACCGCTTCTGCAGGTGTACGCACACCTGGTTGCTGGTCTCACCTGTTGCCAAGCAAGACTCGAGTTGACACCGGGTCCACGCGAAGGTTATAGAACCTCGTGAAGGTATTGGGCGTAGCCCAACCTGCAGCTCTGCAGATGTCTGCCAGAGAGGCTCCTTGAGCCAGTGCCCACGATGAGGCTACACCCCGAGTGTAGTGAGCTCTCACTGCCAGCATGCACGGGATATCTTGGGACCGGTACGCCACTGTAATGGCATCCATGATCCAGTGCGCCAGCCGCTGTTTGGAGAGAGCCCTCCCCTTGCGCTGTCCCCCAAAACAGACAAAGAGCTGTTCAGAGCTCTGCATGCGGTCAAAGTAGAAGCGCAGGACACGTACTGGACACAACACGGTGGAGTGCCTGCAAGTTCACCACCTGGTCCCGAAAGGGAGTGGTGGGAACTTTGGGCACGTAGCCAGGCGAGATAGGCACCCGGCACCTTAAGGAACACTGGGAAGCGCATCTCTCGCAGAGGAAGCGCGCTACGGAGGCCACACCCCACCTCAGGGGGTAACGTGTGGAAATACCAACATGGTCTCACCTGGGACAGCTACATGGGAGCTAGGCGTGAGAACCCCACGAGAGGGGATCACGAGAAGAGCCGTCTTCATCGTGAGATAAGAAAGAGTGGCCTCTCCAAGGGGGCCTTACACAAGCCCTCCAGGACCACATTAAGGTCCCAAGAGGTACAGAGCGTGGTTGGGGTGGATTCATCCTCCTCGCGCCCCAGAGGAACCTGGTGACCAGGTCGTGCTGTCCTAGAGACTTACCGTACACCTAGTCGTGATGTGCCACAATGGCGGCGACATACACTTTAAGGGTGGAGGGGGAGAGGTTACTCATAAGTCTCTCCTGTAAGAAGGACAGCACCGACTCTGTGGGAATTCCTTGTGGGAAGCGCACCAAGACGAGAACAGGCGCCATCTAAAGGCGTACAACTGCCTCGTGGCGAGGGCCCTGGCCTGGGCGATGATGCCAGCCACCACGGGAGGCAGGGTGCTCAAGAGGTCCTTGTCCCGTCCAGGGGCCAGACTTGGAGGTTCCACAAGTCCCGCCTGGGGTGCCACAATGTGCCCATCCCCTGAGACAGAAGGTCCCTCCTCAGGGGAATCGGCCAAGGGGGGGGGGGGGGTTGGTTGTCACCAGAGGGATTAGCTCTGAGAACCAAGTATGGTTGGGCCAATAGGGCGCAACTAGCAGCACTTGATGCCCCTCTTCCCTGACCTTGCACAGCACCTGTGCAATGAGGCTCACTGGGGGAAGGCATACTTCTGCTTGTCCCGCGGCCAGCTGTGCACTAAGGCATCTGTGCCAAGGGGGCCCTCGCACAGGGAGAACCAAAGAAAGAAAGAGTTTCAGAGGGACAGCAGCTTGTCGTCTGAGGTGTCTCAGACAGCTCAGCACCGACAGGGCATGCTCGCTGGTGAGGCGCGCTGACATGGAGATCGAGTCCAGCTCCATGCCGAGATAAGAGATGCTCTGCGCAGGAGAGAGCTTGCTCTTGTCCCAGTTGACCCGAAGGCCCAAGCGGTCTAGGTGCCGAAGCACCAGGTGCCTGTGCGTGCACAGCAACTCCCGCAAGAGAGCTATAATAAGCCAGTCGTCGAGGTAGTTGAGGATACGCACGCCCGGCTCCCTGAGGGGAGCTAGGGCAGCCTCCGCAACCTTCGTAAAGATGCGAGGAGACAGGGCCAGACCGAAGGGCAGACCTTGTACTGATACTGCTGACGGGAGGCAGATGCCCATGTCCGCAAGGCTCATCGTCTCTTGGGAGCCGTCTTGTGGGAAGGCGCCTGCACAGGAGGGGCCGTCGCGGGAGGGTGGGCCTGCTGGGATGCAGACTTCGCTCAGGATCTCGACGGCCTGTAGGCGGCGAGTTGCGGCGGGGCAGGATGTGTTTAATCGCCTCCGTCTGCTTCTTTACTGTGGAGAATTGCTGAGAGAAATTATCCACAGTGTCACCAAACATCCCAGCTTGCAAGATGAGCGCATCAAGAAAGCGAACCTTTTCGGCGTCACTCATCTGCGCAAGCGTGAGCCACAGATGATGCTCTTGGACCACCATGCTGGACATCACACGACCCAGGGACCACGCAGTGACCTTCATCGCCCGAAGCGCGAGATCAGTGACGATACGTAGTTCCTGCATGTGCGCTGGGTCGGACTTCCCATCGTCGAGCTCCTTCACCGCCTTGGCTTGGTGGACTTAGGCGGATAGCCGTGGCGTGAAGGGCGGAAGCATAAATGCACCACGACCGCACGCTCCACCTGGAGAATGTCGACATAGCCCCTTGCCGTCCTGTCGTCGAGGGAAGTGACAGTTATAGAGCCCGTCGGACGGGCGCGCGCAGAGTCCGGCGCATGCCACGTCTTCGTGAGCTCCTCGTGCACTTCCGGGAAGAATGGCACTGGGGCGGAACGCGGCTTTACACTGCACCCCGTCCCCAAGAACCACGCATCCAGCTGCGAACGATGTCCGCGGTGCACTGCAACCCGATGTGCGCGGCGGCCCGGGAAAGCACGGCCGTCAACTCTGCGTCGGCTTTTTCCATGGCTCGACCGCCCGAGAGCGGGAGCTCTGGAAGATCCTCCACATCAGATGCCAGTAGGTAGCTATCCGATGCAATGACAGAATCATCTTCGTCTTTCTGAGTCTCTACCTGATGAGACCGCCCGGGGGCGCTCGTCTGGAATGGGCTAGGTATGCGTGACAGGGCAAGGATGGTCCGCGGAGCCGGAACTGGCAGAACCACATCCATGGGAGTCCCCATATCATCCTCGCCGAAGTGGCAGTCGAGCTCGCTCGAGAGGCAGACGAGGTGCCGGCTGCGCTCATAAGGAACGTAGCCAGGCGTGACTGCAACACCTTCACCGTCGTGTTCTCGCACACCAAACATGCCGGGTCGACAACTGCATTCTGTGCATGCTCGAGTCCCAAACACGCAATGCATGTGTCGTGCCCATCCGACTTAGCGACTAGAGTGTCGCATCCAAGGACACAACGGCGCGACATGTCTGAAGACTGTGCGCATGTTGCGAGAGAAATATGCTCTTTTAGTGTCTGTGACTCTGCTGCCGAAACGCCCAGGGGAACTCCGTAGAAGAAAAGGGACAGCTCCGCTGCTTGCGTCGTATGTCCAGCAGCTTTTAAAAAACTCTCAGAGATAAATATGCTCAGCATTCACTTCGAGAAGAGAAAAACCTTGCGGTTCTGAAGAACAAAAGATGAATGAATGCGCACGCCATCTCCCTTTTATACCCGGATATCCGGGGCGGGGCTCAGCATGCGGATGCATTCGCCAAGTTCATTGGCCTTTTAAATTTCTCTCAGAAGAGATTGGTTCCCAAGATCAACCCCATCTGTCGACACAACGCCGAGTGACCGACAGAAAGGGAACAAGAATTTTCAATGACAAATCATTTTGACTTAATATGTAAAAAAGTTTTACAGTTTGAAAATACAGCCACACAACAACAGGTCTATGGAAGGTACACTGCCTTTTAATGGCTAATGCTTTTGATAGAGCTTAACTTCAACCTCTGACAACCCTTAGAAGTCTTTAAAATATGAAAACAGAAACACAAAAAGCACAGAATCCATTAATAATTTTCAGATGAGATGATTTTCTCTGTTGAGTGTATGAATGGGGTCAGTGTGTCACCTCAGGCCACATTGGATGAGAGCAGCTCACATCCTCATTGACTTTCTGCACAGCCCAGCGCTGCCAGTGCTTGAGCTTTCTGTCTGACCGCACAATCTCCATCACTTCCCTGTATACCTCAGTCACTGTCAACACCATTGCCAAAACAACCAACAACACACGCCACCAGTCCTATACAGAGTACATGTGTTTCATTGATCATAAGCAAATAGATGAAGTCAGATGGAATTTCACTCTTTATAATATCATGGGGGCACATGTTGTGGAGCAAATAAAAATGATGCAGGTAAAGATGCTTATTGTGCACTTAGTCTTACCTGAGGGAGAACATAGCGATCTCCTTTCTCTGGACTTACAGACACCGATATGGCCACTGTTGTCCAGGAGACAATAAATAAGAAGTTGAGAAGTAAGAGTATCCAGGCACCCATTCTGTAGAGGAAAACATTTATGTCCGATATATATTTCTGTTAGTTTTTTTTGTGGATCTTTATATAAATTAGACGTTGATAACGGTTTACCTGCCATACAAGTTCCATTTGACAGTGATGAGTTTGAGCACCACAGGGTGCATGATGAGATCCAGTTTACCCTGATTCACAATCAACTCCAGCTGTGGAAAAACATTTAATTCAGATGCGCTCAGATGTTTTAAAGAATGTATTCACTTAAAATGAAACTTTGTGTCATTATTTTCTCACCCTCATGTCATTTCAAACCCATGTGATGTAATTTTCACATCAAACTCAAAAGCAGATATAACTTTAAATAAATATGAAGCAGAAGGAATTTTAATCCAGCTAAATCCTTTTTAGGATTCCTTTTCAGATTTTAAACATGTTGTGAGACTATTGGTTCTTTCCTGTGTCATAAATCATAAGGTGCACCAGTTCGATTTTTTTAATATAGTAGTTTTATATTCATTACGGTCCTTCTGTGAATATTCAGAATTTTAACTTTTCTGTCATGAATAAAACAGCACATAGGTTTGGAATGACATGAGGATGATTAAATATCACTGTCAGACTGAAAGCTTGTTTCTCTAAAATAGTTTAGAGGTAATGAATAACAGCATTTTTTTAATAATTAAATACTGTAGCTCTTTTCAATACTTTTTATTGGTTTATTGGTCAAGTAACGGTTCTTCTACTGGTAATCCAAATAATACTGAATAGTCATACTTTTAACTTGCTAGTTATTGTAATTTACTTGTTATTTCTTTTGCTTGTTATCAGAAATAATCTGCAGGGACTATTCTTTGTGGATGTGTACCAGAAGTCAAGTTTGGACCACAAAAGCATGCATGAGCAGCAACGTTTGTTCATGTTGTTGCTTTGAAACCTTCTATATGGGCTATATAAAATATTCTTGTATAAATGTTACAGCTTTATGAAATTTTAGATAACTACCGGTGAAGATGGATCAGAGTCTTTTGAGTCTTTCTTGTTGACTGTCTGTGGCTCTATGAGATGAAGGTAGAAGAACTGCTTTCGGGTCATTCGGTCTTTCACATGAAACTGAGTCATCGCCAGATCAGCCTGTTGAGACCAACATTAGAATCACTGTTGTACTATAATCCACTATAAAGTATTCACCAAAGTACCTGTAGCAGAATTGTATCAAATATAATGTAGCTCTGTCAACAATATTTCTGGCATAATGCGAATTGCAATTCTAGTAAGAAAATTTAGTTTTCAATGGAAGTAAACTAGGCTGAAACAAAATTCCTGAGAGTTGAAAAGCATAAATATGAATCTTGCATATTTAATAAAGCAATTAAAACAGAGTTTATTATTTGAGATTCCTTTAATACTCACCACAGGGGTCATTTTAGCAATCATGGCAGTGATGCAGAGTTGACCATCAGAATCCTGCACCCCAGCATCCGCTCCAAACCCCAGCAGCAAACGCGCCGCCTCGCTTCGATCTGTACATTAAACACCCCATAACTCCCATGATACCCTTGAACGCACGTCTAAGAAAGCAAAGGCTTGTTCTAGAACACTCATTACATTTGTCCACTGTAAGAGTTAGAGGACACGCAGAGATGAGGTCCGAGTTTATAGACTTATAAAAGCCTTACCGAAGTTAGCAGCCAGCTGTAGCGGCGTTCTCCCTTTATAGTCTTGTACAGAAATGTCAGCCCCATTCTGAAGCAACAATCCAGCCGACCCAACAGCATCATTCTTAGCTGCAAAGTGCAGAGGGGTCTGCTTGTCTTTGTATGTGCAAGCTTCAATATCAGCTGCAGGTACAATGAGACATGACAGACACTTTCAGACAGAAATGTTAATGCTTTAATGCATTATCACTGGCATGTTGTCATATACCACAGAAATGTGCTTACAATGGAAGACTCGGTTGAAAAGCAGAATTTTATTTAAGTATTTACACTACCAAAAAAGGGTCACTTGTAAGTACATTACTATTTACAAAATTTCTTTCTGTATTTACGATTCATGTATTTTGCTATAGTAAACAGCATGCCACCGACTCTGTCCAAAAGGTCAACAAGTTTTAAACCTAAACCATTCCTTTAACCCGAGGGTATAAAACACTTAAGCTCACCTCCTCTTTCTAACAGGAACTGTGTCATCTCTTCATAATCCAGAGCTGCAGCTACATGAAGCGGTGTGACTCCAAAAGCATCAGCTCTATGAAAGTCTGCCCCTCTCTCTAAGAAAAAACGCATCACGTCCACATTCCACGCCCGGGATATCTAACAATAAACACAAGAATTCTTTACAAAAAGTTTCTGAAAATGTTCATTCCATAATGAAAGTATTTATGGCACATGTGCCATAAACAAATAAGCCTTATGTAAGAAGTAAAAGATTAACCTCGTGCAGGGCCGTTTGGCCGTATTTATCGGTTGTGTTGGGGTTGGCTCCATGCACAAGGACATCGTTCAGCAACTGAAGGTCCACCTGAAAGAGCCAAAATCAACATCTCAGTGTGAGATTCACAAATATGACATCATGTCTACCAAGGTTCACCATGATAACAACAGCTAAAGTGATTTTATAGGACAAATGGTTAGCTTTGTGTACCTCGTCTGTGTCTTTATTGCTGGTCGCCAGAGCTCGAAAGTGATCCAGGAGTCTTTTATCAAGCTGGTTTTTGTTGTCTGGTCCATCCACAGCATGTTCATCCAAGGCCAGACCCTTGTATTTGATGTTTTTACTTTGCTCTTAAAGAAACATTCAGTTTGGACACGGTTCTGTGGTAATGCCATTGCTTTTTGGACATACACTAGTCTACCATTCAAAAGTTTAGGGTCACTTGAGCGAAATGTTTTTCTTGACCCAAATATGTTGATCTGAAGGCGTATACTTACATACCGCTGCTGTCCTTCTGAAACCTTGTATCTCCATATTTTGTTTGTCTAACCAAAAAAAGTATTAAAAAGTGTGTGTCAACTTTGACAACACATTCAATCATTTTAAAAAAGAACAGTTTTTCAATTGTATTTCAAATAGCACATTTGGACATGCAAAGTTTCGGTAGGACATCAATGATATCTGAATTTAATTTTGAAAACAAAACAAAAAACTGAAAAATGAATGGTTGACTTTGGCCAAATAATAGAGAATATTTCTACAAACTGTAAGCACAGTGTGACTAGATGATAACTATAACAAATCTGGATTTTTTTTTTGTCATAATTCCCATATTACATTTGTCTCAGTGTTGGAAAATTTTGTAAGTGACCCAAAACTTTTGAACTACAGTGTATACAACTGTAATAAAATTTTGGATTTAATTATATTATATTATTTATTATATTTATGTTTTAAACAATATCACATTTAAAAAAGCAGCTACAGTTTTCCTGTGATACCTGTAGGCTTTTTCCTCACACACTTGCGGGTGACGTGTTTCCAGCGGCCTCTTGTATAGGACGCCAGGTGTGCGACTGACCGGCCCACATCTCTAACTGATGCCACAGAAGCTGGAGGACCAATGAAGGACCTCACAGACTACAGCCAAACACACAAAACCTTCAAAACATTATCACAACTATATTTTTCAAAGTAAGTCTGTGCCTGAGCTCCACACAGGTCAGGTGAGACTCTTCAAAAACCTACAGATAATTATTCATATAGTGTAACCAATGTACAAATACATCTTTGGGAAGATTAGCAATAATATAATATCATTTCCATGTTTTCCTTTGTTTTGTTTCTTTCACAACATGTTTTCTATACAGCTGCTTTGCAACACAAAATTTATTATCTATTATTCATATATTTTAGAAATGATATGGCAGATTCCAACAAAGATTGAGAGTTGTTTCCTCACCTGACTGGAGACTCCATCAGTCAGTTCAATCCCAAGGTTCTCGTGCCCATGAGGTCCATCTTGAAATCTCTTCATTCTTCTACTGTATTTAAATACCCGGCTATATACTTATCTCTACCTGGCTCAGGCCAGAAATAAACACAGTGTATAAAAAACAATATAGTTTAAAATGATCAGCTTTCCTTCAGTATGTCCAGCATGCTGACAGGAGAAATCTTCTCTCTTGATGTTTTAAAAACGTGTGTGTTAAACATCAGCTTATGACATTCAGTTACTGTACACCCTCCCAGTAATAAAATGTGATTAACTAACAGTTATCTCATAATCTTTAACTGAGGTTGCAGTAACACAAGCACATGCTTTTGTTTAGGGTATGAATAAAACATCTTATCAGACTGGACATATTCATGGTGAACAGATAATAACAGTCAAAGCCCATTAAGTCGCCATATAGATGTAAACGGTGACGTAGGGCTAAATAAATGATGTGAGGAATTAAATGACATCATTCAATGGTCACAATCACAAAGTGAAATGCAGTCAACACAACAACAATTCTCTCATTAGTAAATACATTGTGACATTAGAATGTTATTTCTTAAGAAAAATGACTCAGTTGATTTTGATAAAATATTTATTACAGATTGGGATCTTGATACATTTTTGCTAAACTAAACACACTTTTTGTGGTTACCACAAACACATTTGAATGTCAGTCAGCATTTCTGTGATGTCATAACAGTTAATGATTGACATGATTATTATTCATTTAACACTTAACTAAACACACATAGACCTTCATTCCCTGAGAGAGTTTGAGCACGGTGAGACCGTCTTTGGCTTATCCAAACCAGTGGTTGCCCATACACTCTCTGTTCCACTCCACACGACAGAGCCAGCACCATTCAAACCTACACTGAGACCGCGGACACACCATGTGCATACAGCCACCTGCCATAAAGAACAGAAAATCATTATCCACACTGTTAGAAGATTTGAGAAGTTATGTTAGATTTCTCTTGTATTGCAAGTGTAGTACAGTATGTAGTGTAGTTGTAGTATGCAATATGAAACACAGCCGACAAGAGAACAGTCCTACCATTCTTTTCCACAGGAACTTGGCATTTGGGACAAGGGTGAGTGGTTTCGGCTATAGTCTCCTGTGATGCTTGTTCCCAGCGGGCACGGAGAGCTGCTTCTTCATCTACAATATAACCCTAAAACACACACACCAGGTATCAGACACAGCAGTGAGGGAGACAGAGGAAGATATTATCTCAAATAGCTTTACATTTTTCCTCTTTGATAATTATTTTATAAGTCAAATGATTTGTGAATGGCTTGTAGGCATTGTCCCTGAATGACACTCTGTAACCATAATCTCTGAGCTCCTCAGCTGAAAAGAGTGAATATTTAAGCAGTCGGTGAGTATTTTCACCTTGTGGGATGACTGATGATATCGGGCTGCCCGCACAAATTAAACTGTGAGCATGCATATGTTATGAAGTGATATTAAAAGTGAGAGATTCTCACCTGAAGGGTATTTCCAGCTGCTGCGGTCAACTTCTGTCTGCAAGTTTCCTTGTGATATTCTTCCTTACAGTTCCTGCAAAACACAAACTACACAACAATAGTGACCAGTTATTAAAAAAACACACAGTACAATGAAATACACACAATTATTTCACATAAAAATATGATAAAACCTTTTTTAATATAAAACAGAAGTATTTTCACTTTCTGGTTTATGTCCATAGTGAATGTGATGAACTACATGGGCTTAATATGTGAACTTGACACAACCACCAAAAATCTGTTGAAACTAATAGCAAAAAAAGCAGTTTGTTCTTGGTTTGTATACAATACTTTATAATAAACTGCTGATCTGCTGATGCACATTTTGTAGAAGTTCATCTATATTTGGAAAATAACATTAACCAATAATATTAATTTAAATAAATTAATAATATTAATATTATAAACATTGTGTTGTTAACCTTTGTAACCAGCCCAACACAAGCCATGCGTCAACCTGTTTTAGACAATATTTTTGAAATAATTTGTATATTTTTTGCAAATGTATTTGGCACAGAAATCCCCTTTAGGACACAAGATGACATTGCATATCCATGCAGCACTCAAACCCAACACCAGGAGACACCCTTTCACCATAACCTTCCTCAAACCAGCTTTAACACGCGAGGGTCTGTTACTGGAGCTTTACCATACACCTCCTCTGCAGCTCCTTTGAAGCTCTACTGATTTAGTATTTCTTCAGAGACCCAAGCTGTGAAGTAGAGAAGCATCACATCATCTCTCTGCCTTATTATTTCTGCTGCTCGTGACACATTCTCTCAAGGTTTGGAGACAGATGCTTCTGTTTCTCTCACTTCTGTGATGAGAAAACAAAGTTCTTCTGACAGCCACTTTCCTTCTACTTTTCACCCCTGCTATCATCCGTTCCCTCTCAGACGTGCCACCATTCATGTTTATTACCCACATGGTTGGTGTCCTTCTTCAGCACAGCCGTCTCCCGTCGCGCCCGAAACAGGACGGGTACATTCGACGCTGAGCGCGGAACAGTGTGAAACGCTTCTAAGGGTGGGATTAATGGCACACGCAGTCCCAAAGAAACTGTTTTACTTTCTTTACTTGAGAAGAAACATGAAGTTTCAATTTATCGAGCAAGTTCCAGTTTCACGCAAAGCTCAGTGCACTATTTTTTCCACAAAAATCAAGGTTTTCCCAGATCATGTGAACTCGGGTTGTTAAACTTTCTGCTATCTCTTTGTTAGAGAATAAAGTCTTTAAATTTATACCTACTGTACAGAGGACTTTATACTCTCTAAGCATGCAAAAGAAACATTGTGGCCACTGCACTATAATGTACTTTGATCTGTCCTCCAGCATTTACAAATGCAGTCGACTCTGTTGTGTGTGTGTAGACATAGACAGAAAGTGACAGGATCACTCTGATGTGTGTTAAATAAGAATGTCACAGTGAAACTGTAAAATAACTTTTTGAGAGAGAGAGACATCTCTGATCATCTGCCAGACTGATCTCTCTCTCTCCCACAAACACACGCTCACAACCAACCTAAATGTACAGCTTCAAGGCAATAACAGCATCTTTCTGACACCTGGCTATCTGTCCCTGTACTCGGTGCACTTCTAAAAGCTGGAGAGAGGACAAGAGAGAGAGGACAAGAGAGAGAAATAGAGAGAGACACAGACACGGAGAGCTTGTATATAACAGCAACCGCTCATAAACACTCAATTATTTAAAGATAGAGTCTTCATTCCAAGTTAACACTAAAGTCACATCTAGTTTCCAGAAATTTGACATCATTACAAACTTTAGAAAGATTACTTACATTTTAAATGTTTTGCAACCCTGTAACCAACATTTTATTGCTGGTTTCTAGCCATAAACATTACATAAACCTAATAATGAAATGAGAACTTTAATGAAAACCTAGTTTAAACGTTCTATAAAACAGGAGCGACTAGAATACTTAAATTTCTGTAAATTTAAGTATCAGTAAAAGTTCTTAAAGGGATAGTTCGCCCAAAAATAAAAATTCTATCATCATTTACTCATTCGCTTTTCATTTCGAACCTGTATGACTTTTTTTCTTCTGCAGAACACAAAAGAAGATATTTTGTTTGGTTACCAACATTCTTCAAAATATCTTCTTTCGTGTTCTGCAGAAGAAAGAAAGTAATACAGGTTTGAAATGACAAGAGGGTGAGTAAATGATGACAGAATTTTGTGTGAACTATACCTTCAACATTAATATATTAATATTTTCTTTTATACATATTTAATAAAATAATACATAAATAATAAGGAAATAATATGTAATAAGGTTATACATATATTTTATTTTATTTACTTTTATTTCATTGCAATTCTGTTACCAACAGATTATTTTTATGTGGTTTTGTGTATCAAACTACAACTAAAAATAAATATTTAAATAAATCATATAAATCTTGTCTTCTCGTGGCACCAGCATTACCAAGGTTACCAGATCTTTCTCCATCACCAATGACAGGTCTAATCTCACCACTGGAGATGCTGAGAGATGATTCAAAACACACTCACTCACACACGGACCACGGACATAAACCCCTCCTGAATCACACACACACAAAAGCAAGCACATCTAGAGCTGGCAGAAATTGCTCTATCGCTGGCGGCTTATAGCGAGATCAGCTCTACTATTCAACACACAGCGCTGCTGATACAGAGCCCCTAAACCCCCAAACAAAAGAGAGAAAGGAAGTGTAAAATGGTAGAGGAGATATTGAGAGGGCATATATTGATTTTTCTGTAAGTGAAGTAGGACAGGTAGGTTGTGAGGTGTCCCCGAGGTTCAGACAGGGTAAAAACCCTCTATCTTTTGTGTGTGTGTGTGTGTGTTTATATGCCATCGTTGCTATATGCGTGTGTGCTGGTGCCAATGGTTCATTACCGTCAACTGCAATAAAGCCTTTATCTGAGGCTCACAGACGCAGCACTGACCGCAGCATCACTGTCAACCTGCCCGCCTGCTCTCTCTCTCTCTCTCTCTCTCTCTCTCTCTCTCTCTTTCACATTGCTCTCAAACTGATACTGTACTTTAATAGTAGGTATGGTCAGAAGATAAGAGACAAGCTCTTAAAACTGAGCATACAAAAAAAGAAATACACTCCAGTTTACTGATGGAGGAGAAGATTTTGTTGAAATTATACTTTCAACAAGTATATAGAGATTAAATATGCAGTATTAGTGTGGTTCTGGCAGACATGTTTGTAGACATTAAAATAAATGAAACAGCTTTTTAAGAAATCACATTTATTTTACACAGTTGGAAATTGTATAGTGGTATTTATAAGTCAAAGGAGTTTTTTCATAAATGTTTCAAATGTCATTTCCACAGCAGTCATTTTCTTTACAGAATGTTTGAGATGTGATGGAGATGACATTTTGATGGAAAAGTTAATAAAGTTTCAGAAAAAAAATGTGGTGGCCGTTTCCCAAAGGACAATTTTAATACTTCAAATTTGAATGATCAGTGGTTGCTCTTTACAATTCAGGAGTATTGATGGAGTTCTCAGTTGGGTTTCATTCTGGTATCAACTTATTCTCAAACATTTCTCTTAAAATTGAAAAAGAGAAAAAAAAAACAAATAGTACACGTTTTAAAGGAGAAATATTGCCAAGCTAAAAATATTATTGTTTGCATTTGATGTAATGCAATGTGTTTATACGTTTTAAGGAGGAAAAAACACATTATTTTCCACATACCGTACATTATTGTATCTCATCTATGTCCCGCCTGCTGAAACGACTCATTCTGGTGCCGTGTGCTCTGATTGGACAGTTGAGCTGTGCGTTGTGATTGGATAAATACCACCAATGTGAGGCGGAACTTCCAGGATGAGGCCGAGTGTCAGTTTATCGTTTCTCAAAGACGTTAGTGTCATAACAGTTGCAAACACAGTTTGCTAATAACAGCAATGTCAGATTAAACCAGCGGATTAAAACCGCATATGAGGCCAGACAGTGTGTGAAAGCTCACAGCGTGCAACTCTCATGCCAGAACGATCATCCGTTCGCCTCGCCACCCACATGAAGTGGATTCGTGTCGGACCAGTTATAATAAATACTAAGAATAATAAGAACATAAGTGGATAAAGAGTAAAATCGGCATCGGTTTTGCTTTGCCTTCAAACCTAGTTAGAAGAATGAAACTAACGGATCGACCAGAAGGGCGCTTTACAGAGGTATGTTTTTATTCTGTTTTATATATTTGCACGGCTGCAGCACCACAGCTGTGATAACTAAAGATACGCCTTCTTCTTTGCATGTACATTTGGGCGGCGTCATGCAACGAACTGAGACGAACTGACGTGGCAATGTAGGAGCGTGTCTACTCGAGCCGTTTCAGGCAGTTCAGGGAGATCAATCGCTTTTATAAAGAATATATATTTTGTTCTGATACTTTGATTTTGGCAAATTTACGTGTCTAATGCATGCATGGGCAACTAGTAATACACTAAAAACACAGGAAAACACGACATTGCAAACAATTTCTCCTTTAAAAAAATCAATGTAGATTGTGTAGGTTTCTCAACATTTGTTTGAGTTTATATTGAGATCTTCAATAATATTGACTTTTCGTTGCAGACTTGACAAATCTGAGCTTAGTTTGAGACATCTCTTCTTAAACTCTAATGGAGTCTTTTTCTCAGTAGAAATGAAAAAATGTCATGCAAACGCTTACATTCGCTCTCCTTTCATCTTCTTAGGGTTATCTTCTGTAGGACAGAGCAGATTAACAAGAATTGAATTCCATCATAGTTGAAAACAAAAAACAACTCACACACAGTGTCTAACAAATAACTTACTTATTTACTTAAATAACTATATTTGAATATCATCCTTAAATGTGACTTGTTTCCCTGGCCATGTACAGCTGAATTCTCATTGAGAACAGAAGGATATGTTGGCGTTGCTCTGTGAAGCAGGTCAAAGTTGGCGCTCTTTGACAGAGACAGACAGGAGTTCAGATATGAGGTCTTCACCCTGCCGCAAAGATAATGTTTGTGTTTGCAAACATGCAATCAGTAGATGTTAATGGCAGCTGAACTGTACCCCAATCCTTCATTAGAAACCATCATGCAAATTGTGTCATAATTACATCTTAATCGTGCCGTGATTGGATGAGTGCGCAATGAAAAGAGGGCAGGAACAACAAAACATGAGAACGTCATACTAAACTGCGGTGTAAATTCTTGCCATTTCTGTCTTCACACAGGTTTTCCATGTATTTGCCCTGTCTGACATTGGTCAAACTGTTCTGCCTCAGTGTTGCAGGTCAAGCAGTTTAAAAAGCTAAACAATGTTCTGATAGCTTCACAGAACCACAGTTTTGACATTTTTGGAAAATCAAGTTATAGTATGAATGGCTATTGCTCTCTGCATAATAAAAATATGCTGGAAAAAAGAAGGTTATTTAAAATAATAAAAATAACACCCATCGCCTTCAATCCGACACATCAGAAGGAAGCATGTACCGAAAAAGACAACAAGAAAAACAACAAGACTTTTCTGCAGAAAACATGAGTGCTGCCTCTCAGAATTCTCCATTATTATCAACATCTCGGTTATTTTTTTGTACTTCGCACATGTTGAAAAGCAACTGATATTTCCTGCAAAATTGTGCCTGACAGCCAAAGTTATAAATGATTATAAAAGCTTTGTGAATCAGGTACTCGCTTAAAAAATGATTTTGGCTTTAAACCAAAACTTGTGTTATTTAGTTGCATTGGACTGGGTGATAACCATAGACTGTATAAAACATGGTCGTAGTGTCCGTGGCTTCACCCGTAAATTTGTAAAGAGCATTTTCGAAGCCTAAAGTGGGCGGAGCCGGCCGTCGCCATCTTGGCATTAGCCGGTCGAAAATGGGCAAAGAAGCGGGATGTGGGTGGAGCTGAGGGGGCCTGTTTACTAAAACCACGCCAGCCTAGCTCGACGTGATCAAATTATCTTAGGCTAAGAAGCTATAATGCTACTGGTGGGATGGAAGATATGATAGGATACAAGATAAGACATTTAAATTTTTTTACGCTTTTATCCAAAGCGACTTACAATTGAGGAATACCACAAGCGATTCGTCTAAGTAAGCAATATTCACGAGAAGTGCTAGTAATACAAAGTTTCAGATACAACGTCAAGATAGTATAAGACAGAGTTGAAAACAGCAGTAGCATTCCTACTGTCACTCAAGTGGCCACGCCATTAAATATGCAGAACTTTAAAGGGATAGTTCACCCAAAAATGACATGAATTACTCACTCTCAAATTTCTTTGTTTGGTTCAATGCAGGGGAAGATATTTGGACAAATGCAACTTAACAGTTTTTTTCCCCCTATTGACCATAGGAAAAATTACAATGGTAGTCAAAAGTACCCCAGAACATTTTGTTGTCCTACATTCTTCAAAATATCTAATTTTGTGTTCTAAATAGCTTTCTCTGTGTTCATCAGAACAATGAAATTAATACAGATTTGGAACAACTCAAATGTGAGTAAATGATAACAGAATTTGTCATCTCTTTAAGGCTTAATATAATTTAAACGAATCAGCTACATAGACCCAAACCCCTATTTGTACCAGGTTGTAAATATTTTTTTCTGCTGTAAAGTTCGGCATATTAACATGGGGGGATCTATAGAATATGGAAGCTAGCGGCCAGTAAAAATCTTCAGCTGAAGTCACTTCCTTATTGGTTTCATGTAAGAGACCGGAAGGTTGCCGCTCGGTGATAACATGTTCAGTACATTGAGAGCTGTTCTGAGGTCAGTGGAGAGATGAGCAGGTCTTACCCCACAGCCAAGTCCATTGCCTAACTCACAGCAGACTCTTCTGTCATCATCCACAGGAAGCAGACCAGCACCACATCCAGGGGCGGGACACAGAACTCCTCCCATCTGAAGAAGACACTCCTCTGCTGCATACCGCTGGTATCGCTCATACTGAAAAACAGAGAATACTGACGATCAATGCTGAACTAGTGGGCAGTCGTGGCCTAGTGGTTAGAGAGTTGGACTCATGACCAGAAGGTTGCTGGTTCGATTCTAAGGGCTGGCGGGTAACGGCTGAGGTGCTCTTGAGCAAGGCACCTAACCTCCACTTGCTTACTATACAAAATGTACAAATGTATAGTACAATGTAATGTAAGTCGCTTTGGATAAAAGTGTCTGCCAAATGCATAAATGTAAATGTAAATGTAAACTATCACAACCCACAGTGTAAAAGCCACCACTCATTGTAACCAGAAATAATCCCAAATCTCCCTATGGCCGGTTCATCAATGTAAAAAATCTTTAACATAGCAAGTTTGCATGAAATTCATTAGTTAACTAATATTTTTTTAAGTTGAATGAACAAAAAATGTCAAGTCAGCCAGGTTACTTACTTTATTAAATTATTTTCTACAGTAAAAAACACGAGATGTCAGGAGAGGCCACTTGCCATAACAACATGTTCTGAAGCATAATTGCAGAAACATCCCTAATGGTGCTTTGCAAAGGTGCCACACAACAGCTCAAATTGGTGTGAAAACTTCAAAGACAAAAAGTTGGTAAAGAACAAGGAAATCTTTCGAGATGATCCCTCTGCTCATCGTGAGGGTGGTCGACGTAATGGTTTTGAAGGAAGTTACAGAGGTCTGCTTGCTTGCGGAGGGCTTAGTGACTGACACGATGGGAACGGCAGATGGGCCAATTAAGTGACAATCTGACAATCAGGATGAACTTAGATTTCTCATGAGCCCACACCAGAAACCGAAAGGTTGCTTAAAAGGTGTGCATGTGTGTAAGCAAGACGTGCGGATCCTACAGTCCAAACCTACCTGTTCATCTCCCAGGACTCGGAAATGGTGAATCTCTTTAATGAGCGAGTCAGCACAGCCAGCTAAAGAGAGGGAGAGAAAAAAGAAGAAATAAAAAACTGAAGTATCATGATACCAATGCAATGTTGGGCTAATTCATAATTCAGATCTACAAAAAACCAACATTTCCAAAATACTCAATCTCCATGAAAACAGTCCAAATTTTAAATACTTTATTAATGAGAATGACAGGTTATATGTAAAACTCAAGATACTTTACTTCAGCATTTACTGGAATATATTACAGTATCACATTACTTATTTAATGTACACTGCAGTATTTTGTAGCATTAACATAGTAATTTAAATAACTGTAGTAGATACTGTGGAATACTTTAATATGTACTATGGTAAGACTTAAAAACACAACAGTGTCTAGGAATATTACTACAGTATAAATGCAGTAGCCAGTTGGTTTTTGTTTGGGTTTTAACTGGTGGATCTATATAGCTGGTCAGTTAATCAGGCAGGCACCAACATCACAAATACAGCCTATTCCATTGATTCAGCAGGACGTTGCTCATGTAATGCAACAGGAAACTTCAAGTGCATAAATTACCATGCATTACGCTCCCTATCCCGTACTCTCACAAACAGAAGCACTAATGACTGGAGCTCTTCCAGAAGACCCACCGCTCGTGATGCTGATGCACACCTCAGGGTCACTCTATCAGAGGAATGGCCTTTTATTCCAGCTGCCTAATTTCCAGAAAATAGAGGTCCCTCATATTCCTGAAACGCCTCATTGTTGAAATCCACACAGGATAATTATGGACGGCAAATGACTGAAGATGAATGTGAGCGAGCTTAGGCAGGGGCTCCGACCCTAAAGTGGCGGCCCTATCCTCTTCCTTAACAAGCGTGGTGTAATGATGTGGCCCCTTTTGTAGGCAAACGTTGTGCTTTGGACCAAAGATTTCTGTCACACACCAATTATCCCTCAGGAGACTAATGACAGGCTCTAATCTGTATGTGATGCTGCTCACACACACATACGCAGGCTCCTCTGTGAACAAACGTACACATAAGAGTGGCACTTTAAATTACTAAGAGAAATGAAGTGAGCTCTATAGATGAACACACAGATAAAAGCTGTTAACGTCTGAGTGCTTATAGTACACAGGCTTTTCAAAATGTTGAGCGGAGAAATTTCTTAGCACAGATGTCTGATTCCCTGCTGATTCTCTTTCGTGCGTGGATAGAGAAAATATGCCAAAAGCGGTGCTTCATTCGAGACCACCATGTAAATCTGCAAAGCCACAAAATATTTGTAAAGCCACACCCTGAACATTTGATAGTGTTTTATATGTTATTATCATCTTATTATTTGAATCTCTTTTGCACAGCATGAAATATTATTTTAATATTTAGCCTGTTAAAATTCAGAGTTGAATTTATTCACCATTAAATTGACCTTTAATTTAGTTTAATCTGGTTTTTGTAACCATTGGCTCTTAAGACAAAATTTACAACAGATGCTGAATTATTTACTATATTATGCATCGTATTAAAATAATATTATAATTATATTAATAATCATGGTCTTTAATGACCGGATGTCCTATGTATATTGTCAATACCTGTATTTTGTGACACCCTAATGCACAAACTGATGATAAAATGTGATGACTTTCAAAATACTATAAACATACAAAATAATATTTGATATGCCATAACGTTTGTAAAATAAAATGCTTTAGGTTTGTAACATTTATTTGTACAATATTAAAAAAAACTAAGAATTATATAACCGGCATACATGTTTCCCATTCTTTTTGATTAGAGCAGGTCCACAACCCAAAGATAAAAGATATTTGGAAGATGCTCTACTGCCATCACTATAGTTCTAAAAGCAATGCTCAATATGGCCGTTAAAAGAGCCAATCATCAATCAATAAAGATTATCTGGGGCGGGGCTCTACAGAGAGTCTCGTGAGGCACTTGCCAACCTGAAATGACCCAGAGAAAGGTGTTTATTTTTCAAGAAACATTATGTCATGATCCTGTCCTCTTTGCCCTGCTTATCTCTTGAGTCTTGTGGGCAGGATCATGACAGTTCCATGTCTCTGTGTTTATGTTATGTGTGGAAGCGCGTGGCTTGGGCCCGGATACTGTCGTGATCCTGTCCTTGTTGAAGTCCTAGATTCTTGGTTTGTGACAGTATCATGTCTTTGTCTTTACGTTCTGTGTGGAGACACACGGCTCTGGCTCGTTCGTCTTTTGCTGTGTGTTTTCATGTTGCGTGTCTCAGCCCCACCCCCTTGGTTCCCATCTCAATTTTCCTGTTAATGTTATCATGCTTTGCACCTGCCCTGTGTAATTATCCCTTGTTAGTGTCCCTATTTAATGCCCTTGTGTTTGCTGTCCTGTGCTGGTTCGTTTTGTGTTTGTACGCCGTGTCTTGTATCCCCTGTTCCTGCCTCTCCTAGAAAGACCGTTCTTGTTACCCCTTTGTTTTTTTTATTTGGATGATTCTTTTTAGTATTTGCGTTTGTGTTATTTTGCCCCACCCTGGGTTTTTTGGTTTGTGTTATTAAATAAAATGTTTTTTTCTGTTTGCACCGCTGTCTGCACATGGGTCCTCTCTGACAGATCATGACACATTATGTTACAGTTGACATCTGGTTTAATTGTTGGTCAGAAATATGATATTTTTTTGTGCTTTTTGAAAGCAATTTTAGAAATATCTGTCTTGGCTCATTCACGTAAACATGACTGTGGTCTTTCTGTGACTGAAATTGATGCGCTGAGGTGTTGCAAACATGGCTACCTAGTGCCACGACTTCCAAACTCATCCTGACATGTTGGGCTGCACCGCAGTGTTTCTGGATCGAAAGTTATAAAGGTCACACAGTAGTAACCTGTACTAGCTAAAGTCCACAGCACACACACTTCATCCTGAGGGTTGTGGAATGCTAATGTTGCTAATCTTCCTCCTGGGCCACGCGCGCAAACGCCGCCTCACTTTTCTTATGCAAATTGAGGCAAAGAGCACTAATCATACCGGACTCGCCTGGGGACTCTAAGACTGCCAGCAAATATTAGAATTATAGAGGAAAAAAGGCTCACATTTGTCTAAAAATAATTAAAAGATACAGACTATAGAAGACTATACATGTTGTTACCATGGCAATGAAGGAGTGTTGCATACTGAGTGGTGAACTTTTTTCGACACAGAGTAAAAGAGAAAGACAGAGGGTGAGAGATTAGTTTGTCTAGTTCATCTCATTCTTGGAGAGTCACAGAAGGTCAGAACTGTGACACAGCATACACTAAAGTTGTTGTGCTCAAGTCAGTGACATGGGTTTGAGTATGGACTAAAATATGTCCCATCTCATTCCATCTCTTTCTACAGTTTTTTTCGTCATGTAGTATTATAATATACAACACGTTCTCACTCCCGACTCGCTTCCTGAACGTCAATTTGTTGTAGTATAGTACTTCACAAAGTACCAGACCTTCATATTGAATGCTCTCTAGAATTCTTAATTCTGATTGGTTAAGGGCAAGAGTCCAAGTTTGTTATTCCCAATAACAACCGCTAACACTGAAACGCACTGCTCATTTGTGTCACCTAGACTGGTAATACTTATATGTGAGGTAATCTGGTAAAAACCACATCACGTCGGACGTTTTGAAGAATAATTTTCTTTAAATGATTATTCTATAACATCATGTCTATAATCTCTGAAAATGTCTTGGCAAAATGAACTTGATTATTGCTGAAAAATAGCAATTTATAGGGGCAAACTGATGTTTACTGACATCAGAAGTTAAATAAGTAGTTAATAGCTTTTCCTCTATTAATACTACAAAGACAGTTCACCTATGAAAGTAAACCACATAACATGCAGAATGAAGGTCAATCAATGCACATTTCCCACCAGTTACACAACGTTATTGTGAGATGGTTGAGCACAGGGACGGAATAGTTGCTGTCCTCTTCAGGGTAATATAGCCTCCTTGTGTAGTAATGCAGTGCTCTTAGCGCTCCCGACAGAGCTCTCGTTCTTTAACGCTATGCATTACTTTCATTTTATTCAGATTTACTTATTCATTTTATTCAGATCTACTCACTCAGATCTACTTAGCCCTCTCACCCAATGACTACAGGCCAATTGACTCCCTTTGCCAGTGCATTGATGAAATTAACAACTGGATGTGCCAAAACTTCCTTCAGTTAAATAAAGACAAAACTGAAGTCATTGTATTTGGTAACAAAGATGAAACTAACAAGGTAAACACATACCTTGACTCAAGAGGTCTAAAGTTTCAAAGTAAAGTTAAAAATCTAAATGTCATTTTAGAGTCTGACCTTAGTTTCAGCAGTCATGTCAAAGCAATAAGCAAATCAGCGTACTACCATCTCAGAAATATAGCCAGAATCAGATGTTTTGTCTCAAGCCAAGATTTACAGAAACTTGTTCATGCTTTCATCACCAGTAGGGTGGGTTATTGTAATGGACTCCTTACAGGCCTTACCAAAAAGACCATCAGACAGCTGCAGCTCATACAGAACACTGCCGCCAGGATTCTGACTAGAACCAAAAAATCTGAGCATATCACTCCAATTCTCAGATCTCTACACTGGCTGCTAGTTACTTTTAGAATTGATTTTAAAGTATTATTAACTTTCTACAAATCACTCAATGGCCTAGGACCTAAATACTTATCAGATATGCTTATTATATATAAACCATTGTAAACAATTTCTCAGATCATTAGGATCAAGTCAGTTAGAGGTAACAAGGGTTCACTCAAAACAAGGCGAGTCAGCGTTTAGCCATTAGGCCACTCGTAACTGGAATCTGCTTCTAGAAAACATCAGATGTTCACCTACAGTAGACATTTTAAAATCCAGATTAAAAACACACTTGTTTAGCTGTTTATTTACAACCTGAGCACTGTGCTGCAGTTTGATTTCTCTTTCTTGTTTTTATTCTCTTTATATGTGCAAACATTTTTTATCAATTTTATTTCTGTTTATTTGTCTTTTAAATAATTTGCTTTTTAAAGATTTTGTTCTTTTTTGCCTACAAGCATTTTATGTAAAGCACTTTGAATTACCTTGTGTATGAAATGTGCTATATAAATAAACTTGCCTTGCCTTGCCTTTATTAAAACATCTTTTTATATGATATTTTTCAACACTAGGAATTGTTTTTTAATAATAAAATGTCATGGTCCTGCCCTTCTTGCCTAGTAAATTCCTAAAGTCCTGCGGGCAGGATCATGACAGTGCAGGTCTTGTGTTTATGTTATGTGTGGGAATGCATGGCTGGGGCAGAGTTCGCCTGCGTCATGCGTCCCCTCGTCATGCGTCTTGACCACGCCCCCCGGATACTGCCGCGATCCTGTCTTCCTTGTTAAAGTCTTAGTTTCTTGGTTCGAGTGGACAGGATCGTGACAGTATCATGTCTTTGTGTTAATGTTCTGTGTGGAGACATGCGGCTCTGGCGCTTCCGCCTTTTGCTGTGTGTTTTCTTGTCACCTCTAAGTCCCGCCCCCTCGTTCTCTGGTAATCATCCCTGTTAGTGTTTTCATGCCTCACACCTGTCCCTGTGTAATTATCCCTTGTTTGTTCCCCTATTTAAAGCCCTCATGTTTATTGTCTTGTGCTGGTTCGTTTTGTAAACTTGATATACCTCTTGTGCGTACCCTGAGTCTTTTGCTCTTGCCCTGTTCTGTCCTTGCTACGTGTTGTCAAGTTTTGGGTTCTCGTTTTCCCCCTCGTGGGTTGTTTTTGTTTTGCTGTTTTACTCAGTGTGTATTTTAGTTCGAGTTTTTGAGTTTTGTTTTCCCCATCATGGGCTTATTATTTAATAAAATGTTTTTTGTCCTAACCTGCTGTTCTGCGTCTGGGTCCTCGCCCGAAAGTCATGACATAAATTGTTAATAGATAAAGCATTTTATAATAGGCTCTAATACAAACAGAAGTTGTAAGTGAAATACTTTGAATGTCATAATAAACAGATAAACACTTAATGTTCAAATGTTTGTAAGTGATGTGTGTTCCTTGGGGTCAAATTGACCATTTTGTATCTTTTGCAACACGTACAGTGACTAAAATAAGTATTTTACCAAAATAAAGTGACCTTTTTAACTTGTAATTCTTGACTGTTGATCAGATAAACATAACTTTTGTTACACACAAGGTATAAAAGAAATACATCTCTAGATCAAATAATAAACTGGTTTAAGAAATGTCTTCAAAGGTGGACATATAAATCATGATCATTTACTTTCATGTTGATAATTGTAGCCAGCTTGGTTGCTAAAAGACTTCTTTGTTGACTGAAACACCGACAACAACAACGGTGAAGTGACCATTCTGTTATGAATTCTGTTTCTGAGCTACAGCCAGATCACAAGAAAGAGAAAATGAAATGATATACTGTAATGAAGGAACAAGTCACACAGTAAAAAAAAGAAACTGCAATTGATTTTCTTTTGTCACGCCCCAGGATCTACCATCTGCCAAGCAAAACTAAGATAAAAAAACAAAGAAACAAGATAAAAGCTCACGCGTGGACAATATCTGTTTGGCCTCCGTTACAATTAAATCGATCAATTTTACTGCATTTTACCATTTAATTCTATTTACAAAATAAAATGTGATACAACATTAGAAAACCAATACGGACCTATTGTCTATGCCAATCTGATCAGTCAAACGACAGAGCAATTCCAACCCTCAACTCTCGTTCTCCACACACAGATCATTTGGGAGGGATCAAACGATGCAAGCAAGGCAAATAAGATCAAAGTTGAACTCCCACTCTTCTTTTTAAGTTCTACCAAGCCCTCAGCACGCCAGCCGAATGCTCAAACAGACTCGATCACACAGAGAGAAGGAGGGAAGTCACAAAGACAGCATCACGAGCCTCGCGCAATTGTTATAGCCTCATTTAGCTACTTCTATAGCTTAATTACTATTCGCTGTTTGTCGGCAGGGAGGCGGCTTAATGTATAGTGCCTCCTGCTGACCCACGCAGCTGTTTGAGTCACGCTCAAGAAACGTTTCAGGAAATGAAAGCAGCGGGTCTACGGCAACTCTAAATTTAATCCAACCACAGGGGTTAGTTCAGCGCCTAATGTGGATCTAATGGTTATAGCATCCACATGAATGCTTGGGTTACAAGTAAAAAAGCACTTCTCTCCACAGGAAACAACAAGCATTTTGCTGAATTCATTTTTGGACGTTGACCACAAGCTTACCTTTTTAACCACAAAAAATTAATAAAGAGAAACAACAAATTGTCATCCTTCCCCTCCCTCTCCATACAACATCTTTTCTCTACATGATGCATGTCTCAGCCTGGGGGCGGGACTATGCTGACTCTCCAATGGCCAGGCTTCCAAATTCCAACAATCCAATAAAGTCCCACTCACTTTTTTCCTGTTACTCTTAAATATCTGTTACAATTCTGCAGAAAACACAATTGAAAACAGTTTCTTCATGCTGACTTTAATGATATTTGACAGCTACAGCGGGGTATTTAAAGGGATTTTCATGACTGATATTGTAGTCTGTTCCTCACACACAACAGAATTTAATTCACGAGTCACATGGACTGCTTTTAAATTGACTTTGGGTTGATGGAGCTATTAACTCAACAGAGTCGAGTCTCTGACAGCTCTTACACTCTCATCTATGTAAAAGTGTCTTAAAACTGACTTAACTAACCAGACATTGTTCACTTTGTAAACCACCACATTTTCCTCATAAAGACATTAACTGTATAACCCTTAAGTTTTCCTCCGAGTCAACCATAAGCCCAGTTCAAAGAACACAAATTCAGTCTGAATTTGGCACAATTAGTGTTTGTAGTGAATCGTAAACCTTTTTATAGTAACTTTTCCAGATGGGCAGCTAAGCTGTAACTTAACTACTTTTATTTACGAGTAGCTTGTAGCTTACCCAACACTGGACATAAGGAATACTGTTTCCGGGTCTGAGCCTCTACTCATTTCAATGGAGTATATTATTTAAACAGCCATTTATGAGCCCTATTTAATCATATTAAACATTAAATCGACTACAGTATCCACTACAGTATCCAGGCTCATGGAATCTCCGACATCAATATTGTCAAAATTTGTAAAAAATGAAACGCAGTGTGGCCATTTGTAATTTCGTTATGGTGATAAAGGATATGATAAACGTTTTTTGTCAGTTTAACATCACGCCATGAGTGTATATTAGCATTTTTTGATATTTGTCTATGGCATCCGATCCGGTTGGACCCGAAACGGTACATGACCTTCCATATATATGTCGGTGCGTGACATCAGGCTTAGGAGTACAGATGCTCTTCCATGCACAGCTTTCAAATATATTTAAAAAACTAAAAGAAACAATGATATTTGTGCTGCTATGTGGAATTATGCGATGAAAGAAAAGTTTGTGGAGCTATGTCCACAATATTTCAGCCTTCATTATGTTTCCACAAATGAATACAATTTAAACTAGCAAATAATTCATTCTGATGATGCGGCATAGGTACGCTGTTAGACTGTTGCCAAGCTAGATAATGTAGGTCTTCATACAGTAAATTACTGCAATGAGTGTTTAAAAACATACCTTAAAAGTCACAGAGAAGACTTTGTGTACTGTGTTGTCAAAGTTGCACTTTTTAATACTTGGTTACATATTTGCAAAACCCAGTGACAAACATAAAGGGTGACTTCTAATAATGATATATGGTAAAAAAATAAAAGTTACAAAATATGGAGATACAAGGTTTAAGAAGGACAGCATTGATATTCTAAATCCATGAAAATTGGCCTCATTATGATTTTAAGCTCAGGTTGGAACGCCAGGTTTGCCCTGACATGGACTCATAACCTAGTCTTTCTCATCTCTGGCCTACAGTCTCATAACCTTTAATAGCCTGGCACAGAGGCCAAGGTCATTGATGTAGCGAGGTGAGTGTTTGACACCCCTCATCTGACAAGCCTTTGTTGCTTTAGCCTCTTTTCTCTCTCATATTTAGAAAATGGCTGGAATGTAAGAGGTCACCTTTGTAAGTCTGCCACACTCTGTTACCGTCCCCTTATCCCAACAAATCAAGCCCCAATTGTGCAGCATTTCCCCGAGACGCCCTGCTCCCCAAATTTGCATTTGAAAGCCCAATCAAAATCAGAGTACTTAAAGAATGTTTAATTATGTAGACAATCAATACCCACAACCCCCCCCTTCCCTCACCGGTTTATGAAAATCACAGTCGGAACCTGTGACATTTCCAATAAAGAACATGAATTAGATATGAGAAATGTGTCAGCGGTTCTCCAATCAAATCTCTCTACAGTCATGAAAAAACAGCCTGAGATCACTGACAAATTCAGCATGCAGGTCATTGGTACTGGTGCAAAGAAACTACAGTCGTTGTCAATTATGTTTCTTGTCAATAGAAATTGGATTTCACTTTTTTTTTTTTTTAGCTTTTTTGCATTTAGTTTAGCTAATTGAATAAGATCATCTGTGGCAACAACGGCCACTTCTGTTTAGGCAAGGCAAGGCAAGGCAAGTTTATTTATATTGCACATTTCATAACACATTACACAAGGTAATTCAAAGTGCTTTACATAAAATGCTTGAAGTCAAAATAGAAAAAAATTCATAGGACATCTTTAAAAAGCAAATATTTAAAATCACAAATAAAAAGACTGAATTTTAATTCATATGATGATTAAAAATGTTTGCACATATAAAGAGAATAAAAACAAGAAAGAGAAATCAAACTGCAGCACAGTGCTCAGATATGTTTACAAAAAACGTTCAAATTTCAGCGAAATGACAACGCTACAGCTTAGCATTGTCGAGTGCCTCTGTTATCATGGCTCAAGTAAGTGCAAAAATGAACTTTTTTTCATATTTGTGAATGTAGCTTGAAACAGATAGTACGAAGCCTTTCCCCTTTTTGGTTGTCAATGTAAGATGTAGTGTTTGGATTATTTGACTTAATTGATCCGAGTGAAGACGTCATTGTTTCTTTATAGAGCTGGCCGAGACAAAACGCGGAAGCAATCGTGCATGAAGTCTATTATATTAACCCAATTAAGTCATTTGGATTACTTCAATGCAGTTAAGTAATAAATAAAGTGACATATACTTATAATAGTAACTATTACAATGAGCTTAAAATTAAATTTCATGCAGCGTGTTATGTTGTTGTGTGTGCATGTAAGCAGTCTGCCAAGTTGTAAAGCTAAAGTGAATGAATAACAAAGTTATTGGCTTTGGAAAAAAGGAGTCGACTCTGAATCACGTAAATGCACAGCTAAACAAGTGTGTTTTTAATCTGGATTTAAAAATGTCTACTGTTGGTGAACATCTGATGTCTTCTGGAAGCAGATTCCAGTTACGAGTGGCGTAATGGCTAAACGCTGACTCGCCTTGTTTTGAGTGAACCCTTGTTACCTCTAACTGACTTGATCCTAATGATCTGAGAAGTCTGTTTGGTTTATATTTAATAAGCATATCTGATAAGTATTTAGGTCCTAGGCCATTGAGTGATTTGTAGAAAGTTAATAATACTTTAAAATCAATTCTAAAAGTAACTGGTAGCCAGTGTAGAGACCTGAGAATTGGAGTAATATGCTCAGATTTTTTGGTTCTGGTCAGAATCCTGGCGGCAGCGTTCTGTATGAGCTGCAGCTGTCTGATGGTCTTTTTGGGAAGGCCTGTAAGGAGTCTATTACAATAATCCACCCTACTGGTGATGAAAGCATGAACAAGTTTCTCTAAATCTTGGCTTGAGACTTGAGAGTTTATGTTAAAAGGACATGCAAAAACATTTTTCATGCTCATTTCTAGTGAAGTCAAGTAATTTTGGATTTATGTGACGTCTCATTTGAATATAGCACTGTTAAGCATTTCAATATACTCTATGCATGCAGGGTGATGACGTATGTCCGCTTAAAACTCAGCCGGCTAAGCCACTTCTGCTCTCATAGGGCTGAGGTAATTTTTCACCAAGTGATAAGGATATGTTTACTAAAAAACGTTCAAATTTCAGCGAAATGACAACGCTACAGCTTAGCATTGTCGAGTGCCTCTGTTATCATGGCTCAAGTAAGTGCAAAAATGAACTTTTTTTCATATTTGTGAATGTAGCTTGAAACAGATAGTCCAAAGCCTTTCCCCTTTTTGGTTGTCAATGTAAGATGTAGTGTTTGGATTATTTGACTTAATTGATCCAAGTGAAGACGTCATTGTTTCTTTATAGATGCTACGTGTGCCGGATGTAACTGAGCTGGCCGAGACAAAACGCGGAAGCAATCGTGCATGAAGTCTATTATATTAACCCAATTAAGTCATTTGGATTACTTCAATGAAGTTAAGTAAAAAATAAAGTGACATATACTTTTAAAGAGTAACTATTACAATGAGCTTAAAATTAAATTTCATGCAGCGTGTTATGTTGTTGTGTGTGCATGTAAGCAGTCTGCCAAGTTGTAAAGCTAAAAGTGAATGAATAACAAAGTTATTGGCTTTGGAAAAAAGGAGTCGACTCTGAATCACGCGAACGAGTCATCAGACGTTCTTATTTCACTTCCGTGACAGATGTGCGTCACTCTGTGCAATGCCTGTCTACGTTCCATTTGTGACGCTGGATGCGGTAGACCAATCACAGCAGACTAGACCATCTGACCAATCAAATCAGAGTAGGCTGACAGAAAGGAGGGGATTAGAAAGATGAGAGTCAGTCAAGAATAAGATACTAATAACTGCTTATTATTGGAAAATGAAAGGGTTTTTACACCTGGTATGTACGTAAACATGTTGTTGGACACTTCATAAACCACAGTAGGACCTTAAAAATCACAAAATACTTAATCTTTAACATCTTTTTATATCTGTGTTCAGTTTAATAAAGAAAGTCATATTTATCCAGGATGGTTCCTGTACACACAGAAAGACTTCACAGAAAGACATTTAGTAGGTTTACCCCATCATTTAAATGCTATTGCACTGTGTTTGTGACTAGTGTATGTCTTTGTGAATATAGAGATTTAATCCAAGTTGCTTTCCTCTGGAAGTATTTTTTTAACAGGGGCTAAAAGTGTGATTGAATTCATAAAAGCTTATAATGCTTCTTTGTGGTGAAATTACCCTTCAAATGACTCTTTAAAGTGTGCTATTGACATAAGACACATGATGTTTACCTGTCGATAACCAAATTGTATTTTTTGTATTCGGTTACCAGAAATCTGACCATACACGCTGTGATTGCAGAGAAAGGCACCACACAGAGAAGATTAAGGAGAGGTATTACATGCCTCAAGCAACCAGTGTAAGGATCAGGGTCCCCTTCATACAAACTATATTAATGCACAGGTAAACCTGTTCCTGGATCTGCTAATACAGCCTGCAGCAGGGAAGGGCTCTGCTGGTGGTTTAAAAAGAGAGAATTATGGGAAGGGAATATGTGAGAGATAAAGAGAAAGTATGAGATTACAGGAAGAGAGCAGCAGTACAGTGGATCAGTAATAACCCAATAGAGCCGTTAATAAGCCCGCAGGCAGACAGGATTCGTGAAAAAACTGATCTGAATCACATCGTGATTGGAAACAGAGAGATAAGACTAATCACTGCTCACATAATCAGAAAAGAAATAAAACAGAGACTGGAGTGAAATACACACTTCTTTTTTGCCTAAAACTTGCTAGAAATGTAATATTGTGATTTTATCAGATGCTTTTCAAAGTGTTGAAGAAGTTCCCATCTATGCTGAACTCTTATTGGCTAATGTTCCTTCAATAATCAATCAAATTTCAGTTTTGCAATAAAAACATTTATATTGCACAATTATATTTTTGTCTTTATATGTAATATAAAACATTTAAGCACATGCCTTTAGATCAAAAGGCTTAATAAGAAACATTTCATTTCAGGGATTCTAAACGGTGGAAAATATAGTAATTTATTTAATTGAACTAGTTTTACTGAGAGTCACTTTTAGAATGCCACCATATTACTGTAACTTGACCAAAAAAAGCCTTATTTTCTCAATGTACTAAACCTTATTCAAAACCTAATGACATGACATCTATGCATTTATTCAAACTCATCATGTCATGTCCGATCACCAATAATAGACACATTACATTATGTGAAACATGTTGAAGTGCCATATTTTATTTAAACTAGAGATGCACCGATTAAAGCTGATATTTTAAAAACACCCGATGATCCGCGCCGATATATCCTGTCAACTGTAGGACAGGAAAATGCAATGAATTTGTGCTCTGTGTAAAGAAAATGTTAAGAAACATCATTAGTTTGTTGTTCAATATTAATAGTCATATATGAATTAAACGGTATCGTGGAGGAATGTATTATTGGTGCATCTCTAATTTAAACACATTATGAGAAGATTTTCAGGAAGAAAGTGACACAAAGCTAATATATGACTGTATTATAGCACGAAGCAGCATGGATTACATGGTATAAATTACCATCTGCTTTCCTTGAATAGCAAAAGCCAGATCGACTGGCATTTGACCTACATCTTTTGTTTTTCACAAAAGAAGGAAAATAATAAAGGTTTGACATGAGTAAATGATGACAAAATTTTCATTTACTCCCCCTGGAGGAATCTAAGATGAAGTGCTCAAGGTTTAGTGCACCTGCTCAAGGGCACAAGGCTGTAAGCTATCAATTCATTAAGATGTATTTTCCCATGTGGAGTTTAAACCAAATTTACAGACCTCATAAAATCAATCCAGTTTTCTGCCTGACATTTACAATTGACAGCATCCAACATTTGTTTAATCAGTGTGAATAAGCCTTTCTGATTCTATCGAAAATATACAATCCTTTATATACCACTATGGGTGCACCTTCTGTTTTTTTTGTTTATGCAAAAAGGAACATTTTGAAGTGTCTATCTACCAGAAAATCATAATTCACAAGGCTCAAAAAATACATTCTTATAAATAAAGATCTTTATACATCTATATATAAAGTTATTTATATTTGATCTCTTCTATCGTAAAAGACAGTGGCCAGTCCAGACAGGGTCAGGCCTTTGACAAACGACCTCAATTACACCCACATCTCCCGCCTGACTTAAACTAACACCACTGATGCTCCAGAAAACCTTTCACACTCCTTAAGGCCCTTCTATGTCCATTAGTAAATCTCTAACACACACAAACATTGCCTAACAGAACCACGAACCAGATCACACACAAGCACTCACTACAGTTCCCCAGTTTCCAGCCTCGTCTTTGCACTCGTATGCGCTTTGAAGTCGCGAGTGAGTCAGTGAAGGTAAACAAGCAGCACGGTGGATGTTTCTGCAGAGGTTTTATCAAATCAAATCCTTCTGTAGCGGAGACACAGAGAACAGTGCGAGACTCGGGGGATAAGAGCGCAAAAACTGCCGAACACCAGCCAGCTACAAAATGAGATTATTTCCAGAGAAAATAGGTGCAGACGAACAAGCGTGCACACTTTTATGAGCACACACGGATGCCTGTCTGGAAAACGAAGTGAGAAGCATCTTTCAAAGCGAAAATGACATTACGAGGTGATTTGAGTTTGTTAGAAACAGACAAAGGTATCAGAGGGACATGTTCCTGATCCAAAATCTCAACTTTACAGTGAGAAATAGAGACGGATGACTTGCATCTTTTATCCTGAGAACATGGAGAATGTTTTTCTTATCTCTCCACCAAAGTTCAAAACTATTTCATTTGAATTCTAATACAATACTAAAATGTACTTTTAGTTTCAGCTATAGTTTGGTGAAATAGTTAAATACTAAATACAATTAGGCTGTATTATTTAAAAGGGCATATTCATGTGCCCTCCATATTTACTTCACGCAGTGCAACAAATCATCTTTAAAGTACAAACTGGCTTCACCCTAGGCTGCAAGATACATTGATCTGGAAATAACGGTTTTATCAACATGATATAAAGCATGTTCATTGATTAATAGTAAAGAATTATATTTTTCAATCTGCATACACCGCGGGTCCCTTTACATGGAATTCACTATGTTGATTCTACAGTATCCCTAAACGGACAAACTGCTCTACAAACTGCATTTCATAAATATGTTATCTCCTTCAGCAAAGAAGAGAAAACGTGACAACATCTTTGTCCTGTGTCAGCCACCGTAGTACTTCGAAAGGGGGGGCGAGCGGTGGAGTGAGCCGTTGGTTGCAATTCACAACCTCACCGCTAAATGCCGCAAAAAATCACCACATTGCTCATTTAAAACAGATATGTAACATTTTGAACAGAATCATTTGTTTAATTTTAATTTCAGCAATTTAGGCTACTTACATCACAAGCACAGCCACTTACATCAGTCTGTCAACAACAGCTCTTTTCACTTTAGTCTAATTGATTTAGCATCTTTATATCCCATTATGTTTACGTTTCTATATCAATAGTGTTCAGGTTTTATTGTATGGTAATAATGCAGCTCTCCGCAAAACACGCACGCAGTGAAACAGACTGGCACACAGCCCTCACACCTACAGGACAGACCCCAACTATCCTCCAAAGATGCTCTCATATTACAGGGGTTCTGCGTGGATGGCGGAGTCAAATCGTTTCCATGGCAATACATGCAGCAAGAACCAATTGCCTCCACTTCAAAGGCTGAAGCACTTAAAAGCCGCTGAAGCCGTGAGAGAGAAATGGAGAAAGTGAGAGAACACTTTATCTGCTCTCCTGATGGCAAAACCCTTTACCAGGCATTACTTTCACGCCCGCTTCCTGAGCAGAAAACCACCGGCTCATCAGGCCAAACACAAAGACCGGGCAGACTTGAGCTTTGCCTGACAGCATATACTCTCTCTCTCATCCCCGATCTGCTCACCTTTCTGGTTATCGTGATGCTGTCCAAAACTGACAAGAATGACTGTGTTATGAATGCTTTGGAAGAAAGATTCATGTTCTATGGAAGAAAAGAATCCAATGGGTTTAAAAGGACATGAGGGTAGGTAAAACATTCTCATTTTGGAGTGAACCGTTGGGTGGAGCAGTAGGGTTGTGGTGATGGAGTATTTGAGGCAAACTAACTAGACCCAAACATGCAACAAAATCCATCAGAATTATAACTCAATTTCCTCTTTAATAACTCGCTGAAACAGATAACAAAAAAGTGTCTTTTTCATAAAGAGAGGTGCCAGTGAATCAATAGCCATATAAAAGCGTGGTTAGTGTCTCCTCAGCAGATAGACGCTCTATATTTCACCGGCCCTGTGCCTCAGGCGGCCCGTCCAGCGGTGATAAAGGGGCCTCCAAATCTCATTTTTAATGTCCTTCTTCGCCATGAAGGGCAACTGACCAGACAAAAGGAAGCCGAGCTGTTGAATTCAGCGTGATAATAATGAGAAAAGGAAATGTCGTCTGATATGAGAGAATGCGTATTTAAGAAATAAAAGTCTGTATAAATATTCTGGACTCATGCTCTCCATTACAGATAAGAACAATCAAACATGAGGTTATGCTTCAAATGGACTAAATTATGATTTAATATACTCGATTGTGCTCTAATGGACTGAATTATGATTCAAAAGACTGCGTTTATTAATCCTCCTCCACAGTTACACACAATTATTGCTTTCTGTTTTTAAACTTGATGGTTACGATGAGACTTTCTGACTTTTGACTATCGCCCATCAGGTCTGGTCTAGTTTGCAGCTTATAGGACCAGGTCTGCTCACTTAGACATGAAAAACGTATCTGACTGACATTAAATGACATATAAGAGTTTAGTTTTAGTATTATTTAGATGCATGATCACCTGAAATAAGATGATATTATAATCAATTATAAACATTTAAATCATGATCAATAATCGAATTGCAGCCTCATAACAATATGCTTATTATTATTATAATAACAAATCCGATTCCTTTAGATATGAGCCTTTCCATCAGTCAATCTCTTAGCATTTAATGTACAAACACTGTCTCCTGGTCTCCTCCCTTCAGTGTGATGTGACAAAGGCTTGTCTTCTCTCTATTACAGAGGTGAAGTGCATGATCCACCTCCACACTTTCCCAATTCCCCTGACAGGTTGAGTCTGCCACCCAGACAGATTGCACCTCAATCTGGCCCCCGATAGAGCAAGTTAAACTATTTTTTCCCCTTCTCCTGCCCAAATTTCCAACCCACTAATTATATCCTAATTATCTCTTTGATTAAGAAGTGTGTGTGTGTGTGTGTGCGTGCGTGCGTGCGTGCGTGCGTGCGTGTGACAGTCACTGTGATGAGGATTAATGGAGTGGATGTTTCAGTGCAATGATGAAACAATGAAGCCACAGTGAATTTTTTATATACTCAGACATTTAAAAAATGCAGTAAAGATAAAGAGCACATAAAGAGACAAATATTTAATAATGGCAACCATTTAAGTTTCTTGCCTCTATCATTTGTATTTGTCAACATTTTTAAAAATGACAATCGCACACTTGCAATAGTATGTGACACAAAAGAATATTGCGATATCTTCTTTCTGTATTTGTCAAAGATCGCAGAGACCTGACTCTTCCAAGTCAACTATAAGACGCTTGCAATTGAATGTTAGAGATTTGCATTTGTATTTTCAGATTTGACTGAAAATAACATATTAGTTGGTAATTTAAATGATGATTTACATCATCACTTGGAAATGTTCCCAGAGTTGTCTTATGGTGTTCAAATATCCTTTTTTCTTGAATTACTATTCATGTTAATTTTATTTAAAAAATATATTTATTTGTTCTTTTAGTGAAAAAGTCATGCTGTAGTCATACATAAATGTTGCATTAAACTTTTTATACAGACCACGGAGGATGACGTTCTGGTCCAGAACTTCCTGTTTCAGTTAAACAAAGTTCAACAGAATATTTATAGCCGATTTAAAATGTTGAACAAACATTTTTAAGATTTAATTTTATATGTAAGATTTAAAAATAATAATAAATAAATAAAAAACGGAAGTGCTTCTGGACCAGTGTTTACATATTGCAAAGTGGTCTATAGTTGACAGCAATGGTGGTTTATTTGTAATTTCAAACCAAATTTCCATAGTGAATATTATCAAAAAGCCCCTAAAATATCAAGATATAGCTACACAAAATGATTGCCCAAGCAATAAAAGCCACTGGTAATATCGCAACAGTGTCAAGAGCTTCATTTAGGTTTTGTCCATGCGCTAACAGTAATAATCAATTCTATTCAACATTACTCTTGAAACAAGGCTTTCAAAAGCCCCTGCTTGCGGGAGTCAGCGTGTCACAGGAAGCACATTAGCAGCGGTGTTTCTGCATAATGTGGCACATTTTATTAGGTGCTGCACATTTGAGCATCAGGCCCACCACCTCACGTCAACAGCTCTAGTATTAGCTGGCCCATAATGCCCTGCTGTCAGTGAGTTAGCTTCAGTTTGTCAGTAATTGGACCCCGAGTTGGTTTTTAGGAAACTGTACTAAAAACCCTACTGTCACTTCTCCCCATTAATGGTAAAACAGTTTCTATAGTGTCCAAATAAGGTCCTTATGAATTCAACAATCACAAAACCTCTAAAAAGAAAGTGTAACAGTCCTGAAGGAAGATTTTTCCAAATTAATATTTTTTTCTGATGCCTCTATTTTAACCACCAGTTATGCATAACTGCGACGTCTCACTGTTGGGAGCCCGAGTGCTTTCTCAGACACATTATTATTAATCTCATGCTCCTCAGAAGCCTGCTGTCAGTGTTCTGGCCCTCCCGCTCTCTTCCCTGACGCGCGCACGTGTGTGTGTGTTTTTGTAAACATCTTTTGGATTCAGAAAGTATCTGGACACTTAAGTCACACTTAAAAATATTAATTTTAGTGCTTTAGATGACAAAATATTGAATTGAGTGCAACCAAAAAAACTTACAACTTTTGACTTCGCCCAAAGTAATCATATATTTATGCATAAATGTTGGATGAGTTTCTGTAACTTACACTGAAACATAGCATAGCGGGGCAGTACACTTCAGATTCTAAAGACCATCTGAAAAAACAGATGAGAAGCTTAAGTGTAGAATGATTTCATAAAAATCATTGAACTGTATTGGTGGAAATGAAAGACTTTAGGTTTTGAATGTTCATACAACTTTTTCTTAATGTGAATTACAGCACATCAGTTTCTAGATATCCTTAATGCTAACATATTCATACAAAAGGTCAAAACTTTCTTTTCATTGGGAGGGGTTATGACATAGCATCATTTATCTTCCAAGCAAAGTGCTGGAAAGTTGAAGAAACTCTGTAATAAAGATTAACAACCAGAACCGGTCCAAATTTTGAACAATATTATACACTGCATTATCACCTACAACCTAAGAAGAAACTCCTTTTGAGAAGTTTCTTTACAATAAATGCCACTTGGTTATATATTTTGCCATCTAATGCAATAAAACATTTATTTTAATCATATAATCCAATGGCATTAATACATATCATCACTGTTGGACAGAAATTTTGTTTATCATATTCTGTAATTTTTTTTCTTTTCTTAAATCAGAACTATTTGGGTGGTGCCAGCAGGCCTCGTCCTATAGGAAGCTCCCCTATTACTATTGTCTGTGGATTTTGCAAATATTAAGTCAATGAAATGAAATGTGAAAAGTATTAAAGAGAGCTTGCCAACATTAACATCAGACTTTTAAATAAACTTAAAGTTTTTTTTTTAACTTCCTGAAAAGTAGGAGTGTGTGCTGTCACCTCTATGTCTTTGTGAAACAAGTCTAAGCTGCAAGTTAGCCTGCCTGGACATCATATCAAAGACTTGCTTTCTCATTTATCATTAACTGGCATGGATATTGCGATAGTACCTTTTATATTCTATTATTCAAGGGCTGGGTTGGCCCCTTAAAACCCTGCTCACTTTATCACATTATACATAAAACACAAAGAACAAGCGCACAGCTCCGCTGCAGAGGTCCGCCTTTGAGTTTCAGGAGTTCAAAGCCAGCCGACCTAGTCTGTGTTTGTATGACTGACGAAAAGACCCTCGCTGTACAGGAAAAGCGTACAGTATCTCATCTGTCTGAATGTAAAAGTTTCATACACAGAGGCAAACTGCAACCTTTGCCATGAGCCAGCAGGGGTGCAGCATCACTTGTTTATCTGTGTCAAAGCCCAAGCACAGCATTGCAGAAGAGTTTAGACAGCAGGAAATCTTCAAACTGAAGGCTTCTCTGACAGTCGTCCATTAAAAGATAAATCAAATGAGAAAGAAAAAGAATCGTCGATGAAAGGGCCGCACAAATTTAAAAAGTGTTCCTGGTATAGCATTGCAATAGCAGCGGAAAGGTCATGGCTTTGATTTCCAAGAACACACATATTGATTGAAAATATACTGTAAGTCACTTTGGACAAAAGCAACTGCCAAATGCATTCTTTTAATGTTAACTTGAAGGTTAAAAAGTGTAATATTCCAAGTCAACTATGTGAACAGTTAAACAATGGCAACAGCAAAATAACACAAAGACACCAATGTTTCAGAAATAGTGTGCTGTAGGTGTTCTTTATGATTTTATCATACTTAACACTTCAAAGTATCGTAACCATGTTTTTTTTGTGTTGATTACCATTTGTATAAACACGGTTTTAAATATATAACATTTAGAATAAATACGTTTGGCTATCAAACTTTTGAGAAAATGATTGAAAATGCTGGCACTAGCTGGCAACTGGGGAAAGAGTTAATGGACACAGTAAGTTGTGCATTCAATCAGAATGATCCGTTTTCCAATCTGCAATAATGATCATCAGACGATAGATTATATCCCGTATATTACTTTAGATATTACTTTACTCTGTTGTTTCATCATAAGCATCAATTTCATTCCTGAAATTCTGACGTCATCTCATTTCACAGGTTTTGTGGTGGGCTCAGCCATAATTCGAAGCCATATTCTCATAGACACAATCTCAGACGGATGACTCACAGACCATTCACTGAGCATTTCATGCAAATTGCACACAGAAATGGAAAATACTTGCCAAAATCACAAACTCCAATCTGGTCGACAAACTGCTATGAAATGTCCATGAGTCAGAGTGCATAGGTTTTCATCAGCCCACCAGGTGCTTAACTACTGCATGAGTTTGTGGCATCACATTTTTGAAAAAATACTGCATATAAAGTTTTGTTTGAAGCACTACAGTAACAAGTAAACTGTCACAAAAAATTTTCATTCCGTATCGTATTCATTTTATCTGGAAATAAAATTCAACACCAAATCCAAAGTCTACAATCATTTTCTGCAGAATTTCTTCTGTGTTTGTTGCACATTATGCACATCGTGTCATAACATCATGAGCTATTCCTTTCGTATCAGTGATTCCAGTTTCGAACATTAAGTAAAAACAAAATAAACTGTGTGTCTTTCTTTTTAAGTGGGCGGTACTTGACCAGAATGTACGATTTTGTACGAATCACATCCTAACAATTCATACGAATTAGCCACCCTGCAAAATAGTTACGAATTCCTGTGAGATCAGGCTGATCGATCTGTCTAAACTGCCATCATAACTCAGTTTAGTTGAATTCAGGGTACAGTTTCTTGAGCAATCACCTGAGCTGTAAATACCATGTGACTAATGACTCTGGAAGTTAAGACAGCCCTGAGACCTTCATTACAACTGTGACATGAAATACAGCAGACAGGGAAAACATAGGTCCATCTCATGATTCAAGAGCCTTCCAAACATCTACCATAACATCATCTTTTATTTGGTTGTTTTGAATGGCAATCCATTTTGTATGCTTTTTCCCTTGTATTCCTGATTCCCTTTCAATGCCAAGATGCTTTTATTGTTCATATTACTTTTCACAGATTGCTCTTTGTGTATGAAGGGAAATGAATCTTTCCAGAAAACCTTCCCGAATAGCTTCAGCGATGTGGCCCTTTACACAGACATACAGAAAGAACAAAGCGCTGATAAAAATCCCAGCAGGCCTATAAATTTACAGCGGATCACGCCATCCCTTCAGGAATACTGATGTTCAGTGCGCAAAGTTCCAGGATTATCCATCTAAACCAGACAGCGGATCCTTATATGAATACTAATAAAGGACAGGAGCAGGATTTCCACGATAATCTCCAAGCTAAATGCTCCTCCCTGTGGAGGCATTAATCTGATATATCATATTATTTACAATATATAAAAACATATATAAAGGATTATCAGTTGTCTCTACAGCGGAGGTTAAAGTGATTCCGAGCGCAGCAGCAGAGAAGTTTCAGTTGGTTTTTCGACTTGACTCTCTGACTGTTGTTAGGAGTAGCTGGTAGCTGTAGGCGGTCAGTGGTATTTAAGGATATTTTTCTGAGCTGATAAAATGTCAAGGTTCCTCTAACAGGTGTTACAGCAATTCCACCTTATCTAGCACTGCACCAGCCATCGGGCCGGTCGAGTCCAGTTAACATGCAACTCGGTACGTATCGCTGCCTGATAAGTGTGGCCACACAACCATATCCTTACTGACTCTGAAATTGGTGCATGTGTGCGTGCGTGTTAAAACTGGGTTAAATATTGAATGATATAACCAAAATATATATTTATAACTGAATTTTCCTAAAACCATGTTCAACAGACTTTGGAAAAGTATAGTACTATTTGTACTTGGTCATTTTTGTACTTATATGCAAATTTGTACATACTGTTTATATAAATGCACACACATGCATGTGTATATATAACACATATTTACATATACAGTGCCCTCCACTAATATTGGCACCCTTGGTAAATATGAGCAAAGAAGGCTGTAAAAATAAATCTGCATTGTTTTTCATTTTGATCTTTTATTTAAAAAATCTACAAAATTCCAACAGTTCATTCAAATTAAACAATTATAACATCCAATGTTTTTCTCTAATACACCCTGGCAAACAATCATTGGCACCCCTAGAAATTCTTAGAAATAAAATATATCCCAAGTATATTCCTATTAATATTAATATTTTCTGAGCACACCAAGGTGACTAAAAACATGATGTTGTCCAGTCATGACTTCTTATTGCACAGGAGAATAAATATTAGTAACAAAAAGCCCAAACCCTCTTAATTATTCATCACAATGAGTAAAACCAAAACTTTTTGTGCTGACGTGCAGCAAAAGATTGTTGAGCTACACAAAATAGAAAGTGGATTTAAAAGGAAATGGTTGAAACAATAAAAATTCCCATTTCCAACATCAGGGCAATAATTAAAAGTTTTAATGTTGTAAATCTGCCTGAAAGAGAATGTGTGTCTATATTGTCTTAATGCACAGCAAAGAGAACACCTCCTTGTGTTTTGTGTTAGGCCTTACACTGGGCTTTTTTCAGAAAAACAGGTGAATAGCACACTCCATTATTTACTGTTGCTTCGTAAAACCATTCCATCACATACAGTGTGAAACATCTAACACTATAACATTGGCTGCTGTCACGTGCAGCGTCAAACGGATCTTTTTTTAGCACATAAAGCCATTAATATCAAATGATTAAGAAAAATTATGTTCCATGATTTAAGATTTAATTTTCCCTTTAACTCATTGAAGAATCAAGCATCAAGGTAAGGTACATTAATGCAATATCTCTCGAGTAGGAGTGTGATGGTGCTCTACATCAGCACGGCTGTGATTAGGTCAGAGACACAAGGTTTTTAAAGAAAATGGGGAACTACTTTCTTCTGCCATGAATTCCAGTCCAACGCAGTTAATCTTGCGTCACGCGTTGTACTTTTTTGAACCATTCCTGAGCCCTGTGTGAATGTGCCTGTCTTTAATTTCTTCTTTCATTATATGGCGGACTGGTGACCTAAGCACATACCGCCACCTACTGCTCAATATATTATCATATTTCGACCTTTCCATATTATTACAAAAACTCCAGTATTAGCTGGTGCTGCATTTTCCTGTGTTTACTTTTAGTCATATAAGTCTGACTAGTGGCAGAATGATACAAGCGGGAGTGAAGCGATTCCTGTAATGATACAGTGGACTATCGCACACTTCTCAACCAATCAGATTCAAGAACCAGAAATAACTGTTGTATAATACTAGCTAAATTATTAGCATCATTCCAGCACATTTGTATCATTAAAATTCAACCCGTTCTAAATGACTCAAGAGAGAGGGCGATATCACACTCTTCCTGTATGCACAAGAAGTCTCCCGCTTTCCACCAGCGAAGGCGTATGACTAAATGTTAAGTGGAGATTTTCCGGCTTTGAGGTCGACGTGTAATATGGTGTTATGTTAAAGCTCATTTCAAAAGAAGGTTAAGGTTGCGCCAGCTTCTGCTGGATTTCCTGAGAAAAACGCACGCCTCTGTTTATCTGTGGCAGCCGATCATTTCTTCACATTTCGCGGACGTGGCCGGCTTCTTTCATCCGTGCTTTCTAGACAAGCGTGCTTTGACTGGACTGTTGAAAGTTGTTTAAAAGTGGAAATGCCATTTGAGTCTGATGTCTGACCTTTTCCCATCTAGCCACGCACTCGGTGATAGATGGACCCCAAAGACATGCTGTCACAACAGCAACACAAATACACACATACACAGCCACTGAATAACAAATTTACACATCACCAGTAGTGAACTTTACATTTTCTTTTAATAAGTTCAGAGTCTATGTGACTGTTATTTGTAAAATAAATCTTAGTACAGTATAGAGAGTGAGGAAGGGTGCCTATTAAGAACTTTATAGGATTTCTATTCTATGCCTGTTAATAAATAATAAAAACTTATTTATGATGTATTTAGTCATAAACAATGAAGTTGTTTGTTTTTAGTTTGCCTCTGGTTACGAAAGACACAACAGTTTAGTCTCACAGTACATTTTTGATCGGGCATTCCTTTTCGGGTCCAAGGGGAAGAGCATTCTGCAGGGGGTTTTAAAAGCAGTAAGAAGAGAGACCAAAAAAGTGGCAAAATAACAAAAGGAGCAGAATGGCAGCGAGACAAATGAAGGAAGTGCAAAGGTGAGACAGAGGTAGATACAGAAAGACACAGAAAGTGTGAGAGATTGGTAGGGTGTTTCGGCTGATGGGGGGTCAATGCCTCTCCCCGGAGCCCCATTACTGTGTGGCATTAACGGATGTGGTGGGCCGACGAGGGCACGACGGGGACCCGGAGAGAGAGAGTGTGTGTGTGTTAGTGAAGGAGAACAATTTGATAGTATCTTCTCTTCACCGCAGCCACCAACACACCACCATTCATCACTGCCAAACACAGCCAGCATGTGCGCACACACAACGAAAAAAAACTTTAATCCAAAAAACACTAATATTCATTGAATCTAAAGGCGTGTTTACCTGCGCAGGGCAGGGAGTATCCCACCAGCGGCTTGTGGATAAACTGTCTCTCATTGAGCCTGGTCACACAGTAAAGATGGAAACACTCCAGGCAGATCACATGACGTTCAGCGCATTGAAACACCAGAACTGGACTTCTGCAAGACACAGAGATCACACAGTTTAAAAAGACATCAGTTGGATGCTCACACTGAAAGGGCAAATGTTGTGTGACACAGTACAATAAGAGTCTTATATTGCTGGTTATTTGCAATGTCTTCATTGATTTAGCACCAAATTTACTAAAGGCATTTTGCAGAACAGGTACTAGCACAAATGTGCCTGTAAAATGTGTGCTGAATGCAATTTGCACAGCGTAGTTCTTGATCTTTATGGTTGAATATGAGTATTATAGGTTGAAGCAGCAGGATGATATTTACATTTACATTTATTCATTTGGCAGACGCTTTTATCCAAAGCGACTTACAATTGAGGAAAACAGCAAGCGATTCGTCTAAGCAAGCAATATTCACTAGAAGTGCTAGTAATACAAAGTTTCAAATACAACATCAAGATAGTATAAGCAAGTATATAGAGAACTTTAGGAAAGGAAAAATAGGGGTAGAAATTTTTATTTTTTTATATTATGAGACAGTTAAGTGCTCATGGAAGAGGTGGGTCTTCAGCTGTTTTTTGAATTGTGAAATTGATCCAGCCGTCCTGATGGAAAAAGGAAGATCATTCCACCAGCCGGGAACGGTGAAAGAAAATGTCCTTGAGATGGATCTCATGCCTCTCTGTGAAGGAACAATGAGGCGCCGCTCGTTTTCAGACCGCAGACTTCTGGAGGGGATGTAGGTCTGTAAGAGAGAGTTGAGGTAGATGGGTGCTGTGTTAGTGGCTGTTCTGTAAGCAAGCACCAGTGCCTTGAACATAATGCGTGCCGCTACTGGGAGCCAGTGCAGAGAGATGAGCAGAGGTGTGACATGTGCTCTCTTGGGCTCATTGAAGACCAGGCGTGCAGCAGCATTCTGGATCATTTGCAGAGGTTTGAAAGCACAGGCTGGGAGACCGGCCAGAAGAGCATTACAATAATCCAGTCTAGAAATGACAAGTGCCTGGACGAGAAGCTGTGTTGCATGTTCTGTTAAGAACGGTCTGATCTTTCTAATGTTGTATAATGCAAACCTGCATGACTGAGTTGTTTTAGTAACGTGATCCTTAAAAGTCAGCTGATCATCCATGATTACCCCAAGATTCCTGACTGAAGTCGATGGGGTTATCTTTGATGGACTAAGTTGGATGGTAAGCTGGTGCTGTTTTGACGGGGTGGAAGGAAGGACGAGAAGCTCAGTCTTGGCCAGGTTGAGTTGTAAGTGATGATCTTTCATCCAAGAAGAGATGTCAGCCAGGCAGTCTGAGACTCGTGATGACTCGTGATGACTTGTGATGATATGATCAGGTTACTTTATTTGGCAGTAATGACATTAAAACAGCTATAGCTGTACTACAGCTAAAAAAAATCTGTGTTCAAAACTGTTTATTTATCTTACTCTGTTTAAAAAATAATAATTACTAGTGATAGTAATCACTATCATAACTTGTGATAGACCAAAAAAAGAATATCGTAGCGGCCGATATTACTAGACAGTAATTAAATGTTTTTTAAATCTGCACTGGCTGACATATTATTTTTAAGTTCAGACCAAAATCTTTTCAGTTTTAATAGTTTAGTTTAGTTATATTTTAAGTTTGACATGGTAGGATATTGTATTTTTTTTGTGACAACAAAAATGAAGACAAACTTTTAACGAACAAACAAAAATATATAATGAGAAGGAAGAAAAACACTCTGAAAATGAATAAACTCAGTTGCAAAGCATGGTTTACATCACCATGGTTTTTAAATGAACTTCTTGCAAATCATTATTTGGGAAATTCCATGCAAACGTCAACCTTACCATGAAAAAAGTTTTTACCAAAGTTTTTTTACTATACTGATAACACGGATGTCAACATTTGGTGGTTTAAATATCCATGTTAGGTGTCTCTTAAGGTGATTTTCCATAGTCTGGTAAGTGGCAATTTCAGGATTGTCACATCCATAACGGTCCATTTGCTTCATGAATGGACACATGAAAATTAATGTAAAGTAACTATTTTATGAGGAGCTATTCATTCTTCATTTGTTGAGTATTATTGCTTTCAGTTTGTACATTTTAATTCACAGAAATCCAAAGTATGTCGTCTCTCAAAAAATCTCTTGTCATATCTATTTCTCTGTTATAAAATAGAAAACTCTTGCATAGACTGATGTTTTTGTATGACGTTTATTCAGACCCAAAACTCACGTGCATGAAATCCGGGCTGGCGCGAGTAACGCAACGCGCAGAACAGTTCCACGAGCAGAAACACACCCTCGCGAGAGCGCATTTATACTCCGCGAGCACGCAGAACAGTATCTGCAAAAACGCAGTCCGCGAGCAGAGGCTGTGACGAGCATGTGAGCAATTCTCTCTGTGCTCTCGCAACTGCTCAAAACTCGCTCGCTCGTTGAGTTTGGAGACTTTGGAGGCGGGACAATGGCAGATGTTTCCGTTCATATGATTGGTCGCTTTTAACATGCAGTCACATACAGTCTACGACCTGTCTTACCTAACGATTACTGTATTACCTTGCCTTAGCTATGTGTTAGTATTGTAACAAGTAACATTTTGATTTCTTACAAAATGTCACTTGGTCACGCCTCAATGTTGCAGGTTCTAGAATTGCATTATTGTATTCTTATATTATATTTAATATATTTTGACTTTTCGGTGTATATTAAATGTCTTTTTGACTCATTATACTCATTATATAAATAATTTTGCACACCTACATATAAAGAATTTTTTCACTTGAATCGTTTGCTATCACTTTTAAGTTATTACATACAAAATTAATAGCAATTATTAAGATTGATGTGGTTAGGAATTGGTAAAATGTGCCTGGAAAAAAATATGTTCAAAAAATCAACATAGGCTACCTAATAATTATGCACGCACTGTTAATTTAACTATATTGTATAACATACATTTTGTTGACAGATGTATGAAATCAAAATGTCACTTGTTACAATACTAACCCCTAGCTAAGGCAAGGTAATACACTAGGGAAGAACCGGGACGAAAGTAACAATGCAATTTTCTCAGAGCCCTGACTACATTTGCTTTCATGTTCAGCACACAACACTCGACGTAGCTGCCGAATATCAAGTGATTTCGTCATTGTTTCCCGCAGTTATGTCGGGAAAGTTTTCGAGCACAGAAAGTAAATTACTGAAGCAATGCTTTTTTTCTCATTTCAAGTTGTGTTTTTTGTTTCATGTGTCACAGTAATGATCAATCTACAGGTAATTTAGTGCTGTAACACGTCCTGAAGTTTGCCTTGTCAGAGTTTTCCAGTATAAAATTAAATCGGAATGTCAGGAGTTGTCACGCTTGTTACTTTTGTCCCTCTGCTAATGTTATTACTAGCTATATTATGCTAATTTAATTTAATTTAGTTTTGATTATTGTTTATACTGTTACAATTGATATAAAATGGATTTAAAGTTTTTACTGTCAGGTTACTTTTGAAACATTTGATAAAACTGAAATTTAAAATGAAAATGTAATTTAATATTTTTTGCAAAGATAAAGAGCAAAATATGTTTGCAGTTACATATTATTAAGGTCAGTCATATTATATATAGTTATATTTAATAAAAACAAGAGTAACACAAAATAATCTAGCTTGTATTACTTTTGTCCCAACTGACGGGGTCTAAAGTAACGATGTGCCACTTATCTTTAAAGTGAAATTATACAGAATTAGTTCAACATGTGAACAAAATACTACCTGGTATTGCTAGACCACACTTTTGAGTTATTGACCACAGCAATAATATATCTCTTCCTAAAAAATATCTTTTAAAATGTCATTTTTCTGAAAAATGGTACTTTCGTCCCTGGCTGCTGTCCCCTAATCATTATAGGTAAGACAGGTCATTTTAACTGCATGTTAAAAGTGACCAATCAAACGGATTTCATGCGCGTGAGTTTTGGATCTGAATAAACGCCATATTTTTGACTCTATCAACAAAGGTTTGGTAAAATATAAACAGATGGTTCAGTATATTGGTAACAATACATTCTCTGAGCATTTATGTCACATCGATAACGCTAACCCATTTATTAATTCGCTGCTAGATATGCACTTTCAGAGTTTTCATTTATGACACAAACCTCACAGGCGGAACCTAAGGACACTTTACTCTCATTGGTTAGTGAGATTTGGATTGACAGCTCCCTGAATTTTGTGCAGTGCAGTGAATTTTAGAGATCGATCTGGATGCGGTTCTCTGTATCGTTGCTTTGTAGTGTTTGTATTTTAGATTAGTATATTAACTGACATGGGTATCAGAGGTATGAATCATCTGTCATCATATTACTCAGCCCCAGGTTTGTTAAGCTATGTGGTGCTAACTAAGCACAAAATACACAATAAACGATTATTTCGTCTTGCCAATCTGTGTCTTCCAGTTATATTTTGGTTATATCGTCCATGTTGCTTTCTGAATATTGGTATTGGCACAGGCCTTTAAAAAAAACTTTATGGGTCGACCACTAGTCATTACATATTCATCACACTGAAGGGGCTTATTTCGCAATAACAGCCAGCTGCTTGTACATTATCCACTTAATACACGGCTACTCGCCACATGAGAAAAAAAAAACTAGACAGAAATTGTGAATTTGAAATATTTAATTACCGAATATAATAATTGTTACCGAATGCAGACCTTCTGCGAGGAAAAGCTGTTTACTTTTAGTTTTAAGGTAAGAAACGACGTTCAAATGTCACGAACATGCAATTTGGTTTAATCATGTGTAAATATGATGTCATATATGTTATTAAAAGACATATTTATATTTATGTTTTGTGTAATATTAAACTGTCCCTGTGAAAACAAAGACGCTCTCGCTTTTTTAGCATAGTGCATGAAGCAACAGCTTCCTCAGATCTTCCCATTTTCTTCTCATTGCTCAAGAACTGCTCCTTCATACTCAGACCCAGACTCACTTGGCTGTAAGTCACCCTGCTAACATTGTGTTCCACCTCTTTGACCCTCTTCTATCTCTATTGTAAAAGACTGGACCTGTCCTTCTCTCTGCCCTTTTAAATAAATTGAGGAGATCTCTGAGGAGGAGGAAGACAAGAGTGGAGGATGGTGGAAAAACAAAGCTCTACTCAGGAAGGTAATTGCGGCGCTACTTCAATCAGCCCTTGATTTGAATAGTGGTTGTGGGTGATTGGGCTCCATTGTCAGGTTTCTCCAGGCGCTCAACCCCTCTGTGCCTGAGCGGCAGGTAAGAGACTTTCATAGGACCGCCCCGCAAATAGCTGACCTTTATCTACCGAATACACTTAGCACTCTCTCGCTCTGGAAAAATGGCCGCCGTTGATTGATGGGCCTTACCACACCGCAGGAGGCATATGTGCGATTGAGAGCACTGGGTGGGCAGCTTGTCTTTCAGAATGTTCGTATCAGTTGTTTGTTTCCTTGTTCGACGTGTTGCAGATGTTTTGTTGTTGATGGATCAATCAGAAAATGTCCAAACTGGCCTGTCAAACCTGGGTTGTTTAAAAAGTTATTTTTCATATCTGTCTGCCTGTCTGTTGGTTAAAGAGTCAAAGTGCCAAGCTAAAACCAATTGTTTGTATTTGATGTAATACAATGTGTTTATATGTTTTAAGAAGGAATATGTTTTATGTCTCCTCTATGCCCCGCTTTCTGAAACGAGTTGATCTGTCGTGAGCTCATCCCTCTTTAAGGAACAGTGTGCTTGACTGGACAGTTGAGCTGTGCGTTGTGAGTAGCTGCATACCTCTTCCAGGATGAGGCCGAGTGTCAGTTCATCTCTCCTCTCACTCAGAGACGTTTTGTGTCATAACAGTTGCAAACACAGTATGCTAATAACAGCAGTGTCAGATTAAATAATGAAACGAGCGGATTAAAACCGCATATAAGGCTAGACAGTGTGTAAAAGCCCAGAGCGCGCAACTCTCATGCCGGAACAATCGTCAGTTCGTCTCGCCACCCACACGGAGTGGATTTGCGTCAGACCAGTTATAGTAAATACAAGAACGTAAGTGGATAAAGAGTAAAATCAGCATCGGTTTTGCCTTCAAACCTAGTTAGGAGAATGTCATATGCATTTCCCCTGTGACATGGCGGCTGCAGCACCACGGCTGTGATAACTAAAGATACGCCGCCTTCTTTGCATGTACATTTGACAAACTGACGTAGAAATGTAGGAGAGCAACTGATCGAGGCGTTTTAGGCAGATCAGGATCCGACTTCTCTTTCAGTTAAAGTATATCACAACTTCGAGTTTTGTGACTTTGGATGTCTTATACATACACAAACGGTTAAATAACACACTAAATCAAAAGCAAAACATTCAATCTCGATTGAGTATGATTTCCCCTTTAAGTGGTCAGCTGGTCTGATGGCCTGTAAGGCCAAAATGCTGTCAATTAGCCAAAATATATATACTTTATATGAACAACATAGTTTATTTGCAAAAACTGACAACTCCTTTTTAAAATATTTCATAAATCATGTTTTTTTTATTGTGTTTTCATGTGTTTATTGTATTTTATTGTGTTTGTTAGCTGTATTTTTTCAGTTATTATTAACTGCATTTTCACTGATATTAATTGGAATGCACAAACAAAAACATGATTTTTGAAAATGTAAAAAAACAAAGTTATTAGTTATTTTACTCTTCACTTGTTTAATTAGTAACTTAGTGTATATTTTATAATCTCAATTTGATTATGGCAACAATTAAATTTAAAATATTTTATTTTAATATGACTACATATTTATTTTAAGATCTTAATTTAAATATGTCAACATGATACCTCATTCTATAATATTAAATGACAGAGACCCATCCCTTATATCAGCCAATCACTGTGATCATAGTCAGTAAGCTTGCTGATATCATCCATATACAGATCTGGCCTTTAAAAACGTGCATTTTTTTCATGCAGGATCCCGAAGGCGATCATGCAGATTGCCGCAGGACTGGTCTGACCTGTTTTTCAGAAAAAAAAACTGTTACACTTCCCAGAAAATCCACCAGGTGGCACATCGACTTGTTTTAGGCCTGTAGCGCAATGACTACTGGATGAATCGTGTATGGTATGTATAAAATGGTGTATTTTGAAGACGCATGCGCAATAATGGCGCGAATGAACAGATATTTGCTATTGTACGTATATTAATGCTTACGTTGTCTTAGTTTGTTTAAGGTCAATAGAACAAATGTGCAAAACATTCAGTATATTGTTTATAGTATCACAGCTTTTATCACAAGATCTTAGCTTTAGAAGCTAAATGTATTTGATGAATAGTATATAAACTGTTATAAACGTTAAATGATTATATTTTAATGTTAAGTAATATGTAATTATATAACATAATTATAACGTGTTTAGAGTTGCATAGCACAGCCATGAAACATCTATTGTATGTTACCAATGTTATACTATACAGTCAACATTTTTATAATAAAACGATATGTTAATTGCATTTGAGTCATATGTACTGTTTAGTGGAAGCAAAAATTAGGCAAGTAATTGTGAATTAAGAATTAATTAAGAAACGTAGTAGGCTTTTTCATAATGTTAGTTCATTAAACACTACTTTTTGAAAGTTAAAACAGATCATAATATTAAATCAAACTTGACACACTTTAGGAAGTTAATATAGTGGGGAGTTGCATATGGGAACGTTTTCGTATTTGGGGCATGTTTTTATATTAAAGCAGGTAGGCTAATGCCCACATTGGCTTTAAACGTGCTGCTGCGTGTTCAAAATGTTTACTGTTTTGTTTTACTTGGTGATATATGTTAGATAAAGACTGTTTAATGTTATTATAAAATTTAATATTGAATACTGCACGCCTTCAGAGCATTCCACACCATCTCAATTGGATTCGTATCCAGAGATTCGGCAGGAGTCTTAACCCAGTTAATATCCTCTTCAGCAATTACTTTTTTAAATATACACTATTCCCAAATGAGGTTTTATGTCATGTGTATCGTGTCTGAAATTAAACTACATTTTTCCATTCATTGTAAAAAGTTTGACATTAAGCAGATCAAGCACAAGCCGGGTGCTGTGATGGACTGTAGGTTACAGGCCTACAGGTTAATATTTTTGTTATTACAGTTTTTTGTAACTTGGCGAAGTGATATGGAACACGGTCAAAGGTATTCTACTGTATGTGTTTAAAGAAATATAATTGCTCGATCCTCTGACGCAAGCAGCCGCTTCTCATTTTCGCCCTAGCTGAAGAAACAGTGATTGTGACACGACTGACACCCAACGGTCTTGACGCGCCAATGCCGCTTGGCTAAATCACGTACCGCGGCACACTGCGGCATGGTGCAATATCGTGTTCTCTTTCTCGCGCATTTTAATGGCCAGATCTGTAGCAACGAGGTCAACCCAGCCCTTTCTCTTAGCTTAAGATTTCTTTCTGCTTCTTAGTAAATGTTGCTTTCAGCAGCATTGTGAATAGGTTTTAAGAGAAAACTCTTAACTAAAAACTTTTACTGCCGTTTAGGGGAACTCTTAGTGATAAGATAAAATGTTTTTTGAATACGGGCCCTGGACATTCACAAAAGGTTCTTTGTGGTAAAAAAGGTTCTTCAGATTATAAAAGGTAAGAAAGAGATGGTTCTTTAAAGAACCTTTGACTGAATGGTTCTTTGTGGAAGTAAAAAATGGTTCTTCTATGGAATTGCTGTAAAGAACCTTTTAAGCAAAATGTTTTTTTACCAAAATCAGATCAGATTGAACATCGTAATGGTTATGGTGGGTTCACACCAAACGTGAAGCATTGCATTCTTTATTGCTTGCAGGATTATTTGGTTTTATTCGCGCAAGTGACGCGGAAAAAAACATCCCATGACGAGGAGTGTCTTTACAGGTCCGGGGGTGTAAAACCAGACTAAGAAGCAATGAAACATGGATTATCACTAGTTGCTTCATGGCGTCTCACCTGGTTAGTACACAGCAACAATAATGTCGTAATAAACTGATTCATTGTGTATATATTTCCAGGGTATCCTCAGGGACCCTATGATAGATTTATCTACAGAAACATTGAAAAACGCTAAACACTCACATGATGTCAGTGCAGGCAATGCAGCGGACGCTGCGTGTGTTGGCCATGATCAGGTCCAGTGCTACCGATGTGTCATTATCAAGGGTGGGGTGGGCGGCACATTTCAGGTAGAACTCCTGCAAGGAGCACAAAAGAGATATGTCTTGCAAAGCCCCCACCAACAGTCTAAAACAACCCGACTGCAGTGTTTTATAGATTTCCAGAATGAGGGAAGTATTACTGGGCCCAGCTGGCTTTGACCTACCAATTTAGTCTAAGCAGTGAAAGTGTTTTTCTGTGTCTGCCAAGCAGAACAGTGAATTTATACACCAGATGGATGAAATTCACAACAAATATTATGTCTTCATCAAAAATGTGGATATATAAAGCGGACCAAACCAACTTAAAATTTTTATTGGATGAGCTGCATTCAGAGCTGTAAAATGTCAACAAATGCACTCCTGTGACTTTAAACAGCATACGGTAAATAAGGTAGATTAATGAACCATATATTACTCTTCGTTCCCTCATAATCCAAGATGGTGTTTTTTTTTTTTAGTAGGCAAGTTTAATAAATATAATATGATTTAATAGTTGCCATCTCACCGCCACTCTGCCATCACAGTCTTGTGACTGACATACTCCATGAATCCTGTTAGGAAGAAGCACGTCATCCCAGCAGCACGGCCCCTGCAGACACCACACAACATCAGAGAGATGGTATACGTGTCAGTCATGGGAAGATGAAAAGAAGCATGAGAATTGGAAGACAAGTAAAGGGCAAGAAAAGGCTGAGCGATAGAGTAGGATACAGAGAGAAGTCAATGAGAGAAGAACTGTTTAACTCAAGGAGAAACACATCAAAGACACAAGACCTTGAAAAGCAAAGCTAACTCCCATGCTTCTGTTTACCTGAACAAACTATCATGTTCTTTATGGTGTAGTTCACACAAAGTTAAATCATATCAGGGACATGCCAAACATTTATTTTCCATACTAAAGTTCATGCAAACCATGTCTTTCGGTTTCTGAAAAACATGCAGAGAAGCATAAAAGTAGTGCTTATGACTTCTGGCATATGGCAGCATTGTTTAAAATCCAACTAAAGTGCTTATAAAACTAAAACAAACAGCTATCAAGTAGCTCCGCCCCTTTAAAAAAATCACCAATAGCATCACAGCATGGAAAGCCAAAATATTGGTTAGTAAACAACAGCGGTACCCATTGACTTTTATTGTATGGAAACAAAACCAATGCAACTGAATGGGTACCACCATTGTTTGGTTACCAATATTCTTCAAAGTATTTTCTTTTGTGTTCTGCAAAAGAAAGAAAGTCATACAGGTTTGAATGAAATGACAAAAGTGTGAGTAAATGATGACAGAATTTTCATTTTTGGGTGAACTATCACTTTAAGGCTTACATGCTCATAAACAAAATCTTTCATTTTGATTTTAAACGTGCCGTAAGCAATTTCTGAAAACTGTTGTAATCTGAAATCAACAACAAAACCAACCCACTACTACGCAAAAGGAACACGCCCTTAACTACATTGCTCTGCTCTCAAACGTGCTGTGCAACCAAGGCATGAAATGTTTAGCTTTATCATAGTTTAGACCACGCAAAAAAATTTTGACTGCCTGCCTGACTTTTATTCTTCTTTTTAATACTTAAAATCCACAGACCCTTTACTTTTATGTAATATCTTTCTAATGCTTGCTAGCTCTTATTCCTCCATCAACATGAGCAGACACGCCCCTTACTGCTGATTGGCAACACCTTTGTTTTGGTACTTGGCCAGTCTCAGTTTTCTAAAGCGTTTTTATAAAAATGTTAACCACGCCATTAAAGAATGTGACAAAAATGTTGCTTTTGTTGTTACTTTGGTGAAAGACTCGCAAGTCTCATTCATTTTATTTGTTCATGAGCAATGGAATTTTGATGTCATTCGTGTGGAAAAAAGCCGCATGAGCATAAAACAGCCGGCATCGCACAGGTCTCATTCTCTACCTGCCACCTTCCATCCCTTCGCACACACTTTCTTGTCCTTCTGCCAGATTAAGACACTCTTTCCATCCATAATTGTTTTGGGACATCCTCCCCCCAACCGCGCCTGATTAGCATAAGCATTTAAACATTCTGACAGGGCCCTTAATAAGCAAGAGAAAAGGTTAAGAAAATCATTACTCGCCCACAGGGGGAGCAGGAGGGGGCGAGAGGAAGGGAGGGCCAATGGATGAGTCCGGCGTGCCATGCTGGAGGAGCCCGGAGATTACACGAAGACACCTGCTTAGAGACAGCAAGGAAAGGTCACACAGACCCCCGGTGCGCCGGCTCAAAACAAACGCACGCACGCGCACACGGCGCAAACCTAAATGATTAATGAGAAAAACGTCTATGAATTATTCACTAACACACCTCCCGCATTGCACACCTCACATCAGTCATACCTCCCCGCCCTCTCAGGACGCTTTTTCTCCACAGAGGAGAATGAACATCGCCATCCCACAAAGCCTTAATTACATTATTGTTTAACAAACAGGCCTGTGTTTCTGAGCCAGCTGTGAGGATTTGACTTCCTGTACCCCGAAGAGACCATCAAATACACACAGAACTGAAACAAAGCATCTGATTGGTCGACTTTGCCTGCATTTCCCGTGGCCCATTAAAGGAATTTTAAGTCAAGGAAAACGCAACAGGAAACGCACAACAAACATGGCACGCATCCAGTGACAACAGGATTGAAGCGCACAGCAAATATTTCACGTGTTTGGAGGGATTTTGGTAACATTTGGTAACCGTAGAGTTTATGGTGTTTTAGAAGTTTTATATTTTGTTGAAAAATGGAAACTATTCTTTGTATACATAATTGGTCTTTTAAGCAAACAGGGTTATTTTTTGATTTCATAGTGACTCTTTCCAACAAAGGTTATTTTAACAATCTAAGCGCATGGTCTCAATCCTCACCCCAGAGTTGAATCTTCTATCAATCATGACAGAACAGATCGGACGGATCCGTGATGCTGGGCCAGCAAGCCACCCGCCTCAACGCCACCACTCAGGAGGTGGGCAACCTTCATGCCCGGATCGACAAACTCCTGACACGCGTCAAGGAGCTGCAATTGGAAGACTCTGCCAGCCGCAGAGCCGCTCTTACTGCGAGCACCATCTATCTGACAGAGACTCACTGACACAGCCTTTAGCCTGTGACTGTATACAGGACTGCTGTCGCGTTGCGATGTGCCGTGTTCCACAGCGTCAAAGCAACTGTTTCAAATCACACTTAAATGGTTTAATGGTTTGGCCCTGAATAAGAGCGTGATTATATGTAACACTAGACAAAGGATGACAAAATAAATGGATACTGCGTTAATTGCGTTAAATATTTTGTTTGCGTTAATCTGAAAAAAATTAATCACATGCGTCAATGCGTTAACGTTATCAGCCCTAGTTCTCATGCTCTTGTCCGGAAAGGCTTGCGACTGGGGCATGGTGTGGAAGGTGGAAGATCCTTGTTGCACCTCGTTCAACGAGTTCAGCCAGGAGGTGTCTCGCGTGTTCAATCGAACGGCTCGCGTGCGGATGAAGTGGTTGCTTGTTTGTCACGTTTAACCCAAGTGAAGTCTTCTATCACTGATTTTGCCATCCGCTTCAAGACCTTCGCAGCCTCCTGTGATTGGAACAAGGGGGCATTGCGAGCTTGTTTTCTGTAGGGGCTTAGTCCAGCCATCGCTGACGAACTAGCCACACTTGAGATGCCTTGCACACTTGAGAAAGTAATTAACTTCTCTCTACGGATGGAAAGTTGCCTCTCTCTGCGGCGGCAACAGCGTATGTCCTCGAGTCCTGGCGGCTGTCTGCAGACCCAGCGCCGGCAGCGGACGTTGTTTCTGAGCCGGAGCCTATGCAGCTGGGGACCTTTTGGGAGCCTACTCCATGTCAACCTCTCCCATGTCACGCTCTCTGCTGCCGTGCCGGTTGTCGTTTGGCATCTCGTTCATACCTAGACCAACTAGACCTCCACAACGCATACCACTTGGTGCGTATCTGAGAGGGAGTTGAGTGGAAGACGGCATTTAATACACCTATGGGACATTTTGAGTACTTGGTGCTTCCCTTCGGCCTGACCAATGCTCCCACTGTCTTCCAGGGCCTTGTCAATGCCGTGCTGGGTGACATGCTTAATTGCATTGTTTTTGTGTACCTGGATGACATTCAGATTTTTCCACCTCTCTCCAGGAACACATCCAAAACGTCAGACAGGTCCTCCAGTGCCTGCTTGAAAACCAACTGTTCTGTAAAGCGGAGAAGTGCGAATTCCACGCCGATACCATTACGTTCCTTGACCATATTATTTCCCAGAAGGCATAAAACCTGATCCTGCCAAAGTCAAAGGTCCCCAACTCCCGCAAAGCTCTGCAGTGCTTCCTGGGTTTCGCCTACTTTTACCGGCGTTTCATCAGGGGTTTTGGCAAAATTGCTGCACCTCTGACCGCGTTAACCTCCACCAACGTCCCTTATAAATGGAACGTACCAGCTCTGGTAGCCTTTGACAACCTCAAGTCCCATTTTGTCTCTGCACCTGTGCTCTGAGAAGCACTCAGCACTTCTCAAGTGACGGGAAGGTGCACCCGTGCTTTAGCCCTGCTGAAGGTAACTACGATGTCGGCAATCAAAAGCTGCTGCCGATGCGGCTGGCCTTGGGGGAGTGGCATCATTGGTTGGAGTGAGCAGCGCAGCCCTTTTGGTCTCTCTTTTACAACCGTTTTAACTTTACCCTTTCGTTTCGGCCTGGGTCCAAGAACACGAAACCCGACGCACTTTCCTGTTTGTTCGAGTCCCTCGGAAGGGAGCTTATGGCTGAGACCCTCCTCCCTAAAGAGGCTGCGCTGCGTCCTGATGTCCTTCATGGTGTGCAGCACGTGTGGCGATGCCCTGGTGAGGAGTACCACGAAAATTGTATCTTGCCTACAGTCAAGCATGGTGGTGTTAGCATCATGGTCTGGGGCTGCTGGTACTGGAGAGCTGCACTTCATTAAGGGAAACATGTACTGTGACTTTCTGAAGCACAATGATGCCTTGCTTTCAGAAACTGAGATGAACGGCAGTTTTCCAACATTATAACGACCCCAAACACACCGACAACATGACAGCTGCCTTGCTGAGGAAGCTGAAGGTGATAGAGGGTCCAAGTATGTCTCTAGACAATAATAATCTTTTACATTTTAATATTTTATGGTTTCATATTTAAAAATGTTTGTGTGCTGCTTCGCTTCTCTCTGTGTAATAAGCAGAGGCGTATTTTCTACTAATGCGCTCTTTAAATAACTAAAAACTATTGTGCCATTGACTAGACTTTAGACCAAATTTGAGTTGGTCTATGGCTCAGTCTATTTTCAGTTCCTCAAAATAGCAACGTGCCAACAATGCACCTGAACACACCTCTTTATTTAGACCAGCACGCCCATGGGCACGCAAATGGGCACAAATGCATATGCTATTTAAACAAATACAGTGCCTTGTGATGCATTGTGCCAGGTGTACGATAGGGCCCACAATATATAATATTATACAACAAACATGCAATACACGGACAAAAAGCAAAGCCGTCAATTGTCGCTTTTTATTCATATATATTATTAAAGATGTATTAATGGTATTGAGGGACAGGCATTACAATGGTTCAGATCATACTTATCTGACAGATATCACTTTGTCCAACTAAATGGGAAATCGTCTTATCTAATGCAAGTTAATTATGGATTGCCCCAGGGATCGGTTCTAGGACCCTTGCTATTCTCCATATATATGCTGCCCCTTGGCAACATTATTAGAAAACATGGAATTAGTTTCCACTGTTATGCAGATGATACTCAACTATATATCTCATCGCGTCCAGATGATTCATTTCAGCTATCCAAACTGGCAGAGTGCATCCAAGACATAAAAGCCTGGATGACTAAAAACTTCCTCCTCCTAAATTCTAATAAAACGGAAATACTACTTGTTGGACCAAATGCACGTAATCAGAATATTGCGGATTACAACCTACAAATCGAGGGCTGCACCGTTACCCCAGCAAATACAGTTAAAGACCTAGGCGTAATATTAGATAGCAACCTATCATTTGTAAAACACATCTCAAACACCACAAAAACAGCTTTCTTCCATCTTAGAAATATTGCCAAACTACGAAATATTTTGTGTGTTGCTGACGCTGAAAAGCTAATTCATGCATTTATGACCTCAAGACTTGACTATTGTAATGCACTACTAAGTGGTTGTCCTGCATCGTCAATAAATAAATTACAGTTAGTTCAAAATGCGGCTGCCAGAGTTCTTACAAGATCTAGAAAATATGATCACATAACCCCAATCTTATCATCTCTACACTGGCTACCCATTAAATATCGTATTGACTTTAAACATTCTTTTAATTACTTATAAAGCCTTAAACGGTTTAGCTCCTACCTACATAACAGAGCTTCTATCACGCTACAACCCAGCTCGCTCTCTAAGATCTCAAAACTGCAGACTTTTAATAACACCTAGGATAAATAAATCTACCAAAGGGGGTAGAGCCTTTTCATACGTTGCGCCTAAACTCTGGAATAGCCTTCCTGTTACTGTTCGGGGGTCTGACACAGTCTCCCAATTTAAATCAAAATTAAAGACATATTTTTTCAGCCAAGCTTTCACATAATGCTTGAATTGTAAACCAAATAAAATATTAAGAACAGCAGCTACGCTAACTGAGTCTCTTCTCTCCCCCCCCCCTCGGGATGCCCATCCCGAGGTAGGGAGAGATTACACCAGGTCCAGACGGATGTCATCCCGAGGTGAGATTCCGGATGAACGCCTTATGTCATCCCTAACTAGAGGTTACAGCAGCTCCAGCCAAACACCCGGTTCCACCCTCCTGCGATAACCTTCTGCCTGACTGACCATCCCAGCTCCAGCTCATGCAACCCCATCACCAACCAAGATCAACGATGGTCTAATTGTTGTCATATTAATGCTAACAGTACTACAATACTTAGTATTAAATGCTAAACTTACATCACATGACAGCAGTTTGAAGTCACAGCTGCATTCAGTTACATTATGCCATCACAGTTCCGTTTTCTGCGTATAACATTCCTTATAACAAATTTAACAAAATCTATTTCCCTATTACATTTAATAGGCTCTCTATGATAATCGTTTTCTCTATAATGTTAATCAAAGTCACTTAGTACAGCTGTGACATGTCATAGGAGAACTGGCCCTCCCGACTGAGACTGGTTTTTTCTCCATATATTTATCATTTGGAGTTTGGGTTCCTCGCCACAGGGCCGTGTTGGCTTGCTCACCGGGAGACTGCTTTTATAGTTATTTTATTTTATTAAATTAATTTAAAGGTTTAATAATTTTTACCTTTCTTATGTTTTTTCTGTTGCTTTCTTCTGTAAAGCTGCTTTGCAACAATACTCATTGTGAAAAGCGCTATATAAATAAAATTTAATTGAATTGAATTGAATTAATCACTTTGTGTTTGTGCTACATAGTTGTTTTTGGGGTATAAACTAAAACTTGCTTTAAAAAGAATTTTAGGAGGCCAGGCAAAAAATGAGCAAAGCACATGAGCAAGGATTGTAAAGACAACATGAGACAATTTAAAAATATTATAAACAGATGTAGTCAATGTAAGCTTTATTTCATTCATGCTTTTTGTTTTCTATGCATGTTTATTGTATTTACACCCACATTCCTTGATATGTTGTAGCCTTTTTTGCTCAATAATCTTGTTCATTAAATAACTTTTGTACCATATTTCTCATATTTTCATGATTTAATCTAACCTGGAGGACCATTAAAATAGAAATCTTGTATAAAACATGCCTTCCGAACATCACGTTTGGCCACTACTGTACATCTTTCCATTTATGGCAAGCTGTAGTATATTTTATTGGTTAGAAATTGTATGTGTGGTGCATCAAATGTTGTTGTGGACAATGTTAAAAAAGACTGGAATGCACTGCCCTAGGATCAAAGTCAGCTGTATTGTTGCTTTAGCTGTGTAAATTAAATAAGAATCAAAACCACTTTAAACTTTGCTGTTGGCATTAATTCACATCAATTTTTCTGCACATGCTATCAACAATTAACATTTGAGCAGGATGCAGACTTTCTGCAGCATTAGGTACATATGGATAGTATAGGCTTACAGACAGGTTTACTGCGGCTTCATAATTAACACTTGACTATTTACTTCTGCATGTTTACATACAATGTTCCAGGAGAAACGACACTTTTCAATTAGCAGACACTGTTAGAAATGAGAAAATATGCTGCCCTCCCCTTACCTTTTGGAAAATAATAATTATTTTGAAATGGTTTAGTTGTGCCTGCCCACAATGAGAAAGAATAAAACATGGCCGCCTAAAGCAACAACTTTTAGAGCGAGCACAATCCTCTGCCAACAGTTTGCTTTGGCTTCGGGCTGAGCAAACGTGTCAGTGGTTAATGCTAATCTCTCTATGGACAGAGCTCATCTACAAACACCTGCCATTAGCCAATCAGTGCTGGCCAACGTCACACAACTTCATTAATATTCATGCCCCAAACCACACCTGCAACAGTTTGTGCGCTGGGCTGTGAAAACAAATCCTGCATCCCAATTCGTATACTATCTGTCCTAAATAGTATTCGAAAATAGAATTAGTATGTCCCAAATCATAATATGTTAAATATAGTATTCCAAAGATTCCTGGATGGCCTGCTACTTCTGGTAGAAAGTGCAGAACAATGCACACTCTAACGGCCGATACTATCCACAACTCACCGCGATTAGGCGCAGTTTAGTGAATGAATAAAATGAAATAACTGATGTGTCACTAATTTAATAAATATAACTATAGAGTTAGCATTACATATGAAACTATGAATTAATAAATACTTAAAGGGAAAGAAGAAATGTATTTTGATGTTTGTGACAGTTATTGGCCACAATGTTGTCTAGGCAACAACAGTCACTTCCGTTATCACAGTGTGTGCATACTGTTTTGCTACACACTAAAATGTATATACCTTTCCATAACAAAACCAGTACACACTTAGTGCATAGTATAAGTAGGCGAATTGGGACCCAGCAAAAGTTCCTGAGGAAAGAAACAAAAAAGAGAAATCTGACAGAAATATGCTTTTTAATATTTATATAAAACATTATATTGTCACATCAACACTTTAATGACAAATCCTAGATGGGCTTATATGAAAAGTTTTGTTTATACACTTTCAAACAGCATCTCATATGAGGTAACTAGGCATTTGTTATATTTTTAAGGAGAAGATTATGCCATTTATAATTTATACACACATTTATGATTTTTATACTATTAAAATTATCGCTCTGTTCGATTTCTAAGCTTTTTTGTGACACAAGTCCCCAAGAGTTGGTGTGCATTCAGGTTTAGGTCCGCAGCGGGATATAAAAACAAGGCCACACACACACACACACGCACACACACGCACACACACGCGCGCGCGCACACACACACACACACACACACACACACACACACAAACATCATTCCCATGACCCTATAAACACTGTATGACAAATATTAAACCGGAAATGTTATGCCAATCATTTTTTATCTCTATCTTTGGGTGGGATTTTATTACAATTGGAACAAGTTAAATATTTTAATTACAAAGCCTAATTAAAGCCTTGGGCACATTAAGATATTTAGCAATGATAAACAGACTTCTCCCTATAAGCAACTCAACATAAGTTTAGAAAATCTTGGCATAAAAAATGCCTCAATCATGTTCAGTGCAAATCTATTTAACCCCAAGTTGTGTTTAAGCTAAAAGGCCCTGACAGAGAAAAATTTATTCGACCAAGTGCCCAATATTTCCAAATGAAATCCAGACACAAACTTCACTGTCTTCCTATCCTCAGCACATTAGGAGAAAGTTCTCCGGAGAGTTAGATGAGATGAGCTGGAACCCGTTCCAAGCTCCGGGATGTTAAGAGCCAGACGCATCACGAGATTGGCATGGAAATGGGGCGGCCCTGGCTCAGGGACAGTGGACAAACAGCTTCTCGGAGCAGAAGACCACCGCGAGCGAGAAGAAAAGGCAGGTGCGGCTTAGCGGCGTGTCAGTCAGCCTTCCCGAACAGCAGCAGAATGCAGAGAGGTGGGAATGCTGCCCACGCGATGGGACGGAAAGTCCATACGGAAGGAAAGATAAAACTTGCCACATGCGGAAAGGAGAGGGGGGCTTATGACAGCCTGTGTGGGGGAAGCAAGATGTGGGTTTGTTCTTTTTTGTATTCATACTTCAGGCTAAGAAGAGTCACAGTTTGTTAGTTATAAAACTCGGGGCAACTGAGCAAATGTTTTTGGTTAGAAATGTTTGTCTCAAATTGTTTATGGGGATCAGAATATGTATTAACTCGTCATAGAGGGATATCTGAAAGGGTCCTGCTGCACACATGCAGAGTCACTGCCAGTCAAATGCACTGTCATATGTATGTATGTATGTGTTTATGGGTTTATACATTTATCATTTATATTTATCATTTTATAACAAACTAAAACTGGCTGTTATTAATGTTTTTCTTGTCTCCATAAAACATGTGTATGGCAAAAACAGCCACAGTTTTGTAAACCTCTAGGGATGTGCCAATACCGGTGTTACCAATTACATGCACATTTATAAAAAAATAAATTTGTCAATGATGCTCAGCATCTGTTGTGCTTATTCTGATATTTAACATTAAATCTATGCCTTTCTTTTAACACTAATTTGCTCTGACACATATTTACATTTTTGGTAACACTTCACAATAAGGTTGTATTTATCAACATTAGTAAATGTATTAGCTAACATAAACTAACAATGAAAAATAAATGCTGTGTAATTTTTAACCCATGGTTACGTGAAAAGGCGCAAACCCAACTGCTTGGTTAAAAAAATATATATTCTAGGTAGATTTAGCCCGAAATGCCGGGTTGTTACAAGTCACAGTTTGGTCAAATAGAAACATTTTCTGGGTTAATTTACCCCAACGAATGGGTTTGTTACTCTTTTCTACCCAACAATGGTGAAAAAAATGACATTAAAGTAAAGAAACCATGTGTGCGCTTCTGTGTGCACATGCAGCTGCATGCATGAGAGTCTGCGTTCAGATGCTTCATGTACTGTACATACCCTGCTAAGTGTGAGGGTGCCTTGCTTACAGTCTCTGCAGCGAACCCGTAGTTTTCCAGGCTGGATGGCTTTGCAGACCGTCTTACAGAAGACGTAGAAACTGCTATGAGCTCTGGATTCTGTAAGGAACACACTAAACATTACACAAAGCAAACAATAAAGGTGAAATGTGTGTTTTTAGTATAATATGCAGAGGCATTTAAAAATAAACTACATGTACTGTAGGTTAAATGTACAAAAAAAATAGAATGCTCTGTGATGCTTTTTAATAATTTCTTAAGCGATCCAAAGTGTCTTCTGCCTGATCAGATCTTCTGTCTCAACCAATGATGTGAGTTTGGTCAAAGTCCGTTTAGGAAAGTCCTGCCACTCGGCGGCCAAGATGAATATTTCTACAATCACCGGCTAAAATCCCAATTAAACAACATATTTAAAAACAACATTAAAAATGACGTAAACCGTACCTTAATTGCTATGCAGATAGAATTGGCTACAAAAAAACTTAAAAATACAATATTGAAAAAGAATGAATGGGAAAACTGTCACACACTTCTTCTTTAGATATAGATAGAAGATGCAGATAGATAGAAGATTTCAATATGCATTTCTAAAGCAAGCAATTTCAAAAACTGCATTTTAGCAGGATAACATTCGACCCCGATAAATGCAGCTTTTGGTTGATTTTGGTTGGGATCCCTCGGTTCTCATCCTCCTGATGTTTTGAGAAATTGCGAATGGGTTACTTTTAAGCATTACGCAGAAGAGCAGCGGTAGTGCTTCATTAAGCCACCACAATCCCAGACAAAGTGCTCACCATCCAATGAGCTTGAAAAGAACATCCAGACATCTTCCTGGCTTATGATTTACTTTAAAGATGACTTGTCCTATTCGTCTGTGCCACCCCAGTTTAAATCACCCATAAACATACACACACAGACCTGCAAGCAGCATTCTCATTAGAGCTAAAAGCATGGGGCAGCGAGAAGGTACGTGGTACCTTGACACAGCTGACAATAAATCGAGTGGAGTGGGTTTTATAAGACAGGCACCCTGTTATTTATGATTTCTGCAGGATTCCTCCATTATGCTAATGCTTTTACAGGGGAAGGGTTGGATAAAAGAGCCGGTGTGATTGGACTAAGTAACCGAGTGGGCCGCCAGCCAGCGTGAGGTTGAATAGGAAGGGCGGGTAGAGGACAGCTTGTAAAAGCAGTGCCATTGTGGTAAACGACAGCATCCGTCCTTCCAAGCTGTGCGTTTGCAAATACATTTGAGTGTTCTCTTTGAAACCTGCATATTACTGCTGAAAAGAGCACACAAAGGCTTCGGCAGTACAGAAACTAATTGAATAGAAGGATATAGTGTACGCACCGAAAGACTGTGGTTTGTTGGGAGTAGGGATGTCAAAATATTGGGTGCAATAGGCACATACCAAAGATTGTATTGTGGTGACCAATCAGCTTGCACCATGACTGAATCCAAAGACATTTTAATCATGATTTGAGAAAGTTGAGGAATAGTCTGGCATGTTCACGTGGGAAAGTGACGTCAATGCATACCCTCTATACTCCAGATACTGTAGCCTCCCTTACGCAAACTGTCACTTCTCTTAATAAGCAAAATGGCTGAGGAGAATAGGGAAAACAAAAAAAACGGGACTAAAACACGCAATTATTTACTGAAATTTCAAGCAGCTGGACTTTTGCCACCCCACATGGGCACGCTCCGGCATGCTCACACGGTGTTCACAAGGTAGAGTGACAACACATCCATACCCTCTATTTGTTAAACGTAGTCGGGGTACCTGTGTGCTTTCCGAATGACAACCGGATACTTCAACTAATAGTCTCTCACATGAGGTTGTACATGTATAGTCAAATGCATTTCTTGGTAAAACAATGTACCAATGTAAAAGCAAAAGGTTATGTTTTACTTTAAGTGAATGTGAGCAAGTGAAAGAGAGCAAAATCAGATTTGCATTGCATTAGGTCTTTCGGTATATAATATAAAATATTACTAAAAGAATAAAAACACAGACTGTTTAATTTTTTATTTTCCAATTATAACTGAATAACTACACTTTAATAAATAAACATGAAAAAACGCCATTTGCTTTATATGGTCATTTACCAGTTTAATTCTTTCCCAGCCAATGACAAGATGACATTGTATATGACGTTGTATATGACACAACGCTTCCCCACTATTGACAAGTTTTTCCGGCTTTCACTGTTATACAGTAGGGGGTGCACTGATATAGTGCATGATCATTCATATACACACATAGACAGTTTCTAAGCAACAACATCAACAAACGTTACTGCGCATGCACGCTTTTGTGGCCCAAACTTAACTTCCGATACACATCCATAAAGCAAGCAAGTTAAAAGCATGTCTAGTCAGTATATTTTGGAGTTACCAGTAGAAGAACAGTTACTTGGCTAAACTTAAATGCAGCAAAGTTAGTTAACTTCGGGCCAGACGCATGTCTTTGTGAACATTTTTGAAAATCATCAACAAAAATGTAACACTGGCTGGCATATTTAAAAAGAAAATTAATACAGGAGCCTCTTCAAACTATTTTTGGTTTCGGTTTTAATTGGTATTAAAAATCATTAAATTCCACTAATATTTCTTAAAGCCACACTTTATCATATTCTTGCCCGCATGTCTTTTTCAAAACTAAGTTGTTTAGTGCAGAATGTCCAAGCTGCTTCCTTCCCTTACAATGAAAGTTATTTTTTTTGTATATAATGGTCCATTTTTACATAAATCTATAGCTCTTTAAGTCTAGTGCCTGCCGTCAGTGTATGGAATACATAATAATGATTTATTTTTGCTTTTTGTCCACTTTGTATGCAAAGAAGAAAAGTCACAAAAGTTTGGGACAACACGATGGCTAGTATATTATTCCAGAAATGTCATTTCAGGTAAACTATCCCTTGAAATATCTGGGGCATTCTTGTCACTTTCGGTTGCACATTTGCCCTGAGTCCTGGTGACAAAACCTTTGCTGGGAATAAAAATCCATGCAGGAAATGACTTGACCCTCAAACATATTTTAGCTAGACGGATACGCACAAAACCAAACACAGAACTACACAAGTTACCTGTGTGCCCGCCGGGGTTCCCCTGACCGGAGGCATCTGTCTCCAGAATGACAGCCAGACCGCCAGATGCAGTGGTCAGACGAGAGCTGCTGAGGTCCAGTCGGGTCAAGCTGCCCACTCCACCGTCCAGCAGGCGCTGTAAGACCAGCTCAGAGCGTCGGGCTGAACTGGATGGAGGCAGAACCACATGAACTGTGCTCTGCTCAGGGAGATCACAGCCCTGCCACAGAAGATGACAAAAATTCATCAGTAAACAACCCGTTCCATGACATTTTCAAGTATAAATGTTGTTTAGTTAATAGTTATTGATTTATTTACATAAACTATTTAAACAAATACACACTTATGACCTGCACAATTTTCGACAATTTCTGACACCCACAGCTTCCAGTAAACAAGATTTTCTGAATCTTGGGAACAGCCTCATCTGCTATGTCTAATATTACTATCCCACACGTCAGAACAAAAAATGCTCCAGAAAATATCCGTGTGAGTCATCGCGTTCAGGTTATATGAATTGTAATTCTGCGTTGCTGCGGTCTCAAAAGCACATTATGATTATCTTTCATCCTGTTGTGTTTCATTTCCGACTCAATCCTGAGAATACAAAAGCTCAAACTTTGCCGTCTTAAGTACCCTCACAAATTCAAGTAATCAAGCTGGCGTACATGCTTCATACCGACGGGAAAACACAGGGAAAAGTAAAAAACATGCCAATCACTGCACGGCACCGACAAAGAACTCACAATAAAAGTACAAAGATAAATGTAAAAACAGCATTGTTTAGAGACGGCGGAAATTGACAAAGATACTTTTTATTATGGAGCACTTTAATACTGAACAATTGCCTGAAGCATTCGTTTGATTTTTAGAAACACAGTTCTTTAATTCCTTATCTGGATGTGGCTAAAAAAACTTTCTGCTGAAGATAAGCATTGTCGAAATGTTCAAAGCTTCGTAATTCTCTCTCTCTCTTCTTTATAACATGTCTTGCAGCGGGTATTTAAAGGAACAGTTCACCCAAAAGCAGAAATCTGCTTTTTTTTCCCCACTCTTCTGTAAAATAAACATGGTTTATAGTACATTTACAATTACATTTAGTCATTTAGCGGACGCTTTTATCCAAAGCAACTTACAGAGAGATTAGCAAGCAATAAAGTAATATTAGCAACCATAGTTTGTTTGGTTTTATGTGCAGTAAAATCACAAATTTACTATGGTCTTACCACAATGGCCATAGTTTAACTATGATATTTGGGCAATTCCATGCAAATGTCAACCTTGAAAAAAATCTAGTTTTTACAAAAGGTTTTCACCATACTGATGTCAGTAAAGTTTTTCAAAGATTTTAAAGCTTTTTGTTTATTGTTTTTAAAGCAGTTTTTCATAGTCAGGTAAGTGAATTGTCACATACGGAAAGGTACATATATTAGGCTATATAATAATAACTATTATGTGGTCTATGTTGGGATTTATTGCTTCTTGGTTTGTACACTTTAATTCACAGAAATCCTACATGTTGTCTCTCCATAACAAATTTGTATCTCTTTTAAACACTCATTTAACACTGCATAGACTGATGCTTTTCTGATGTGTGGACTCAAGAAGGGTTTAGTAAAATAACAATTAAATTTAAATGATTTAATATATTGGTAATATATACATTTTCAGCGATTTTATATTTTATAAAATATTTTATAGTTTTGACTGAAAATGTCACAAAATTCTGGAATTGTTCATTTTATATATAAAAATATAGTAAAACCATTTAATTTTCATAAGTGTAGAGCTGTATGCTTTTTTTATGGAGCATCTTTTCCATCCGCATTCTGTGTTTCAAGCAACATCCCTTTATTAGAATAACATGAGGGTGAGAAAACGTGTAATGGAGTTTATTCGCAAAAACAGATGTGTTTTTATTGTGTTAATAATTTTAATCAAAACAACCCAACTGCAGTTTGATTGATATTAATTAAAATAAGAAGTTATCTGCTTTTGCAAATGAAAATGTACTAACTCTTCAAATGTTGTTTTTTATAACATTTCATATACATATACATATACATATACATATACATATACATATACATATACATATAAATATACATATACATATACATTTATAAAACATTTAAATCAACACACTAATTATTAAAATTACTACAATTTTAACTCTAATATTTGATTTCCCCACCATTTGTTTAGCAGAGAGCAATTTCCAGTACAGAAAAACAAAGAAACTTTGATACAAATCAGACACAATCAGGCCATGTTTCAGAAGAGCACCAACTGACAGGAAATGCTTCACAGACGTGTGTTTATTTCTTGGCATCAGCCAAAACAACACTTGTAAAAAGACAAAAGTCTCATTTGTTGGCTTTTGAACAATATATATTAAAGAAATGTCTTCTCGCTGCAGGTGAATGGACCACCAGCTAAGGCGTATCATACAGGCTCCTGTCAGACAGGAGATATGTAATACAGGGTGAAATAACAATGGCTCACATGCTGGGAAATGAGTGACCACAACAACAACAATACGGAAGCACTATAGAGAAATGCATGAATGGAAATGAGCATTGATCTTTAGAAACATAATGAATGCTTTAAAGACCGCTGTGACATGAAATATTCTGATCAATATCAATTTAGTTGGGCGTTTTGACTTTGCATTTGTATTCCCTGACAAAAATAGCATTAGAAAGCGGCGTATCGTTGAGATGACCCTTCTGATTTAAACGCTATGGCCGCGGCCTGTACACGCGATAACCTCAAATTCACATTAATGGAACAGGCAGTTTTCCTGATAACTCCTGGGCTCAGAGTAAAGGGTAAAGCTTTGGGCCAAAATAACACTGCACATGCACTCCCAGATAAAAACCAATTTCCAGGAAGTGAACTTGTGACATTTAGAAAAAGCATTGATCCAAGCAAAGCACATACACAACATGAACTTGAGAACACAAGCACAGAACTGAGAAATGGGAAAAATGGTCATAACCCAAGGATGGAGTTTAGTACAAGTGTACTTAAGATTGTAAACTTTGATATGATCAAAAAGACTAGTCATAAAATAACCAGTCGAGTATTAGTCTAGATTTTGACCCACCATAGAGTCCATTTTGAAAACGTAGCTTTTCAAATTTTATATTTTACTTACTAACTTTTACTGATGCAATTTTCTTATTTTCAATTCCGTCTGCTTCGAAGACAAAGCTTCACTTGTTTTGCAGATGAGCAGAAAGTGCATTCATTTTACAAACATGACCTTTTTCAATTGTGACATTCTCTTGGGAGAACAAATCAACAAGACAGTCATTTAAAAACAGGGACACTGTGCATTAGCAATGACCTGCCTCTTTAAAGACAGTAAGTGACTGAATTTCAATTCTGAAAGCACGGAGACAATCAATTTTCCTTTTATGCAGAATCATAAGCAGCCCAAGAGAGTCTGGACACTGTCTCAAGGTCATTTATGACCTCTGTGCATCAGGACACAACATATTCCCTTACATTTCATCTCAAAGTAATAGACCAAGACAGTGAGATGAATACCAAATAAGTTTGATTAGCAAAGTTGTTGGAATTAAAACTGAAAGATGAAATATGGACATAAATCTTAGCACTGTGGAAGTGTCTCCTTGAGCATCTCAAGAACATTGTCACTTTTAAAAGTTAAAAGGATAGTTCACCCAAAAAATCTCCCACATCATTATTTCACTTTAAGGTTATTCCAAACTGTTATTCCTTTTTAGAAGGACACCAAAGGTGACATTTTGAAGATGTAACAACTCCTGCACCTCCTACTGCACTTATTAAAACCCGTTGACCGGAACTCTGTGGTGTGTGTTCATATCTGACCCAAAGCGTGACAGAAGACCAGACCGAAAAATGACCACACCACAGAGTGCCACCACAGATTCACCACCAGCCACCTCGGACTCCTTCGCTGACCTAGTTCACCTTCTCCACCCTGACCTGGAGCCCTGGGAGGAACTAGGATTTTCCATCTTCTCACCCAACTTGTGCAACTCCGCCAAGTTGGGGGGTCTCTTGAGAAGTATGTGAGGGATTTTGCCGAGGCTAGTGCTCTGGTGAGTTGGGACGACCCCACTCTCAACCATTTATTTCTGTCCAGGCTGGATGATAAACTGCTCACTCTCATCATGCTCCCAGAGGCGGATGAGTGCCCCCTGGAGGTTTTCCTAAATTGAATCCTCCAGGCCATGGTGTATGAGTCCTGCTTCAGGAAGGGTAATGAGGACGGGCATAGTAGCCATCCAGAGCCGCGCCTCAATCATCCACCCCCCAGGTTCTTCATCCAAATCCCTCTGGTTTGGCTCTCCCAAGTTCACCCATAATGGTTCCCCCCGGTCCACTCGGTGCCCAGAATTCGCCACTCACAAGCCCGCAGGATCCTCCGCCAATAAGCCTTCGTCAGTGTGTCTCATCGAGCCCCCCGAGCTCCCGCTGTAGGATCAGATATTGCAGGAGTTCAACCCCCTTTTTGTTAAAGGGGTCATAACAGTATTTGCTGCCCAGCCTTCCAAGTCTGCTGTGCCAGCCCAGCCCTCTGAGCCTGCACCTCATGGAGGTATGGAAGGCCAAAAGGGCCAAGACCTCCAGTCCCTTTGCCAGCCAGAGCCCACCAGACTCTCTGCTCCAGACGTCCCCCCGGGGTCCGCCTCCGGGCCTACCTGCCCGGACCCGAGCTCCCGGATCCTCCCAGGCCCCCTGAATGGCCAGCTGCCAGTTGCACTGTGGCTGCCTGAGCTCCCATATTTCCTGCACTGGGGATGCCGTCCTGGAGGCTCCCTGTCCCGTCCTATCCTGTCCTGTGTATCCTGCATGAGTCTCCAGGATGCCCATCGCCCCTGCTCGGTTGTTTCATTGGCGCGACGGAGGAGGACTGTAAGAACTCCTGCCCCTCCGACAGCCATGCCCCCTGCATCAGCGCTCCCTCACCGTGTCTCCCACTCACTCTCCCCAGATTACTGATTACACCTGCACCTCTGTTATGAGACACTATTTATACACACCATTGTTCACGATCCCATTGTCTGGTCGTCTTGTCATTTTACACGTGTACTGGACGTTCGTAAGTCTCTGTGTTGTTTGATATACTTACTTGTTTTCAGATGACCTGTTTTGATGTACTTACCTGCTCTTGGATTACCTGTTTTTGATGCACTTACCTGCTCTTGGATTACCCGTTTTTGATATACCTACAAGTTTTGGATACCTGTTATGATATACTTTCCTGCCAGTGGAATACCTGTTTTGTGCACTCACCGGTTTATTGGATGTTCTGTTTGTTCTGTTGTTCACTATAATGTTAATATCTGTAATGTGAAATAATTTGTTCAGGGTAGTATCTAATCTAATCGAATCGAATCTAATCTACTTAAAAACAAACCTTAATTTTCAAAATTGCTTATATTTTCCTTAAATTTGCAACAATTTCCAGATTCCAGACAGCAACTGTCAGTATATATATACCCTGGATGGCATGGGGACAAGTTAATGATGAGACAATTTTCTTTCTTGGGTAAAATATTCCTTGTATCACGTTGGCCAAGCATTCCCATTGTGTACTTGAGTGTGGTATCAAACCAGACTTGATGTTGAAATAAGATGGTGATTGGCCCTTCGGTGAGGCAGGAAGTACCACAGTGTCTCCTCTTAGACAGAAAGAGTCCTTCAGACTAAATGCACGTGGTAACCTTCAGAGCAATGTCCTTTATCTGTATTGCTCCTTCAGAGAGAGAAAAGAGAGAAAGAGAGAGAGATGGGGGAGAGGAGCACTTTGGAAAACAGAGGTAATAATAGTGAGCAGAGACAATGAGTCAGACAGGAATACAAGAGAGACAGGGAACAAATCCAGCAAAAAAGACCAATATAAGGATGGTATACTATGGAGCTGAGCAAATGGAAGACAAACACAGGAAAAGCACATACGAGAAAGGAAGAAACCAAAGAAGTGACATTACCATAAACAAATACTTCAAATGTTGTAGACATGGTCTTCCAAAAGCCTGATGAATGTGATATTATGTGTCTTTATGTTTTTTGTAAAGGGTGCAGTTACTTACAAATTAAATAGTGAACATGCAGCCTGGAAGTATTGGGGAAAAGTATGAAAAAATCTACTAATATATTATTGTAGGTAGATAAATATTTATGATCAACTCATTTTATTTACATACAAGAGGTAAGTAAAAATAAATCTGGACCTTGGCTAACCAGATTTAGACAAACTAGAGACAGACATACAAATATGCAATAATTTGCTTTTACGCATTACAATTAAAAACATTAGTCAGAGCAATTATGGTGAATTATACGATTAGCATGAGGCAGAAATATTTGTTTCCGCATCATTTCTGGTGTTATTTTTCAACATTAATGATTAATCAAGAGTGTCAAAGTAAAACATTAAAGAAGCACTTCACCCAACTCAAAAAAATCTAATGTTTCACATGTTTATGAGAAAAAACTATAATAATTATATTGTACTTTTAAACTATTCGTATTTTGAGCTTATTTACATTTACATTTATTCATTTGGCAGACGCTTTTTAACAATCAGTATGTTGTGTTTCAATGTAAACACACCTGACCAGATGAGCGTGCTATGTAAGAGGAAGAAGAGGAGGGTCTTGTATCACACTGAAGGAGTTTAATCTGTTTTATTACACGGTTTGTTGGAATGCTCGATTCTGATTGGCCAGTTGTGACATTTGCAGGCTCGCTATTCCCAGATAACAATCGCTCAAAACTAATAACACACAGTAACCCGGATGCTGCAAATTGTTTTGAACAATAAATATATAAATATGTTTTTTAATAACATATATGACATTATATTTACAAATGATCAAACAATATTGCTGTAATGCCGGGGGGCAGGAGAGATGAGCACCCCAGGTGGTTAAGGTGAGTAAAGGGTTTTAATGACAGAAATCACAAAACTGCCGGTAAACTTCAGAAACATCAGGTAAGTACATCCAAATAACAGACACATCAAATCCAGCAGGTGAACTTCAGAAACATCAGGTAAGTATATCCAAATGAAGCGTCAGGTAAGTATATCCAAATATCCACACATAAATCCAACAGGTAGAACACGGGAACACAAACTAGCGGGTTACAATACAAGAACAGACAGTGAGGGTGTGAAACAAACAAACTTAAATAGTGTCTGGTAAATGGGATGCAGGTGGCGATGAAATCAAGATGGCTGCCGGGGTGAGGTGCATGATGGGGAATGTAGTCCGTTAGAAGGCCGGTGAGCGGGATCGGGTGAAGCGTGGTGAGAGCGTTGAAGTAGGAGGCGTGGTTGGTGTAGGGGCTGATGACCTTACAATTGCCTGTCTGTGACATTTGAACATCGTTTCTTATCTTGAAACCGATAGTAAGCGGCTTTTCCTGGCAGAAGGTCTGCATTCGGTAAAAATGAGCTAATAAAATATATTAAATTCACAATTCATGTCCAGTTTTTTTCTTATGTGGCAAGTAGCCATTTAATAAGCGGGATAATGTTCAAACAGCCGGCTGTTATCACGAAATAAGCCCCTTAAGTGTGATATCCTAATCACACTGCCAGGGCTTATTTCTGCAATAACAACCGGCTGCCTGTACATTATGCCTTACATAACAGCCAGCTGTCTGTACATTACACCGCTTATTACACGACTATATCCTCATAAGTAAGCTATTGAACAAAAACTATTGATTTTGTATTAATATTTTATTAGCTCATTTTTACAGAATGCAGACTTTTACTTTCAGTTTTAGGGAAAGACACGTTCAAATCCAAGGAACAATTTGGTTTAATCGTTACTAAATATAATGTCATTTATGTTATTAAAGAACATATTTATGTTTAATTTTTGTGTTACATTAAAGGAGAGATTTTTTTCTTACTTTTACACAATAATATTAAATGTAATATTAATCTTAGGGGTCCACAAAATGTGTCTGTGAAATTTCAGCTCAAAATACACCACAGATCTTTATTATACCATGAGTTAAATGTCCAGTTTGCATTTGAGTATAAACAAGTTGTTTTGGTCTGTGTCTCTTTAAGTCCAAATGAGAAGCTAGTCTCCGCCCCATTTTCAGCTGAACACACAGCCAGGGATCTGAGCCTGTGCTTCCAACAAAAAAACAAGAAATAAGGGTCACACAAAGTGAATGTGAAACGCTGTGTCTGGTATTAAACGAGCGAATGGACTCCATATGCTAAAGTACACATGACAGTGTATTTATAAACACACCGTACCCAAGAAAGAAGCCCACATAAAGCGAAAGAAAAACACTGTGTCTCGTCTTTAAACACCAAACACCGCTAACACATTGCAAACACATTGTGTTCTACAAGCATACCCATTTCCCCCGGGGCCATTCACGAACGCACTCCGTTCCCAGTTGGTCCGGTCAGGACCGCTTTCCGGAGGAAGATCTCGTGATCGCAACCCCGTCATGTGTTTACAAACCATACACATTGCTTTCTACGAGTGAACGGAAAATCGTTTACCTACTTTTAAGTTGACACAGGTCCCTGAGGTCTTACTTAAAAAATACCGGTACACTTACAATGTTATTATCTGCAGCTTTGCCTCATTCAGTGGAGGATTTCCATTGAAAATAAAAGAAATCCATAGCTCTCTTGTCTCCTCTGAGGCTGGGAACAGTGTTCTGTGCTGGTTTGTGCAGCCAACAACAGAACAGTTTGCATTCTTTGATCTACTTTGCTTACTTTTGCCATGGTTTTAGAGCAAACAAACGTATGTTGCTTGTGAAAACAATAATGGCGGCAGCGCCATGGGTGGAAACGTGCAGAGTAAGTTGCGGAGATATTACAATAAGATCCCCCTGCCACGTCACAAGGGGAGCGTAATCTGAAGCACTCATTTTCTCACATGCTTTCAGAGAAAGGAGTAACAAAGCAAAGTCACTGGGTTGTACTTTTTCATGTTTTCTGGGTTGGTAGATGCACCGTGGACCTGATTATAGTAATTAAACACAGAAAAAGTCAGATTTTCATGAAATGTCACCTTTAAACTGTGATGTGCAGCATCCGGGTTACCATGTTTTATTAGTTTTAAGTGGTGTTATCTGGGAATATCACACCTTGGAATGTCGCGTCAAGTATTCCACAGTGCCGTGTAACAAATTAAGATATGGCGGGACGTTGTTCTTGCATGTCTCATGACTAGTTGAATATATTTATATATAACACGTGTGTTACATCATGGGATTCAAATTCTGTCAGGGAATTTTTACAGTACTTCATTGTGTTTACAGCTTTTACATGAATTTAACGATAATGGAATGGTTATGGCAGTGGAATTTTTACGATTCACACTCCGATTATCTGATTTCTACAGATTTACAGGCTATAGACTTGTGTTTAGCAGATTAAAAAGTACAAAAAACTATGTGTTAAATGTTTGTTAAAATGTCAAGACAAAATAATCAGGTGAAAATAAAGATGAGTTGAGCAGAGTACTGTGAATAGAGTGTGACATTGAATAGAGTGCGACTGTGAGAAACACATATATATAATGTGAGACCCGTGAGCTAAGCGATTTGCAAATAACCTGTTAGTCACAACACACTCTTCACAAGCGCTCAGTACACACGCACACATACACAAGACAATTCCAGGGTAAATCTTTTTTTAATTACTGAGAATTTTATCTGTGCTTGAGTAAATTCACTGCACAACGAAGCCGAGGAAAATATGGATGAGACATGTAAATTAATTTTGAGAGGAGCTTATTAAAACAAACAGAGTAAATATACAGCATAATGATTTCATGAGAGTGAGGTGAGAACCTGCTGCCAGTGTCAATACTTCAGATCCACTCGAGAACAGAATGTGAAAACTAGGTTTCTGATGCAATTTACTGACATGCAAAATAATTTCTGATGATAATATTAATCTGGGTTTACTTGTTAACAAATCAGTGATCTCGGTCTTAGGAATGTAAAAGTACCAGGCCAGTTCTGTCCCTCAATTGAGTAAAAATAAAAAGCATGTGTAAAGAGACGAAAACTGCATCCAAACAGATAATATGTCACTTTGGGTGGGGCTATTCAGCTTGATTAATTAAAATATGCACTAAAAAGCTTAATAATTTGTTTATATTTATCAATGACTCTATTACAGTACAGCAGTGAAAGCCAATGAAAAACAATAAAAAAATAATGACTTATTGAATATTGTCCAATGTGGCTATTTCATTTCAACCAAAATCATTAAAACATACAAAGAGGACCTGAAGGCAACAAAACATCTGTAAAGACAAAGTTTCTCAATATCTGCTCCGTCAACAAGTCAAGCAAGGCCTGGAAACTATAATGTGTTCCAATCCCATGGTTTATTACTGATGCATGGAGTATAACATGACTGAAAGCTTACTGCAAGCACGATTAAATGATTTTCTATGATACGAGATGACTCTGCTGTACCGCTCACACACAGCAGGAGTTTCAGTTGTGAATCAAACACAGGAACAGTGCTGTGTTTGAACTCTAGGGGGCAAAGACGAAACAAGTTTTTGACAGTTACACAGGAGAATCATTTGTTCTCCCATATATTCCCACTGTAACATGTTTAAAGCATTTCTTACATATTTAAATACATTTGGATTAAAAAGACATATAAAATGACATTTTACGTCCAACTCTTTTTCAAGATGCAAAACAGTGAATCTTAGAGGTTAAGGGGTTTAAGGTTTTAATGTTATTCACGCAATAAGTCCTCAACCAGTATAGATCCATAATACATTAAATGGTTTTAATGTAACCTAATGAAATGTAATGGAGTGTAATGTAAATGTTATCTGTACAGAGAAAACACAACTGAAGTCTCAGCCTTCTAGATTACTGCAGTGCAGAGGCTTTTATAGGTCAACAGTAAATATGCATTCACAGGTACTGCACAGGGAGTCAGTGAGGTGTAGTAATATTTTATGTTCAAGAAAGTTTAGAGAACTGCTATGAGAAAATAAACTTCAGCTTCCTTTAACAACCTGCAATTTTGCAATACTTCTAAATATTCGCCCCACAACACTAAATGATTTGTACAGTATAAACATTGGCTGCTTAAAAATAAGTTTAAGGGGGCATTATATACAGTATGATCCTGTCTGTGATCTGCGATTTACTTATCCTACATATCATCCTACATAATATAAAGAACATTTCATATTGACTGATTGAGTAAAGTCATGTCAAAGATTTAAATCATAGTGAAATGAATGCTTGAAATCAAACTTTGATACTGGATTTCACAGACAGGGTGTCTCGGAACAGAAGGACTCAAATTTTACATTTTATCAGTATGCGTGTTTCCTTAAAATTGAACTCATGACCACTGCTGTTAATGCAATGTTTTACCAACTGAGCTACAGGAACACTTACATTTTTACTTCATATTAAATGGATTACTGGATTTTTATATTATTTAAATTATATTTTTGGTGATTACTAAGGACTCTTAAAGATGGCTTAAAGCAGCACAATGTAGTTTTTTGACCTTGAAATAATGTATTTCAGTGGTAGAACAACTCTTAACTGGATGAATTTTACTGCCGGTGCTACATGAATAGCCTCCTAGCGGCAAAAACCACACTCTGTAAGTTCTGTGTCCGGGTTGGTACACACACAGCCCCGCCCATTCCCTGATATGGTTTCCAAACAACGTTTCTGTATGCGCCGGTTCCATCAGCTTAGTAAACAAATTCATGTGTATTGTGCTGCCCACGTGGAAACATATACAGCGACATTATTTGCAACATTGAACAAAAAACAATTTAGCTTATCAACCACATGGGGGAACCTGTGAGTGCTGCTCATTCAAAGTTCATTAGTGCCGCTTTAATTCAATTTCCTAAACCTTTCTAGACAATAAATATTGAAGAACTGGATGCAAAAAGATTTTATTAGTTACAGAAATTCCCATAACTTTTTAACTCTCTAATGCACCTATTTTTATATTTTCTGGGATTCTTTTGGTGCACTGTATTTCTCTTTTACATATCAATGTTCGATTTTAATCACAATAGTGTTTCCTAAACCAATGTCCCACCAACAATTAAAATCATAGACACTTCTAAACCTTTTGGGTATAGTACAAAACCAGTGTCCAAAACACAGTGTACACTAGTGACCAGTAAAGTACATTTTACAGGGAAAGTGTGTAGAAAGTAGAATTGTATGTAGATACTGCTCAGTATTGTGTGTGCATGCGTGCGTGTGTAATGCATTATTAGGAAGGTCAGGGTTAATGAGGCACTGTGGACTAAAGTTCAGAAGATCCCTTGGCTCTGTTTACACAGTCAAATATCTAAGTACCTCATTCACACTGAGAAAGCGAGAGAGAGTGTAACTACAAGAAAATGAAAATGGGGAGAAAATTGCTACATAAAAAGCTTTGTAATTACAAGTTGTCCGCTGAGTCTAATACAGGGTTTGACCCTCACACTATACAAGATATTCTCTTGCTTGCTAAGAGAAACCTAATTATCCAAACACAAATGTGAAGAGAGAGAGAGAAAGACAAAGGAAGGGTCAGTAGGGGTCACCTGAAGTGTGGATTCACTGCAGAGCTCTCGTCCAGCAAAAATGACCCGCAGTTGATCGGGCTCTACGCCCTGTAGCCGCCCCACGGTCTCTTTCAACTCAGCTACACTTGCACCCTGCTCCAACTCCACCGGAAACCCATGGCTGGAATTAAATCGCACATATACTAAAAGAGGAAAGATAAGAGAAATACGTTCACTACATTTGTTAGAATCCTGATTATATTACAACATGTTTATTTACAAAATAAAAGTATTTCAATGTTTCAAGTGACAGCCAAAATTTCCTCCAAAAAAGGAATTCCTGGAGAGAAAAATATGCCATGTAAACAGTCTATTTATATCAAGATATAGGGAATACACAACCTTAAGGGGTATTGAAATATTGTATACTGTGCATACTGTACATACTGTATACTGTATTAGATTAGATTAGATTAGATTCAACTTTATTGTCATTACACATGTACAAGTACAAGGCAACGAAATGCAGTTTGGGTCTAACCAGAAGTGCAATAGCAGCAAGTGCAGGATATACATTGGTTGCATAAGTTACATAAATAAATATACAGAAGTAATTTACAGATGGAAATGTACTATGACCATGATTTACAGATGTCTCTTACTATAAACAGAAATTTACAGATGGATATATACTATGATCATGATATACAGATGGCTATTACTATAAACAGAAATTAACAGATGGATATATACTATGCACATAATATACAGATGTCTATTGCTATAGACAGAGATTTACAGATGGATATATACTATGAACATAATATACAGATGGCTTTTACTATAAACAGAAATTTACAGATGGATATGTATTATGAACATAATGTACAGATGGCTTTTACTATAAACAGAAATTTACAGGTGGCTGTATACAATAAGTTAGGCTATGGTGAGCAGCAGTGCGATAAATATAGAGTAGTGCAAATAAATTATGGACAGAAGCTATCGAAGTAACAGTGCAATGGAAGAAGTTATTGCATATTTCAGTTAAAGTGTAGGAGTGCAAGATGCATAGTAAACAGTAAACAGTCGGTACTGTAATGAACAGTTGGCAGTGCAAATGAGCAGTCTGGTAGTGCAAATGAACATAAATGTTATGTATAGACAGTCCATTAGTGCAAATAACAAGTGAAGACAGGTGTGCAATGAGGGGGGAGAGAAGAGTGTAGTAGTAAATGAGGGGCAGTGGGATCAGTGAGGGGCAGAGTTCAATAAAGAGACAGCTCTGGGAAAAAAGCTGTTCTTTAGTCTGCTGGTCCTGGTCCGGAGGCACCTGAAACGCCTGCCGGAGGGCAGGAGAGAAAACAGTCTGTGAGCGGGATGAGAGGAGTCCTTAAGAATGCTGCGAGCTCGACGCAGACAGCGTTTCCTCTGGATGTCCTCCATGGATGGAAGTGGAGTCCCTGTGATGCGCTGGGCGGTTTTCACCACCCGCTGCAGTGCCTTGCGCTCTGCAACAGAGCAGCTCCCATGCCAGACTGTGACACAGTTGGTCAGGACGCTTTCTATTGCACAGCGATAGAAGTTCACCAGGATAGCCGAGGACAGCCGATTCTTCTTTAGTGTCCTCAGGAAGAAGAGGCGCTGGTGAGCCTTCTTGACCAGACTGGAGGTGTTGGTAGTCCAGGACAGGTCCTCCGAGATGTGGATCCCCAGGAACTTGAAACTGGAGACACGTTCAACAGCCATCCCATTGATGTGGATGGTGTCATGTGTGCCTCTTGACTCTTTCCTGAAGTCCACAATGAGCTCCTTTGTCTTGGAGGTGTTAAGGAGCAGGTTATTGTTGTTGCACCATGTGGCTAGGTGCTGGATCTCCTTCCTGTAGGCCGTCTCATCGTTGTTGCTGATGAAACCAATCACCGTAGTGTCGTCCGCAAACTTGATGATGGAGTTAGATCCGTTCACAGGCTTGCAGTCGGAGGTGAAGAGGGAGTAGAGGAAGGGGCTTAGCACACAGCCCTGTGGTACACCAGTGTTGAGTGTGATAGTGGTGGAGCAGATGGAGCTTGATCTCACCTGCTGTGGTCTGTTGGTCAGAAAGTCCATAATCCAATTGCATAGGGAGGTGTTAATGCCCAGGTCTTCAAGTTTGGCTATTAACTTGGATGGAATGATAGTGTTGAATGCTGAGCTGAAGTCAACAAACAACATACGTGCATAAGTGTTCTTATTGTCCAGATGTGTGAGCACAGAGTGCAGTGCCATGGAAACTGCATCTTCTGTGCTCCTATTGCTGCGGTAGGCAAACTGGTGTGGGTCCAATGTGGATGGCAGAAAGTCCTTCAGGTGTGCCAGGACCAGCCGCTCAAAGCACTTCATGACAATGGGTGTCAGTGCTAGAGGACGGTAGTCGTTCAGGCACTTTGGGCTGGAGTGTTTTGGCACTGGCACAATGGAGGTGCATTTAAAGCATGTTGGCACAGCTGCTTGGGCAAGAGACAGGTTGAAGATGTCAGTGAAAACCCCAGCAAGCTGCTCAGCACATGCCCTGAGTACACGTCCAGGGATGTTGTCTGGTCCAGCGGCTTTGTGCGCACTGATCCGGCTCAGTGCATTACAGACGTCTATGGAGGAGAGTGTGATTGGAGGGTGATCAACTGAGGGTTTGAGCTTGGTGGCAGTTTCTCTATTGTCTCTCTCAAAGCGAGCATAAAAGTCATTGAGCTCGTTCAGGAAGAGGACATCAGTGGCTGCGGGGGTGGAGTGGGTGGGTTTGTAATCACTGATGGCCTGGATGCCTTGCCACATGCGTCGAGGGTCGGAGTTGGAAAAGTGCTCCTCTACCTTTAGCTTGTAGCAGTGCTTGGCCTCTTTGATGCCCCTCTTCAGGTTAGCTCTGGATGTGCTGTAGGCTTGTGCATCACCTGATCTGAAGGCAGTATTGCGTGCCTTCAACAGGAGGCGCACCTCCTTGTTCATCCATGGCTTCTGATTTGGGTACGTGATGATCTGTTTCTGAGTTGTGACACTGTCTATGGTGATGTTGATGTAATCCAGTACAGAGGAGGTGTAGCAGTCAATGTCCGTGTGAAAGCCACTGGTGGCCTGAGAAGCAAATGTACTCCAGTCTGTGTGTAGAAACCTTTCCTGGAGTGAGCAAGCTTGGCATCAGCATCCGGGGGAATGTAGGCTGCAGTTATAATGGTGGAAGTGAACTCCCGTGGCAGATAAAACGGTCTACATTTAACCATGAGAAACTCAAGGTTAGCTGAACAATGTTTTCCGACAATAACAGAGTTCGTGCACCAAGCTTTGTTAATGTAAATGCACAATCCACCACCTCTGGTCTTACCGGAGCCATCTAACGTTCTATCCGCCCGGAGTGTGTGGCGTCCTGCTAAATCAATAGCATTGTCCGGTATGCCGCTGTGTAGCCATGTTTCCGTGAAGATCATAACATTACAGTTTAAAAGTCTCTTTATTAACTGTATTAACAAGTTACAGGGTAAAAAAAAAAAAAAACACAACATAAACAGAGGTTTCATAAAGTCATGATAAAGTTGACTTATGAAAGTGAACTGGACACCAAATAAAGAGGACGAAGACAATGACAGAACAGACACCCATGTTAACATTCTGCCCACACCGTCCCTCCCTTAAAAATCCACAAACCCCTTCATTAAGATGACTGCGATTTGGTGTGGAAAGTCTTTTCTTGTTATCCTGTCTGCTTATTATTTTAATTGAAATGAGTCAACCTTTTCAGAGCCCCAGAGGCGCAGAGATAAATTCTGAAATGGAAAAATGAGCGATCTGAAAAAATCCCACGCCAAAACTGTGCATTATGAAAGAAAAATGAAAGGATAAGACAAGGGATGTGAAGGTGTTTGTTTTCTACACCCAAATGATATTTTTTGGATTTCAATATTTGTCCAGGCTGAATTCAAACAGATACCATAGATAAATATAACAGAACAAGTCAATGTATGCTGAACATCAGCACAAAACAAATGGTCAGAAATATGTATAGGCTGCGTTTTGACAGTATAGTGTTTGGGATGGAGAACTATAACAGGTTGTCCTGTCCAATCAAGAGCTGGCAGTAGTTGATGGAGCACTGTCTACATGAAAAAGCATACCATCAAGTTCATTTTTAATTCTTGTGATAGCAGTAAATAACACCACCAGTAACCATAGTAAACAATGATGTAAATAATCAAAGACAGAATCCATCAAGGTCACATCAATAAAACAACTGACCCCATATTATTTAATAAGTTGTGAATTCAAGTCTAAACCAACAACAAATGAAAGACAACTAGTTGTCTACTGCTCTGTTTGCACAACACTAAAATTTGGTAAATCTTGTTAATCGTTCTCAATTTAAATGATTTGCTTGCATGTATCACCCTTAACATGACCAACAACTGTAAAAAAAAAAACACAAACATGTTGTGAGAACAAGGTGAGAGAGAGAGAGAGAGAGAGAGAGAGAGAGAGAGAGAGAGAGAGAGAGAGAGAGAGAGAGAGAGAGAGAGATAGAGAGAGAGAGAGAGAGAGATAGAGAGAGAGAGAGAGAGAGAGAGAGAGAGAGAGAGAGAGAGAGAGAGAGAGAGAGAGAGATTTGGTCATGCAGACTCAATATCACTCGTCCGTAACTCTTGTGAGAAAATTGCATCTGGTGATATTGGTGACTTTAGCTCAGAAGAGGTGAGACTTGTACTGATTGCTACTAAACGGGAATGCTAAGCTTCTTGTGTCGCTCTTTAAGAGCATATTGAGTGATTGCTTGTTGTTCAAGCATGACATTCGCAAATATAGGCATTTTGTCAACCACATTTGGTGACAAATGACACTTGAGGCCAAAAATACGACATATAATATCCGAGTGGGGTGGACAAGGTAAGAAACTTGCATTTAGATGGCTTAGAAGAGCTAATCCAAACATGTGTGTCTGATTCGATTCAGTATGGAAAATTTATTGAGGAATCAATGCATGTCAGTGAATGGTCATAGTGGCCGTGTTACATACATTATACTGTAGAAAATAAGCAAAATTTAAATGTAAACTACCAGATCTAAATGCTAAATTTAAATATGGTGGCACATTGCTTGCTTAAAATTTAAAGCTATTCATGCTAACATAACATTTAAACATATTAACATCATGTTAAGGTTTTCAAGCTGTTCTCTTACATATCAATTTGCTTTTGAAAACATTTGTTAACCCACTGAATTAAGGACGTATGTGCTTTTTGGATCTTTACCATAAAATAGGGCCAGATGATTTCCGCAATTCAGAAAAATAGGCAGAATCGCGGAATCCAGGCATTAAAATGACATTTAAAGGGCCCCAAAACTAGACATTTTACAAAATGTAATATTAATCTTAGAAGTCCCTTTAAATGCAAATGAGCTGCTGGTCTCCGCCCCCATTTCAGCAGAAAGCGCAAGACTGAGAGACTGTGCTTCAGTAATAGTTATGGGAATTTTGATTCATTTAAGTGATTCGTTCTTTTTCAGTTCGTTCACCAAAATGATTAGTTCAGTGACCATTTCTATGAATACCAGCAGGTGGTGAAAAAGAGTATCTTATGTGTTACGTAACAAACGTATTACTGAACGTGTTAACTGATTACAGGCTTTATTAAAATGTGTCTTTCTACCCATTAAATAAATAAATCTCTAAATAAGTGGTTCAGGTGACCAAAGCACAAGGTTTTCTTGCATAATTAAAAAGTGAATTGTTTGGTCATTTACACATACATATTCAGACTCCAAAACACAGGCTTGTTCAGTGAAGGGCATATTCGTTCATTACAATCAACCAATCATATGCTCTCTCAAAGCTCACACTCAAACGCCATTGACGCCAAGCCAAGACGCTCTTTGTGCTCAAGGGAGAGATTTCAGTGAACAAGAAATATGAGTCATTGCATTTCGTGAACGGGTAAGATTCGTTCACAAACGTAACACCATTATTTAGTAACAACAAAACTGAAGAAAATTATCACATAAAGTGAATGAGAAACACTGCTCTCTATGAGTTATGCACAAACACGTAATGTTTTTACAACGTGCACATTGTTGTTATAATTGACAGGACAAACGCATTATAGCTTAAAAACTGAAAACATGCTCTCTATGAGTGAATGGCAGTCTCCGCCCAGGACTGCTGGGTATAAAAGGAGGATGGCATGCCTATTTATTTATCTTTGTGCTGAGGAACCAGGAGGCTTCTCCCGATAGCTGCAGCAGATCAGCCAAGCTTTGTGGCATGAGGGACATTCCCTTCCTGTCGGTTACTTTGACGTTGTGTCGACAGATGGGGTCCCTATACGAAACGCCAGGCGACCCAGCGACTAGAGTGCCGAAACTAGGGATGCTCCGATCAGGATTTTTGTAGCCGATACTGAGTACTGATTTCTTGTCATTCCGATTTTTTCTGATCACTGAAAATTTTTCCACTGGCCTTATCATTTGCCAGACCTGATTATTATTTTTATATAATCATATGAGGGCCTTTAAAAGTAGACTATTATTTCCCATCCCTTTTAAAATACATTCTTATTTTGACCTGTAACGATTCTCCACTAGGGAACTGACGATGACACACACACAGGGGTAAAGTGTCCAACAGGTGATTTAATAAATGATATAATCCAACAAACGACAGTGCAGACAAAACAGAACACATCCAAATAACATCCATCAGGTAAGGAGTCAGGATCCAACAAACACAGGAATACGACAAGCAAAACGGGCATAAATCCAGGAGATAACAAGAGAGGCAAAAACAGAGACTATACGTGACACGAAAAACTACAACAAGACCTGACAAACATTGAGACAAAGGTGTATTTAAAGGGGCAATACATGAGGATCAGGTGCGGGTCCATTAAAAGTCCGGGGATAAGGAACGGTGAAGACAGGGAGTCGCTGATGCAGGGGGCGTGGCTGGTGGAGGCAGAGCGTTGATTACAGTACCCCCCCACGGCCAGCTCCAGCAGACCCAGCAGAATGACGAGGATGGCCGCAGGGATGAGGGGCTGGATGATGGGGGTGAGTGGAATGGAAGTCCATCAGCAGAGAAGGGCTTGAGTAACAAAACATGAAAAGAAGGGGAGTTCCTGTAGTGCGGGGGTAACTGAAGGCGGTAAGTGACCGGGTTGATTTGCTGAAGGATGGGGAAGGGGCCGATGAACCTGGGACTCAGCTTCTTGCAAGGATGTTGCAGGCGAAGGTCACACGTTGATAGCCATACTTGCTGGCCCGGCTGGGGGTGGGCGAGCGTCGGGCATTCTGCATAAATTTTCTGCCTGCAAACAGCCGGTTGAAGATGGTGGTGGTCCCAGACCCTCTCGCTCTCCCGGAACCAGTGGTCAATGGCTGGCACCGAAAAGGGTTTCCCCGACCAGGGGAACATGGGAGATTGGTAGCCGAGTATGCACTGAAAGGGGGTTAAACCAGTAGAGGACTGTCGGAGGGAGTTCTGTGCATACTCGGCCCAAGCGAGGAATCGGTGCCAGCTCTGTTGGTGGTTGTGGCAGTATGATCTCAGGTACCTCCCAATATCCTGTATCTTCCACTCAGCCTGGCCGTTGACTTGTGGGTGATATCCTGAGGTGAGGCTGACAATCACACTGGGGTGTTTTAAAAAAAGCCTTCCAGACTTGAGAGATGAACTGGGGCCCATGTCCGACTACGGGGAGACCAAAATTGCGAAAAACGTGATTAAAAAGTGCCTCAGCCGTCTTGAAGGCAGTTGGAAGACGGGGTAGGGGAATAAGTCTGCATGTCTTGGAGAAACAGTCCACTGTAACCAATGTGCAAGTGAATGTGTCGGACAGGGGTAGGTCCGTGAGGAAATCTACGGCAATGTGAGACCAAGGGCAATGAGGGATAGGCAGGGGCATGAGTTTCCCATCGGGCATCCGGCATGGGGTTTTTGAAATGGCGCAGACTGAGCATCCGGGGAGGATGACTTGGGTTCTGTGTGGTACAAATGAGAGAGGACGTCTGCCTTGACGTTCTTCATCCCCAGGCGAGAGGTGACCCGAAAATGGAACCGTGTGAAGAAAAAAGCCCACCTAAGTCTTTTTGCATGCAATTCGAGATTTCTGTGGTCCGTAATCACCAGAAAGAGGTGCTTAGCTCCCTCCAGCCAATGCCGCCATTCCTCCAGGGTGAGCACGAAGAAAAAACTGGAAGAGGCAGGGGATGTAAATGGGCGGATGTATTTCTGTGCCAATGCCTCACTGATGTACTCATCCATGGCCTTCCATTCCGGGATCGATAGGGGGTAGATCCTTCCCTTGGGGATGACAGCCCCAGGCAGCAGCTCAATGACACAGTCCCATGGTCTATGAGGTGGAAGTTGGGAAGCCAGCCTTTTGGAGAAGACATCCTGGAATGCCCGGTATTCATCAGGGACGTGAACGGAGGAGGCGACATCTGGGCTCTTCACCGTAGTGGAACTTACGGGAACAGAACTGAGTACAGGGGGTGATGGAGGACGTGCACTGGAAAGGCAGGGAGTATCGGAAGTCAGTGTGGAGGCGAGGAGGCAGTGAGTACGGCAGGTCTCACTCCATCTGATGATCTTGCTGGAGTTCCAGTCAACGATGGGCTGGTGGAGTTGCAACCAGGGGCATCCCAGGACGATATCCGGAGTTGAACCCTCCAGCACCCAGAACGAGATCCGCTCCTCATGCGAGGGGTCTATCCGTAGAGAGACTGGGGGAAAATGATAGCACACCCGACCTCGACCTAAAAGTTTTTAAAGGATATTGTGGATCCGGAGGTTTTGATGGTTGCATTGGAGAGGTAAATGGAGGGTGTTCATTAGGTCGAGAGATATGAAGTTTCCAGCTGCACTGGAGTCGATCAGGTCCTTGTCTGGGACAGACAGATGAGAGGCAGTAACTATAACGTCAACATGCATTAAGTTGAAGGAGACAGGGGGTTGTCTGGTACTCACTGAAGGTTGGGTCAGGCGAACAGGGCAGATGGCGATCATATGACCAGTCTCTCCACAATAGAGACAAAGCCGTTGGTTGAGTCGACGGGCTCGTTTCTCTCGAGACAGGCGAGATTTGTCTACTTGCATGGGTTCTGGTGCTGGAGGGTACTGGAGGGGTGTGGAGAAAAGTGGTGGAAGAAGAAGTACAGCGGGCTTCCGAGGTGAAATGGCCGTGAGGCGTTGATTAGGGCTGTGCGATTTGGGAAAAATATCTAATTGCGAATATTTTGACAGATATTGCGATTCGATTTGCAATTTAATTTTGCAAAGTTAAGCTTCAGCACAGTGCTGTCAATAGTTTGAGTATTGTTACCCCACTGAATAAAAAAACAATGGAAACCATCACAGTTATAGTGTGTTTTGGGCATTATTATAACTGTTGTTTTATTGGTTTCCATCTGCCAGATCACATCCCACCAAAATAATCCATCAAATACCAGTAGACACCATTAGAGTTTACATTAAAACCAATACAATTCCCATTATAACCATCAAATTTTCGATTGTGTTTTGGGAGGAGTTCTATTTTTTTTCAGCAGGGAAAATATAATGGTATTAATACTCACAGAATGAACTTAATTACTGAATTTCACTGGAAATATTTGTTTATTTTGAATAAATAAAGAACTGTAGCCTATTACTTTAGTCAATTATTAAAATAGGCTACTTTATTGTGAAATTAGCAAAGCAGTTAGATTGAATGTACATTTGTTATAAACGTGGAGCCAGGCGCGAGCTAACACAGATGCGCTCGTGGAGACTTGCGGTGCGGAGCTGGACATTACACGCATTACGAAACAGGCTGCATGTGTGTGGCAAGTGTAAAAGTCTCGCCCGTAAAACGCGGGATACGCGCCGCGCACGCGTGGCAGAGAGACGCGAGTATGAGAAGCATTCCGAGACGCCACAATTCCACTCGTTCTCTCTTCCGTGTTCTGTTTGTTTGTAATGGTGGGCGTTTACGCAGGCTAGGGCAGTGTTGATTGGGCAGAACGAAGGTGCGCTCACTCAACTGGTTAGTAAGACTGTCACTCAAGGCGAGCCGGGCAGTCATGCTTTTGCTTTGACAGGAACAGACACGTTTAATATTTTTCACATCGCAGCCTTTGCGATTAGCAAATTGCAATGGGGTATATGCACACAGAGCTATGACGTATTTCCTTAAAAATCTCAGCCAGCTCCATTACTTCTGGCGCACGCAGCGTCCATAGAGAACAATGGCATTTTTCACTCAGCCGATTCAGGATGCATGTAGGATTACGGTCAACAACGTGAATCAAATTATTCAAACACTACGTCATACATCAACAACCAAATAGGAGAAGTGCTTCAGGCTATCCGTTTCAAGCTACATTCACAAATATAAAAAAATGATCACAGAGGCACATAGCAATGCTCAGCTGTGGTGCTGTTGTTCGCTGAAATACCATCGTTTTCTTACTAAACACATCGTTATCACTTGGTGAAAAATTCCCTCAGCACTATGAAAGCAGACGTGGTTTAGCTGGCTGAGATTTTAGCGGAAGTACGTCATCGCCCTGTGTGCATATACCCCATTGTCTCAAATCGCGATTGCGATTCGATTTCGATTAATCGCCCAGCCCTAGCATTGACAGAGATGGACAGTATACTCTATGAGGCTCTCTAAGCCCACAGTATCATCCACGGTAAACTGTAAATACTGTGTGGATTATTAAGAATAAATCTTACCAACCACTGTTGCTATATGGCCTAAGAACACATACGTTCTGATGTGTTTTGAATTACTGATTTGATGGATTTAGACAGTGAGTCTCCTGAGATCAGTGTTTCACATGTTTAACCGTTCAAATTGTCATGAATCGGACATTAGCATTTGCATTTATGCATTTGGCAGACGTTTTAATCCAAAGCGATTTACAGTACATTATATACCTTATGCATTTATTTTAGTATATGTGCAATCCCCTGGGATCGAACCCATGACCTTGGCGTTGCTAGTGCCATGCTCTAACAACTGAGCTACAGGAAAGCTAGACGCTAGTAGCCAACGCTAGTAGCAGACGTGCAGTGTTTTATTCACTGACATCGCAAAAAAATAGCATACAATAATTTTAGTTTGTTAAAGATGTGCTTTAAATATGGTTAAAGTGTTGAAAGAGTTTGTGTATTAACAATAATGATTTATTTTAATTTGTAATTATTTTATTGGTGTATTAAACATGTTTGGATGTAGTTTTAGTGGTTCTCTTTTCTTGCCTCATCCCACGACTCTGTACCAACTGTATACTGTATAACTTGGTGGCACCAGTGCCACCTCTCTGAAAAGTAAGTCTAGAATAAGTAGAATAGTCATAAAAATATGTCATTTACATGATTCGTGTAATTTATAATTATCTGTCAATTTAGCGTTTTATTTAGGATAAGATTAAGAATAATTGTGTGCATATTGTAAATTACTTTAATGGTAATGAAGTAAATACACTAAATAAAAAAATAAAAAAGATTAAATCATCCTCAAGTGCTGTCTGGCTTTAAAAATTTGTTTATAGGTTGTCGGCCCGATTGAGTCATAAAATGTGATTATCGGCGGATGCCGCAACCAAGAAATTTGCTCTTTTAGATCTGTGACTTGCTTCCGAAACACCCAGGAGAACTCCGTTGAAGGGAACGCTCTGCTGCTCGCGTCGTAAATCCAGCAGCTTTTAAAAAAGCTCTCGATGAGAAAATTGCTCAGCATGTACAGAACAATGCCTCACGGTTTCGAAGAACAAAAGATGAATGAATGGGCACGCCATCCTCATTTTATACCAGGAAGTCCGGGGCGGAGACTGGCATGCGGTTGCCATTTGCCAAGTTCATTGGCCTTTTTAAATTCCTCTCGGAAGAGATAGGTATTTTTTTATAGGTATTTTTCATGTGGTCTAAAATATTAATATTGTATAATAAAAAAACGAAAACACAGAATCCAGAAAAATTAAAACGTAATATGGGAATAGATTAAATAGATTTAATAGGGCCCTAATAAAAGCAGATAAAATAAAAAAGCATTTTGACATAAAATTATATGTTTGTTTTAAGCTAAAGGAAAAGTCACATACATCTGGCATGTCATGAGGGTGAGTATATGATGAATAAAAACTAAGACTTGACTGGTCACTATAACATTTTAAAGGAATTTTGTGACAGAATGTTCATCACATTCAACCCTTGTGAAATTCTTTCCTTCCTTTTTTATTAGACACATCATTACTGCAAGATTTCTTCATGCCGTATTATCGGGCAAGCTTTAATATCGGGGCAACTGGTCTATTTCCATTCGGACTATTTTCACTGATTGTGTTAAGAACAGCAATGACTACACTGACAGCTGAGACAAAGATAAGCTCGCTCTGAGCGCAGGGCCACAGCCAGGGCAGGTCGTGGGTGACGTGTGCCGTCGTGCTGATTTCCATAATCTCTCTCATTGTTTTGTCTGCCTTCCAGGAGGGTAACAAATGAGTAAATTCCCCCTTTGTCATGTTTCATCACAGCAGGAGTCAGTTTGCCGAGCGCATCTCGACGTGCCTTGACTGTCAGAGTTTTTCGTCAGTCAGCAAGAGTGACAGAATGCAATCATCGCCGCGCCAGTGGGCCCGATTACAGAGCGAAGAGAGGCCAAACTCTAGAACCGCCAACAAACGACAACAATCCACCTCTAGTAAATTAAACCTGCATCTCCAGATATTACTGCTCTGTGACATTTTTCGAGAGCTACCGACTGATCTTGGTATACAGTATGTGCAAAATTCCAAAGAGTTTATGAATGTTTTAACATGCAACTTTGCAATTTTTGCTACAAGACATTAAAATATGTAAATAATCGGTTTCAGAGGCAACAACATAAACTTCTGATAAACCTCTGCAAAAAAGCAATAAATGTGTTGATGAAAAAAATGTTGAGTAGTTTTAATGTAGTTTAATACAATTAATATATAATAAAATATTAATATTAGTTAAGCAAATAAAATTTATATGTAAAAGAAATTGTTAGAATATAGTCAAACACAGACCGGAAGTTAACAAACACAGACTATAAAAGATAACAAAACCAAACAAAAAACAGATTATACGGATATAACTAAACTAACAAAAAGGCAAAGCAAAGCACAAAGCACAGCAAAAAACAAGGGTTGAGCCGATAGACGATGCCATTGTCCATCACCGATGGCTGACAGACATCACAATGTTGCAGCTCATCCTGATTACCCCCACCTTAAGTATATTCCAGCCGTCCGCATCGGCGCACCGCCCGCATGAAGCAGTTTTCATCATGAAGGGGGACCGTGGTCGTCCGCGCGGATGGTACCCATACAACAGCACATGCCCGAGACAAATGTTGAGACTGCAGAGTCAGTCCTCAGTATGACATACAGCACATGTGTCGAGCTCGTCCATTTGCGCTTTTCCGCGATTGAGTATGCTTTGGAAGCTGTGCAACGCGTGTGAGCGAATGTTTTTGCAGATGGCCATCCAGAAAACTAATATACCCCTAACCCCCGCCCATCAATGTCATCATTCATCACGATGTTGCACTGTAGGCCCAACATTGCCCAACCCTACAAAAAACAAAACAAAACCTACTCATGACCTTGCTGTCACGACTGCCAATTGAACCACAGAAACAAGCCAAATACAACCTCCAAGCATGATAAACTACAACCTCACAGCTTCCATTATTTCTGCTATCTGAACACCCCATGTCTTGGTTTCATTGGACCATGACAGTGGAAATGGTTTGACCATGTAACATAAATTTGTGTTAAGATGAAACCAGGCGAAGGAAAAAATAAGTACGGGAGAGATTGAGAGTAATGCATATAGAATGTGTCGAGCCGAACACAAATGTGCAGACAATGTGGAGTTTGAAATTGAATCCTGCAGAATTCCTGCTGTTCTCACTGGAAACTGAAACGCTTTGTCCCTTTTATTTGAGTGAACTGATCAAAGACTTATTTACCGAACATGATAAATCCCCCCATTCATTCTGATTTGATTGCAAAACGGGCAAACGTCACTAGATCTCAAACCGACTCCAAAGTGCAGATGCACGATATTGTAATTTCCACTCGCATTTGCATGAAACTCCATTCTTTTTTCCGAGCGTGTCTGATTATCTGTGCATGTGGTCTCGGGCACTGCTAGTGACTGCGTTCTCTGAATCTTAAGAATACTGCTCTATTTAGCAGTGCAGGAAGAAAATCTACCTGCCAGCCATCTTATAATGAAATGTGTGTTATTTACAGATAACATGCCGGGACTGTAATTCCGAGAAAGCGGAGAGAAGAAAAGGGTTCAAGATAGACGACGCAGAACACTGTCAATCAAAAGAGGGGCGAACAGGGTTTCATGACCAGCCATGATTTGTGTTGGCCCGGAGTGGCAGGCGGCCAGATCAATCTAGGCCGCACACAAGCAGTAATATGAAGACAGATTGGCTTAATTCTGTACTGCAGCTTATGGGAGAAATCGAGTCTGGGGGCTGTTTACTGCTGGAGCCAGACAGAGATGAGGAAGAGAAGAAAGGAGACAGAAGAGAGGCGTATTGGAAAACATTCTGAAGGGTAAGATGTAGAAATGAAGCCCAGGAGGGTGAGGTATTGATCTGGAGGGTCAACTAGTTGTCTTTCAACTGACTAGTTATCACAAAGGGGTCTACTGTACATGGCAAGAGAATATCCAAAAATGAATATTCTGTCATCATTTACTCACCCCGATGTAATTTCAAACCAGCATGACTTCACTTCTATTGTATTGACACAAAACCAATTGAAGTCAATGGGTACAGCTGTTGTTTGATTACCAATGTTCTTCAGAATATCTTCTTTTGTGCTCTGCAGAAGAAAGTCAAACAGGTTTGGAATGACAAGAGGGTGAGTAAATTATATATCTATATTATATAAACTATATTTGTGGATTAAGTAAGCAAAACTAAAAATTATATTTCACAGTACTTATTTTTTGAGTCTGTGATGAACATTTTTAAGCTTAGAGTCAAACTCAAAAGAAATAATTTTGCTCTTTGTCCACTTTACTTAATTTAAAATTAAATAAGTTAATTCAACATGATTGGTTGAGGAGGATTTCCCATTCCCAGAATGCTTCCCAACCAGTTAGAGGAATGTTCAGGTTTAGCAACTGCTCACCTTCAAACTAATCATTCCACTATCCAATTTCAAAAATATGCCATTACACACACCTATTAGGTATAGTCATGGAAATAAGTACATAATTACTGTAAAAACACATTTGGAACATTGGCTGACATTGCGGGCCACTTTCCCTGGGCTCTGGTGGCTCTACTTGCCATTGATTAGCAATAAAGCACAGCTACAGCAGTGACAAAAGCACCATAAAATACAGCCAACTCCACTGCCTTTAATTTCCTCTACCATAACAATAAAAAAGATTGATTCGTCCATTCCACAACTCCGTTTGAGCAATTAAGAGAACAAATACTACTGTAAGGCTTTCTCATTCTCCGCCTCCCTACTTTCAAAGATATGATTGGATGGGCTAAAACAGACAGCCTTGTTTGGGTCACAACTCAGTGCTGGTGATACAGAACTACCTATGGTGCTATCCATCCATCCAGATGGAGTCAACGGGTGGAAAGGCAGAGAGGGGGGAGTTCCTCAGGCTTTATCTGAGAAAAGGTGTCTGGCCAAATTGATTCAGTTGAGCATTGTTCATCAGGTGCACAGCAACACTAGGAAATATTCCGGTCTCCATCCGTCTTCTCATTTTACCACGACAGAAGAGGCATATATCTATGGTAGAGCTAATGTAAACATGCAGGAAATTAGATCAGTTGTTAAAAAAAATATAACCTCCTGAAAGGTGTAAACACTGTGGCTGCCTGTTTTATTCAATATTATTTTATGATTTCCTGTTTTTATTTACTTTTGTCACTAGTATATGTATTATTATGCATTTAGTGTAAAGTGGTGTTACAACAATGCAAAACTGTGCTATAGAAATACATTTGAATTTAATTAAATTGTTTAAATACAGTGATAAACAGACAATCTTATTTCTCACAGTATCCCTTTGATAACGCAAACATACTGTAGTTTAGATCTTCATGTACAATGTAACAAATAACCTGCAGGTTCAGGGTTTCGACCAAGCACTCTATAATGATGTTGTAGGTCTATCTGTGATATCTGTTCCTGGCTGGTCCCTCAAATCAGATTATAAACATCTATGATTTGCTGTGACATCTAGTGACATCCCCTCTGTGAAGATAAATTCATATATAGCTCTTGGAAGCAACTGACAGGCGGACCAAATGGTGTTGATGGTCTTGGATGTGAGAGTGTGACTGTCTGTCTGTCACGGCTCATCACAGAGACACAGGTTTAGTGGGAAGACAGATCATTAACAATAGTAATTAAATAGTGAGACTAGGCCTGGCTGTGTCTGTGGCATCAGAACCAGTGCACCTGAGGGCCTGCAGAAACACACAACATATATGACAGAGTCATTTATAAACCTATGAACTAAAAATAATATGGCAATGTATTAATGCAAAGAGAGATTTTAGACTAAAAGATGCTAGACAATGAGTTATGTATTGTATTAGTAGAGTTTTGTTATAGTTACTTTAAATAAATGTAAATTTTTAGTTGTCATATTAATTTTAGTAACATTTTTAGCAATTTGGTTATGTGCTTTTGTCATTTTGTTTATTTTTTATGGTTTATTTTTCAGTTTTAGTTAAGTTGTCATTCATGTTCATAACTGTAATCACTCAAAACATAACGCTTCATTATGTAAGGTCTTTATATTCCTCTAAAGACATATTTATGTATATTTACTATACTATATTGCATTTCTGTCAATAGATCCTCCTCAAAACTACACAATGCACCTTTAAGTTGTCAAATAAATTGTAAGCAGCTCTTTAATATGATTTAAATAAACAGAAATGTTTTAATAGATTTTGCTTCAGCAATCTACATGTAGCACTACATATAAAAAGGCATATAAGAAGTCGATGAATTTACATACGAATTTACGATGACCTGCTTTAGGTTATTTAAAAAAGAAATACACTTTGTTTATAAACATGCAAATTGAGTAAGAATTTGTTCTTCGCTATAGAACTGCATAAAAATGTCTTTTTGTCAAATGAAAGTACTTTTGTCTTTCTGTCAATATTTTGGATTTTTCCAACAAGAATTTTTTCACCTGCGCCCTGCTTATGTCCTTCAAATTAGGCCAGAGGCTGCGGTCGCGCCGCCGTTTCATATTTGCATGAGAGCCTGTGTAACCAATTCCAATTTCAGGCAGAATTTGTTTTCCAGGCCCTATCCTCGAGTTTTAATTATAAAGTCAGTCGTTCAGAGAAGGCGCCCGGCGTGTTTCAGGTGGCTATTCTCTCACCGGCACAACTGAACCATGAAATTATTCGTAGGTCTAATCATTGACTAAACAATACAACATTAATTTAGGGAAAATGGATCAAAGTGAGGTGTTCAGAGAATGGGAATAGGGTCCTAAGGGTGCAGTGAAGAAAAAACAACATTAGTATGTAGATCACAAGCCACGCACGAATCCAAAGTGCTTTGGAAACACTGCCCATCCAATATTGAAGATTTTTTGCTTCGGGGGAAATAAAGACACGATACTTTGAAGAGTAATCACTTAAAACAGGTGCTTCAATATTTTCGCAGAAAAAAATATTTATTTAAATTGTAACCTCACTAGGCCATTTCTGCTGTTATTTACTGCAGACATAAGTATTCCATTACTAAAGAAAACGCTCCATTGAATGACAGCATTCAGGACATAAACAACCTTGTAGACCCTTAAAAGTGGCCTAATGATAGACATTAAACTCAAGCGACAAACATTTCTTATGACCCTGCCTGCAGTTACAATTGACTGACAGCAGTACAGTCATTATCCTGTTCAATGTCACCAATAGCTCTAGAATGTACCATGGTAATTAGATAGCAGTACTTACACCCATGCTGTGGTATCAATCGCTTTACTCACTTTTTTCTAACCTATGCTGTTTATTGCCACTCTTTACTTTCAGCGTCTCCATCTATTTCTCTGATTCTCTTGACAGTCAGCTCGGAGATATGAAAACCCTGATTGACACACCAATTTCCTTTCTGCCAGCACATGCCAAAGCCCAGATTTCTCAAAGTCTCTTCTCTTCTGTGCCTCGGGAGGAACCAATAAGCAGAAATATGACTGAAAAGACATATCAGGCTTCAGATAAAGAGCTACTGAATGTTAATATGTGATTAAAATAAACGCTGTATGAATTCCCTTTCGGCAGCCTGAGAAGCAGTAAATAGTCTGGCTTTAAATCTTCAAATTTGTTCTCTTTAAAGGTCACTGGGTTATAAAAAGCTCTGAAATGCGGTAAAATGTAAATGGAAAATTAGCAATTTCCATGTTCAGTAGGAATTGAACTGAATTTTAGCTAAAGGAATATTAAGATTTCGACTCAAGAAATAAATACATAGTTCAGGTTTGAAAACGTGATGATTGTCTACCCTTTTCTGAACTTTAATCTGCAAAATCTCACAATGAGAGAACTTTCACGTTGCATCCTGGTTTGCATATTACATTTACGCATTTGGCAGATGCTTTTATCCAAAGCGACTTACATTGCATTATACATTATACATTTTGTTTCTGAGTATGTGCAATCCCTGGGATCGAACCCGTGAACTTGGCGTTGCTAGCGCCATGCTCTAACCACTGAGCTACAAGAAAGCCCTATTATTGAAAATATTTTATGAAGCTACAATTAGGGTGTCAAATCATGGTAACAATAGACGGTTTCAAAGCAACAACATAAACAAACGTTACTGCGCATGCACGCTTTTGTGGTCCAAACTTACCTTCCGGTACACATCCGCAGTCCCTGCTGAAGAATTAAAGCAAAAGAAATAGAAAGTAAACACGACCCATTCAACAAATGATTTAATGAATAAAAAAGATATACAATAATATTAAACAAATAGTTTATTTTATTACAATTATTATACAATAAAATATTAATATAAATGGAATAAAATATAAATAAGTAAATTATCAGCCACTAGTCAGACCGATCAACTAACTTCGGGCCAGGCGCAAAGTGCAAAGTATATACATGCAAAGTATATGCTTCTTGTGTGTATAAGGTATAGTATAAGGATGCCAGTCGGGTCACAAATTCAGGCCACTGCTACATCCGCTCTTTCTAAAATAACTAACGTTAAATTGAGGCATCAAAAGACTTGCAAATGGCTTTGCACAAAGACTATAACCGAATTGTTTTCTAAACAGATTTCTAAACAGAAAACTGTAAAAGTTACAGAAATCCTCCAGTCTCATGTTCTGCATTCAGAATCACTTAAATCACTCGTTCACACAGCGTCTGGGCGCTGACAGTGAGAGTACGTCAAAGCGCACCGTGTCAAAGCTACTTTCCACTTTGGACATGGAGAAAAAGAGCTAAGACGAATGTGGATACATATTAAAGCAAATTATTCTTTGCCCACAGACAGTCTAGAGGCAGGAAAGACACTTAACTGCAAAAATCAATAGCAATTTATTCTCTCCTTGGAATCCAAACACAGAGAGTAAATAATCCTGTCCCTCTGAACTCCTATCACGAGAGACGACCAACACAGAGCTCCTTCTCTCGCTCTCCCCCTTGACACTAAATTTCTCTCTCTTACTCTCTTACTGAGTTTATAAGCAGACCTTCCTGACCCCCCCGTTCACTTTGGACAGATATCTGCTGTCAATCTGACTCTCTTCCTCTCCACCAGAGGACAGCACAGGAGAAACGTTAGTACTGAACCTAATATATGAGCCACTTGTTTTGGATCTCAGCCACATCTGATGGCCAAACCAGCCTGATTCAATCTTGAGCTACTTTACCTATTTGTCAGCTCATAATATAAGTGACCTTTAAACACTAGTGTGGTTGTTGTTTGAGATACACTCAAGGGTAGAAAACCTAGACAGTCTGCACACAGTGTTATTTCAGCATTGGGTTAAAAAGGGACAAACCCAGACGCTGCGTTAAATTAACACAGAAAAAAAATGTTTATATTTGACTCAAACAAAACACAACGTGTACGGTTGCTAATTTTCTATTTTTTTATCCATAGGCTTTTGGTTAAGGGAACCGTTCAACTGGTACTAACTTCTGGGTTGGCAATGGCATAAAAAAACTTCATCCCTGCAGTGATACAATACTGTGATTCAACTCATGTAGCTTGTTTTGACTTTTTAATCGACCACCTATGGCAGCAACCAACAAGGACAACTTAGCAACCACACTGCAACAACCCACAACACTCTTGCATTATGCCAGCAGGATAGGTACTAAGGACAAGCAACGCTCACATTTTGTTTTGATTTTTTTTGTTTGTCAGATGTCATAAAAGATTTCAGACATGAATGGTGTTCTTTTATCTATGTATCTAAGCAGACATGTTGCTGTATTATTAGGACGCTTTGACAAATCAAAACAGATAGTGTCTCTCATGCTCCAATAGTAGAGTGGAGAAAACTGATATTCATTCGTAGGATGAAGTGTTCTACCAAGAAACTATTCAGTGCTAAAATAGTACAGAATTGTCTTAAATGTAGGTGGTTTTCTTGAGGCTGACACATTTAACATGTTGTAACACTTGTTCTGCAGGGATGGCAGAAGAGGCTCGACAGTACAGACTATGTTCTGACACAACTCTAAGTTTCCCTTTCCAAATCTCCAGCAAGCAAATCTTTTAGCTCAAAGCTGTCTGACAGCTCGCTCTCAAAGGAGTAAAACAAACGCATTTCACAAGTATTTTTGGGGGGCATACAGAACAGAACATACAAGTTATATTATTTATAACAGTTCAGGATAGTTAAAAATTCTATCATCGTGTCATCCAAAACTTTTGTACACTTATCTACACTAATCCTTTTAACCTTCACAAGAAATACTAGATTGAATGCATTATTTGAGTGCATTAAAAGTCATGTCACCCATTGTTATTTACACTGTAACTCCCTGTAATCTCACTGCACACAATTCAACTCACTTTAAAAAAAACATTCATGCATGCAAGACACTGTAGGTGCTGCTGATGGTCTGGCTCGGCGAGACAAGAGCTGTTTTCCTCTCTGCTCGGTCAATATAAAAACATACGAACAGTACGTGACGTGACTATTGGCACAGACGTTGTTCCTATAGCAGTAGATGCTGCGCTTGACGGTGAAGGCGTGCTGCTTGACTCAGACTCATTTTGCTAGACATCCGTCAGTCAGTTCACTCAAACCAAATCCCTGTCTCGCAGGGATCACCGAGCCCCGTATCGCCAAGCCTGACACACTCAAAAAGACACAATCAATACGTCTTCTTCAGTCCAAAGAGAAACTCGGCCTGCAAAGCTCTAACGATTTATTTCAGATTCAACACTGATATCATTTTTCACAAGGAAATGGACTGGGATGGGTCATACCTGGTTTCATACCAGATGTCCAGAAAATTATTTAGACAGAAAACAGAACAGAACAGAAAACTTATTTGGCTTTGATTTGGAGCTCTTTATCTAAAACTTTGGTAATATTAAACTTATATATATAATGAAGGGATAGTGGCTGGCTGATCACAGATTTGCTTTCCACTATATACTTTACACTTTATTGATTAAATAATATTTGCATTATTAAACAATTGGGCTCCATCACAGAGAGGAATAAAAAAATGTAAGCCAGACATGACTTTTCATTAGATCAGGAAAAGTGGGTGTTGTATACCAAACTGAAGCCAGGTAGTTGTAGGGGAGAAGTAAACATAGTAAAACTAGAAGGAATTGGTGATGTCATAGAAATGTTTAAGCAGGCCAGTTTTAATGTCAAGATGTTGATGTGAGATTGTGAATGGATAAGCACTAAGCAGTTACGTGCAGGGTGGCATTACAAACAAAACAGTTTATTAAACAGACCAAATGTAAAACATCCACTTATCACAAACCAAAGAGTAGCAGCAACAATAATGTATTGTTTTAAACAAATGTATGCTTACTATAATTAAAACTTAAAAACATGCAACAACTTGTGTTTAACTTTATCTACATTTGCCTTTAAACGTATTTAACATAACAGTGTTGCTGAGAACACTGTCATTTACTTGTAGTCTCTTTAAAATAGCCAAATTACAGAGAAAGCTATTTTTACTCCTCTAATCCTAAACGGAGCTGCGAGAACACACATGTTATTTTATAATTGTGTTGTCATTGCCACCTTTGATCTTCAGATAACATGACACATAATTAAGCAATTTTTCTAGTTATTGGGGACCAATTTGTGTTCAAGCGAAGCTGCGCTGATAAAACAACTTATGACATTAAAGTACCGCAAGAGATGACATCTGAGCCTGCTCTCGCGGTACTTTCGTTCTATAACCTAATCGGTCTGCGCTGCACAACATGAAGTCATCTACAGGTACAACCAAACAATATGCATATTTAAATATTTTAATAATGCATTATTGTTTTAATTAGTTGTTGTTTTATCGGTTGTGTCTTGTATATCCCCCCAATAATTCACGCGAACAGTCTTGATTTAAGGTTCAATGTCAAATGACGTTACCCCGCTGCTTTTAAATCAGGAAAAAAAGACACATTTAATACAGCCTGGTGGCCGACGTCGTTTTATGTATGAATAAAGGCTTACCGATCATAATGTGATGTCTTCTGTCCACATTCACTACAGCGTAACCTTCATGTTTGTTGTCATGTTGCACGCGCGCTGACGGCTGCAAACCGAAAGCGTTCTTGGGAAATTGAGTCTTCCAACACAGACTTTCCAGCAGTATGTTAACAATTTAAGATTAAAATAATTAACTGTAAGTTATATAAATATGTTTTAACTTAATTCAGCTACAACTTAAACGGTTATTATTTACACGGGTCTTAAATGGAAAAGGGGTAGAGACATCGATGGTTAAAAACTACACTTCCGGGTTTGGTAAACGGCACACAGGAAGTTGTTGCGTCTTTTTTTAAATATCAAAGACATTTGGCGTGTTAGAATCTGTCATTGAGCCGTCAGAAAATATAGGCCTAACGTCCATAGTGTTCTCCACGAAAAGATTACAAATATAAATGCAATGGTGTATTTGGTTTTATTGCGCCTAACCATCAATGGGCAACTTCAACTGCACAAACAACAATTTATATTTAATTTATATAATAAGATTCATTAAATAAAATTAATTCGTTAAATCGTATTCTACAACATATCAGTTTAAAGTCTTCGTTTTTTTATTAATAAATATATAAAAAATACCCTTTTTCTATATTCAACAAGAATAAAAAAAATTGTTAGAGGGTAGAATTACATAAAAATCTTTGTTTGGTGTTTTGGTGTTCAGCAGCTCCCTTTTCAAAATAGCATTTGTTGATTCACTAAAAATATTTTACATGGTGAGTATCTTCTCCGTGTAGCCTGTGGATGATCGAAAGCTGAGAAAGAATGACTGCAAGCTCTTTGTTCCATTCAGCCACAGCTAGTCTACCCTTCATGATCTTACTTGACCCTTTCTTTGCTGTCAAGAGTGGAGTGTGCAATTCATGCACTCATGCAAAAAAAAGGCTTATGGGCTTTGCATCCATCTTTTGTGATTTGATTTATGTATTTTTTAACATTGACGCATATGTGAAACTGATTCAAATGCAATAAATACTCAGCTGAGATTCATTTGATTCTTTTAGTTGTCAGATTTGTGTCTAGTATTCAAAAGTAATAATTTCATATACTGTACAACAATAAGGATATTACAACCAACAATATTTTCTGAGGCATATCTCTTATGTTCACCTGTACATATGTACAAATAAGGTTTATTGTTATCTTGTTGTTTGGTTTCAAGGCATTTGTGATTTGCAGAATATTAAAAACAAGTAAAAATTTAATTTGCTGCAAAGTCAAGTTTTCCCATAATTACACAAGATCTGAAAACTAAAAACAGAAAATACATGTAGCTGAAAGGCAAACCGGATAAACATTTTTGATTTATTTATCAAACCATCCATTCCCATGCAAACTTGTTATTAAGAGGACACTGAAGTTTTTTAACCTGTTTTTCCAAATATCTCAATACAGCATAGCATGATGCAAGTTCCAGCAATTATCATCATATGACAAGTTGATACCATCACATGCCTATTGTGACTTAAAATAGGTAAATATTCAAAAGTAATAGCCCCTATCCAACCAATTTAACAACTTTATGGTGCTTCTCATAGTTGAACATTGTGGGTTTGGATTTACACTGTCAGTGGATTGCATTATTGAATTCAAATATAGAGCCATTTAACTCTTCCAAATAGGGTTTGTTTTTTTTCCAGAATTGCGTGCCCTGTATAAAGATCTCTCTTATTGCGATGTTTGTTGTGTACACTTTAATAAATGCAAGAACCTGTTTAATCTGGAAGACCAGCAAATGATTTAAACCTCATTAATATTCAAATTGAAAAGGCATCAATGTTATGTTTTCTACATCTCTACAAATATGATGTGGCATATAACAACCTAAGACGCATGGTAAAATGACTGACTAAACAGGATTCAATTTGCATATTAATGAGCTAGATGACAGATTATAATATTTTGCCTTTTCCCTTAAGGGAGAGATATTTTTTTTAGAGGTTTCATTTTCCAGGAATAGCAGATTGCTTTTAAGGAGAAAAAAAGCAGATAATTTCGAGAACAATACAAGTTAATTTGATCTTGTGTTCATCTGAGAAAAGTTTTCCTCTCATGTGATATTCATAGTGGTTCATACCCGAGGTGCGGCTGAAATAAACACGGTTTCCAGTCCTGTCGAAATGACCGTATTTATGAGAAACTGAAGAGTTTTTGTGAGCCCTTACTTTCTGAATTAAAGATGTGTCATAAGTCATAATGGAAGCCAATGGATTGTATTTAATTGTAGTTGTTGACTGTACATTTAGTGAGTTTGCATGCTGTTGTTAAAGTGATAAAGCTCATAAAAAAACATATAAAGCATCAATGTCACATTGTTTCACTTTGTTGCATCCTGTCTTTGTAAAGAGGTGAAATGTCAACGTTACCATGAAAAACAATTTTTTACCAAAGGTTTTCACTACATTTATAGCTCAGATGGCATTATTTGGTGGTTTCAATACCCATCTGAGGTCTCTTTGAAAGATTTCAAAGCATTTGTAAAGCATTTCTAAGTATAATTTTTCATACTCATCTAAATGCCATTTTCAGAATTGTCACATCCATAACAGTACCTATTCCTCATAAATGCACACATGAAAATTAAAAAGAAGTTCTAAGAAGAGGCATCCCTTCTCCATTTGTTTGGTGTTTTGGCTTCTGGTTTGTTCCTTTTAATTTACTGCAATCCTACAGTATGTTGTCTTTTTTTTGTCACATTCATAACATCCACAACAATCCCTTATCTAAAACAGAAAACTTCTGCATAGACAGATTTCTGATGTCTGGATAACAAATACATTCTCTGAGAATGTATATTTTAAGTTTTGACAAAAAAAGTCCACATCCATAATGCTGGAATTGCATGAGCGTAATGATAAGATGTCCAAACTCAAAAGATTTTCCAGAAGGACAGCTTTTGTCCTGTTGAAATATGAGAGCAATTCTTATAAATGTTGGCTGGTAGGAACTAGCACCCTTCTCAGATCTGTCATTTTTTATGTCTGTCAACTGAAAAGGTGACATAAATTTGCCCAATAATTCTTGTTGCCCAGGATCTAGTTTTACATTGTGAAATGTCAAATGTTTTAAAAAACACAGAGTTCAGCGAAGGAATGATCGAGATTTAAATATGCCAGAACATTTTAATGTGTGTTCCCATTTTAGATAAACCTTTTAATTCTTTGAATATTAATTGCTCTGGTTTGTACCTCCTTTGCTTTTTTAACAGTGCTCACAATGGCAATAAAACAGATTTGTTAAATAATCTTTATTTACAGAATTGCCAGAAGCAGCCAAATTTGTTCCCATTATTTCCATGCAATGTCACAGAACAGCACCTTGAAATTATTGCAGGAGAAGAGAAACCTGCAGTTAAGTGCATTTCTCAAGGGCACAATAAAAATTATAGTGTAGCGCAACACTTTTTGCCCAACTATACAATACTGTATGTTAAAAACTTCTATTCAACCTTAATATCATGTTGCTTTCAGTATAGTTGAGTCTACTGGACCTAAGTTGTTTTGCTGGTTTGAAAGTTGAACTTAAGTGTGCACCCGTTTCAATTTAAACGGGAATTAATTTTCCCTATGAGAGCCTCTGAGATTACCACAATTTACCTAGAACGGTTAAACAGTTGAATGTTGCTTCTATTTATCTTGCCTAACCTAAAAGTCAATGTACATTATAGTCTTTCCTTACTTAATCTTTCCATTCTGGTGATTTAACCTCACCGCCACAGACTTCAGTATTCAGTTCATCTGGTTTTAGATTCAGGTACTGAGGAGAAGAAGGATGCAGAAAATCAATGGCTCAAAGTCATAGCAGTAATGAGTAAAGAGTTGTAATTTGAGTTAGTGACCCCTGTTAAAATGAAATTGAGTCGGGTGAGTGAAGAACCGCTTTTTTAAAGTAGTTAAATTACATGGCTAAAACTAACATTATTGTGTGTATTTGGTGTAATACAGTGTGTTTACGCGGTTTACGGTTTAAAAACATATTTTCACATATTGTGCATTACTGGTGCCTTCTGAAAAGTGCCATGTGTTCACAAAGCTCATCGCTGTGAAGAGCGCTGTGTGCTCTGATTGGCCAGCTACCCACGGTGTTGTGATTGGCCGAATGTCTCACGCTCATTAGATTAGATTAGATTCAACTTTATTGTCATTACACATGTACAAGTACAAGGCAACGAAATGCAGTTTGGGTCTAACCAGAAGTGCAATAGCAGCAAGTGCAGGATATACATTGGTTGCATAAGTTACATAAATAAATATACAGAAGTAATTTACAGATGGAAATGTACTATGACCATGATTTACAGACCATGATTTACAGATGTATACTAACTATATACAGATGGATTTACAGATGGATATATACTATGATCATGATATACAGATGGCTATTACTATAAACAGAAATTAACAGATGGATATATACTATGCACATAATATACAGATGTCTATTGCTATAGACAGAGATTTACAGATGGATATATTATGAACATGATATACAGATGGCTTTTACTATAAACAGAAATTTACAGGTGGCTGTATACAATAAGTTAGGCTATGGTGAGCAGCAGTGCGATAAATATAGAGTAGTGCAAATAAATTATGGACAGAAGCTATCGAAGTAACAGTGCAATGGAAGAAGTTATTGCATATTTCAGTTAAAGTGTAGGAGTGCAAGATGCATAGTAAACAGTAAACAGTCGGTACTGTAATGAACAGTTGGCAGTGCAAATGAGCAGTCTGGTAGTGCAAATGAACATAAATGTTATGTATAGACAGTCCATTAGTGCAAATAACAAGTGAAGACAGGTGTGCAATGAGGGGGGAGAGAAGAGTGTAGTAGTAAATGAGGGGCAGTGGGATCAGTGAGGGGCAGAGTTCAATAAAGAGACAGCTCTGGGAAAAAAGCTGTTCTTTAGTCTGCTGGTCCTGGTCCGGAGGCACCTGAAACGCCTGCCGGAGGGCAGGAGAGAAAACAGTCTGTGAGCGGGATGAGAGGAGTCCTTAAGAATGCTGCGAGCTCGACGCAGACAGCGTTTCCTCTGGATGTCCTCCATGGATGGGAGTGGAGTCCCTGTGATGCGCTGGGCGGTTTTCACCACCCGCTGCAGTGCCTTGCGCTCTGCAACAGAGCAGCTCCCATGCCAGACTGTGACACAGTTGGTCAGGACGCTTTCTATTGCACAGCGATAGAAGTTCACCAGGATAGCCGAGGACAGCCGATTCTTCTTTAGTGTCCTCAGGAAGAAGAGGCGCTGGTGAGCCTTCTTGACCAGGCTGGAGGTGTTGGTAGTCCAGGACAGGTCCTCCGAGATGTGGATCCCCAGGAACTTGAAACTGGAGACACGTTCAACAGCCATCCCATTGATGTTGATGGTGTCATGTGTGCCTCTTGACTCTTTCCTGAAGTCCACAATGAGCTCCTTTGTCTTGGAGGTGTTAAGGAGCAGGTTATTGTTGTTGCACCATGTGGCTAGGTGCTGGATCTCCTTCCTGTAGGCCGTCTCATCGTTGTTGCTCATGGCGGGAATGTAACCATATTCGGAACATCCGCTTCTAAAGCATATTGACAGCTTATAATGTCACCGGTACCATGTGAGTTCAAACCCATATATGATCCAGAAAATGCATTTGACCAAGCGGATTAATCAACTTTACCACCAGCAATAAAAACAATAAAGCATTATAAACGAGGCATTTGTTGCATCCAGCGGGCACATAGTTACTGAATATAATGACTTAAATTGATGTTTTTTCGTGTATCAAGCTGCAGCGGAAAAACAGCCAGAGAATACGATCACAAATGCAGAAATGGTTTTTATACAAGGCTGAATCCCTCAGGAGCTGGATTCAGCCTCGTAAATATAAAACCATTTCTGCATCTGTGATCGTAGAACCAAAAAAAGCTCACATTTGAATAGTCAGTTGCAAATTCTTTAATAATGAAAATTTACTTACAGGCTAGGCTGTAAGTGAGATGTGGCAGACTGTCCTTGCAAAGTTGGATTTGCCCCAGTTTTTAGGTGTACACACCGTCTCCACAACAAAGGGGCAGCAACAACACTACAGCAGCAATAGACACACTTTTCTTTGCGTATATATTTTGGGCGGTGCTCTTTTTCTCCTTTAAACCTTTAGTCCTTACATTACTTAGAACTAACATTTACAAGGTCTATAGAAGATGGGGTTGATTTTAAACCATTATAAAAGACTTTCTGCCTTCATAAGAGTGACTCATCTCATCATTGTGCCATTTACCTGACCTATCTAAGACCAATAGAAAAAAAGGCCTAAAGCACATATTTGTGCATAAGACTCATGGCAATGTTGCCCGATGCAATGAACTCTAAGTCAGCTCTAGTGTTACCTCCAGCAACACGGTTCTCAACATTATAATGAGATCTTGAAGGCTTAAGCATTGCTTTATTTGCATTCATGCATCATCAGTTGTTGTATCCATTCATTGTCCCCAAAACCATCCAGATATGCTAAGCAACAAAAGTCAAATACACATCTGAAAATGACAAGGGAATATATCTAATGCAGCAGGTGTCATGTAGAGTCAAAGACTGAATGTCAGCCGAATCAGTGGTGTTCTCCTGTGATAGGTGATGAATAACCTGAGATCTGTTCCACATGTCGTAGGCTCTTTGTCCTCTCAATGGCCACTGTTCCTCTGGGATTCAGACCCTCGCTGAGCTGTAGTAAGATAAAGGCAGGTGCGAGGGGCTTCGTTCAATACTGGGATCGATGTCTCACGGGTAAAACTGCTCGCTCTCACAGCTAGAGCTTCCCCACTATGGCTGGCTCTTCAGAATGTGTTTCTAATCATGTGTCTCACCTTTTGTCTTTGTTTTATATTGCACTCATCTGATTTTGACCTTTTCCAAATGTTTTGTTTTCTTGAGATACTTTTTCATTTTTATGTTATTGGTTTCTTTTCCATAAGAGCTTTTTTTGCTTCTTTTCTTAAAAAGTCTCTGCTTTAGCTTTTTATTTTGTATTCAGTTTAACAGGTGGAGGTGCATGTAGATAAAAAAATGCATTTATGGGTCAAATTGGGGACATTTTCTAAGGTAATTTAAACCAACGGTTAGGTTTGTCCTAACTTTACCTAACCATAAAACAATCCAACAATTTTTAGTGTTCAAGAGTGTGGTTGGCTTGAGTTCAGTGCCTTACAGCAGAGTAGGGTTGGGTATCATTTTAAATCTTACACATTTCTGTTTGAAAATGCACACACAGGAATTGATACGCGGAATTGAAATTTTATATCAAGTATCCAATTCCTAACCTTAAAGATCTGATTTCAGAATTGGAATTGTTTTTGATTGACAACTCTACAGCAGAGGTGTTGTATGGACAAGACTGTAACAGTTCTGGAGGTCAGGCAGTTGAGAACGCCACAAGGTGATGAAGTTAGAAGAGAAGTTTATTGATATAGGGGAGCCGTCGACTCGGTGGCGAGCTCCGAAGACTTGGAAGCCTCTGAGGCCGGCGGAGGCTTGGGAACAGAATCCAGGGGCATCCACTCTGGAACGGAGTCTAGGGACACTACCTCCGAAATGGAATCCAGGGGTACCAGTTCTGGACCAGAGACTAGGGGCACAAACTCAGGAACAGAATCCAGGGGCATCCACTCTGGAACGGAGTCTAGGGATACAAACTCCGAAACGTAATGCAGGGACACCAACTCTGGAACAGGATTCAGGGTAACAGACTCGGGAACGGAATCCAGGGCATCCACTCTGGAACGGAGTCTAGGAATACAAACTCCGAAACGGAATCCAGGGACACCAACTCTGGAACATGATTCAGGGTAACAGACTCGGGAACGGAATCCAGGGGCATCCACTCTGGAACAAAGTCTAGGGATACAAACTCTGGAACAAAGTCTAGGGATACAAACTCTGAAACGGAATCCAGGGACACCAACTCTGGAACAGGCGTGGGGTTGGCTCGGGTGAGCGCCGTGGACAGGCGGGGCAGAACGCCGTCTCCTACGGCAACGGGTTTTTGCGGGGGGGCTGAGGCACGGAGCTTGGGTGAGTGAGAACGACCCCTCCGCATCTGATCGGATTTGGATGACCAACCCCCGCTCTCCCGTCAGCTTCCCCAACACAGAAGGAAGAACCTGTAACTTGGAGGACCATATTCATAAAGTCCTCCAGCCGGGACTCCCCCACGTCAGGGAGCAAAAGGGAGGCGAGTAGATTGTCATCCAAGCCTATCAGAAATACGTGGTTGAGGGTGCTGTTGTCCCACATCACCCACTCACATGCCTCGAAGTACTCCCCCGCATAACTCTCCAGAGACCAGCCATCCTGCCATATCGACAGCAGGATCGTCTCCGGAAGCATGATGGTAGTGGCGGCAGTTCCTTGCAGCGTGGTCATGTGTTGGGTCCGGTCTCCTGTAACAGTTCTGGAGGTCAGGAGGTTCATCCACAAGGTGATGAAGTTAGAGTTTATTGATATAGGTGTAATCCAAACAGGTATTCCGGTGAGTAAAATCCAAACAGGTATTCGGGTAAGTAAAATCCAAACAGGTATTCGGGTAAGTAAAATCCAAACAGGTATTCGGGTAAGTAAAATCCAAACAGGTATTCGGGTAAGTATAATCCAAACAGGTATTCGGGTAAGTATAATCCAAACAGGTATTCGGGTAAGTATAATCCAAACAGGTATTCGGGTAAGTATAATCCAAACAGGTATTCAAGTAAGTATAATCCAAACAGGTATTCAGCCAAACGGACCAGACTACAAACTGAACAGAATACAACTAGACCGGACTACAAACTGAACAGAATACAACTAGACCGGACTACAAACTGAACAGAATACAACTAGACCGGACTACAAACTGAACAGAATACAACTAGACCGGACTACAAACTGAACAGAATACAACTAGACCGGACTACAAACTGAACAGAATACAACTAGACCGGACGACAAACAGAACTCAAATAACAACTTAAATACAAGTGCAAACACAGAACAGGTGAGAAACAAACGAACAACAGGTGAATGTCCAATCAAGATGGCGGAGGTGAGGTGGATGCTGGGTAGTGTAGTCATTTTAAATTAAAGGTCCAAGAACACAAAAACCACACAGAATGGGAGTATTACAAAGACAGGTTACTCTTATGTCCCGCCTATGATTTCAAAGAGCATTGTCTGACTGAGGGTTGGGCTTGGCATCATTACGAAGGTATCAGCAATCACTTTATAAATAGCAAATAATGCAATATTTGGACAAACATTTTATAGTCCTTCCACAGAAGATTTATTAGATGTCAGCAACTACAAAAAAAGGAATATGAATGCTTTCTAGGGTAGCTTTCTCTAGCTACAGTGTATTCAAATTGATATTTTTAGATTAGATTATATTTTAATTGTAACATTTTCAAGTAAACTTAATTGTTCCACTGACAGGACAGGTTAAACTATTTAGTTTTAAAATACATGTTCAAGTTCATACTGTGCATGATTAATCAATGCAATGTATAAATGGTTTTACAGTTCATAAAACATGTAACTTTGCTTTTTATCTTTTGACAACCTCACTCTTAAAAAGAACGGTGCTTAAAAGTTTCCTCACAGCAATGCCATAAGCCGCATTCCCACCAGATAATTTCGGGAATGAAGTTCCACTAGAGTAATTTGGGCTGTCGTTCCCAAACTATGTTTTCCCTCAAATTAAAGTGCTACATACAGGGAGAAAACAAAACATACGGACATAGATAACAGGTAAATGCCGCTAACATTAGCTTTCTGTATGTTTATGTCTTGTAAACAGTTCAAAAACACTGTTCTGTGTCACATGTTCAGCTAGTCAACGCTTGGTTAGACCCTGTTCCAGAGAAGGAGCTGAATTGTTCCTCCAAAAAGGCGTTCTTGAGGTAAAATTCTGTCCAGTTCCTGTAGCGCGAACACAACAGGAAGCTTATACTTTCGGCAAACTGGAACAAAATTGTTCCTGTGGTCCGAAAGCCCCTATATTTTTGATTCCACAAAGACCCATTCAGTCAAAGGTTCTTTAAAGAACCATCTCTTTCTTACCTTTTTATAATCTGAAGAACCTTTTTTCTCTTTCGCTCAGAGATGTGTCATGCATTACAAAAAGAGTTTCCTATTGTCTTTAAAAGCACTTATCACAGTCAGTCACAGTGGTGGTCCAGCTGTAGATAAAGGATTTCTAATAGATTCATTATTAAATAGCAATCTATCAGTTGTTAGACTATATTACACAAACCAGCACATCCCCCTGGACCCCTTGAACTGTTATATACAATATCTCTACTTTGGTTCAAAGCACCTAAACAAATTGGCTCAGCATTTCTTCATAGACTTCTCTCAGCTGCTCTGCTGTTTCTGCCTCTCTTGGGCTCCGTTCATATTTAGATGCTCTTATCCATTTTCTGTACATGATTTACAGTTCCCGACCACTTGTATAAGCCCACTTTATTCATTCAGTATCTCTCCTATTTTATGTCCCAAAATATAGAGGTGCGGAAAAATTCTTCTCCCCGTCTGTTATCACTGTATGCAATAATTCAATTTCTGACACCCAATCATCAACACCATCAGCATGTATCTCAGAGGTGTGTCTGGGATCGGGATGCGTCGGGACGCGTATGATTCGAGAGGAAAAAGCCTTCAAAAAGTACAATGAGGATTGAGAGCGGAGGAGCGTGCTGATGACAGCCAGGGGGGCTTTTTCCGACAGGCTGATCTTTCTCATTCATCATCATTTGGCTTTTTAATGGTCTGACAGCTCTGGCATCGCTAAGGAACTGCTGTGTCGCTCGTTCTGTCCCTCCATCTTACTCATGAGTCTCCAACTGTTGTTGCAATGTCGCTTTTCCCCTCTGCAGATGCCATGCTGGCTCTCTTCCCATTGGCACGAAAGGGCCAGATTGGTACCGGGATCATCTCCAAGCTGTCAGAGATCCGCTTCAGATCCAGGAAACAGCAGCCGGGCCGTCGCTGTAACTGACAAATATTGCATATCCGAGAAGAGGGACTTGTTGTGTTGGAAAGTAATTTTGTTGCATATGTGTGTGTGATGGTGAGCTTGTGTTTTCACGTGCACTGTATGTCAGGATGAATGTGTTTGCTCTGGAGGTCTGTAACGTGCACAGGATGCATTGAGTTTTGTTTGGTGATAAATAATAAAGAAGGGTTCTGACATAAACACACAGATTCAACGGTCCAGTAGGAGTAGATCCCTGTGGAATGCCAGTTATTTTAGCTACAACGCAAGCCGTTTTCCCAAAGCCCTCACACTGATTCACTGAGATCCAGAGTGAATCCACAATCCCCTGAGAAAGAATTCACACTTCATTGATTCATTCTCATAGTGGTGTGTTGCAAAGTCAAATAAAATATATTTAAATTTTTCACTCTTGCTATACTGTCAAATAAGAAATCAATTCAATAGAAGCAAATACAATGGAAAATGACATTTGCAATTGTGGATTACACTACACAGCTGAAAAATGGACTCAAGAATACAAACAGCTCAGAAAAAATGAAATTATGAACAAAGCTATAGCAGACACGTGGGTTTGTTGTGTTTAGAACCACAAAACAGTGGGAATGTTTAATGTCCTTTTTGCCCCTTTAGTTCATAAAGTCTGTTTAGATGTTAAATGTTGTGCAGTGTAATTCAGCTTTAAGAAATTCTATTACCTCGAAAAAATAACGGATACAACTGTGATAAAAAATTAACTTGCGCCTGTCCCATAGAAACAGTTTCTCACTTTCTAAAACAGCCATAATAAACAACAATATAGAGATTTCTTTGTGAGAAAATTGAGACGTTGATTCCCCTGAGAAGTCTGAAGGAATTTCTTCAGATTTTTCCAAGACCAGATTCTCACAACCAGCACATGACCACCTTAAACCAGCTCAAACCAGCATATATATGCTGTTTTTTTAACAGGGCCTGAGGGTTCTAGATTTTTTATCATGTCTTTTATTTTTAAAGTTATGTTTTGTAGTCCATGTCTCTGATCTTTGTAGTTTTTGTATGTTACCCAGCCCTAATTGTATTGAAGTGCTCTGTGTTCCCCGACTTGCTGTGAATATCCATCATATTGATGTCATATCAGTCAAAAGTTTGGATCTTAAGTATCTAAAGTTAATCTAAAGGTGTATGCTTAAATGTCTAAAATTACTTTTAGAGACAAAAATATAATTGAGCCAAAGTAATCACCTATTTCATTAGAAAACAAAAATTGTATCTAAAAGAAAATTTCTCAAATGGATGAAAAATAAAGAAAAAGCTGCCAATAAGAGTCCAGCATGGATAGGAACTCCTTCAATACTCTTTTAAAAGCTTCCAAGGATGAAATTGCAAGAACCTGAATTATAAAATGGCAAGAGGTCAAATTCTAGTCAAATTGTGACTACTCTGAAGATGCTAAAGCAATTGATTTATTTGAGATGCTCTTAGCCACAACATAATTCCCACAGTTACAATTGTATTCCATAGTTTTGATGAGTTTACTATTATTCTAAAAGGTAAAAAATCAAAATAAAGAATGAGTAAGTGCTCCCAAATTGTTGACTGGTACTATTCGGTTGTTTAGTCTGATGTCACACACTACCATATATGGAAGGTCATGTACCGTCTCCGGGTCCAAACTCTCTATCAGATGCCATAGGAAAACCGCACAAAAAATGCTAAGAAACGTTCGTGGCGAGCTGGAAAACCGCGATTCTAACCTTTATTTCCATAACGAAATTCCAAATAGCCAGACAGCGATTAATTGTTTGAAGTTTATTAAAATATTAATGTTGGGGATTCCATGAGCCTGGAGAATGTAGTTTATATATGGTGAGTTCATTAATGTTTTGCTTAAAAAGGCGATATGAATTGATATTATGATATTAATGATATTACCCAGTGCTTATAAACCGCTGTTTATGCTGTAGCCCCGCTTGAAATGAGTGTAGGCTTGGACCCGGAAATGGTATTCCTGACGTCATCACTGAACAACCGAATAGATCCAGTGGCTTTGTCTTAATCATTTGGACAACACGTGGCAATGAAGATAAAGTTGCTACACAATGCCAGAGAATAACTATTTTTGTCTGAATGATTCCATGAAGAACCTTTAACACCCAAGGAACTTTTTATGTTGTACATAAAGGGTTCTTTATAGTAGAAAAAGGTTCTTTATAGTAGAAAAAGGTTCTTCATACTATAAAAATGTAAGAAAGAAATTGTTCCTTTAAGAATTTTTTATTTAAAAGGTTCTTTGAAGAACCAAAACAGTTTTTTCTATGGCATCGCTGTGAAGAACCCTTTACATTTACATGTTTGGCAGACCTTTTTATCCAAAGCGCCTTACATTGCGTTATATATTATACATTTGTTTCTGAGTTTGTGCAATCCCTGGGATCGAACCCATGACTTTGGCGTTGCTAGTGCTATGTTCTAACCACTGAGCTACAGGAAAGCTATCTTTAAGAAACTGTAGCTATACTGTAAAAAAGCAGACAGTGACAGAAATATACCGTAAAAAAATTACAGGATATAGGTATATATAATATTGTTTTTCTTGTAAATTTGCTGTCTTTTTTTTACAGTTTTGACCAAATTTTCTCAATAAGCTATAAAAATATTTTTTGGAACTTTTACATGGAAAATCTGTAAAAAAAAAAAAAAAAGACCGAAAAATTGTGTCAAATTACGTTTTTTTTACAGTGTATGCTACTGTATATAGATACCAGCAGTAACAGTATGTAAACAATTGGGGGGTTTTATGCATGTGTGCAATACACTTTTTCTTTTGGGATGGAATCTTACGATGATGTACAGAGAAGGAAAAATGGTGAGATAACAATAAAAACAAACAAGTAGAAAGGCCTTGAGTATTCTACAGGAGGATCATCATAAAGTCGACTGCAATAAAACCAGAAAAAAACAAGACACAAACCCAAACAATACTATGATCACTATCATCCTATCAATTCAAGCAAGCAGACAGGGATAGTGATCATTACAGATCAGATCTAGTGGCCAGTTGTAGAGCTTTTAGTTGAAATGGAGGCCATTCAGACATCAAGTGCTTCTTCTGCCTCTTTAGAGAAGTGTCTAGAAAGAAGACCTGAAAGACCGACATTAAGTCATGATGCTGATGGCTGGGACCCATATGACAAAACCTTTTTAAAGAAAGCCTATAAGACAAAGCCCTCTATTCTAAAAAATACATCCCAATGCGTGGGTGGCTGGGGTGAACTGTAGACTCATAATCTGCACACGATCCAGTGCTCAGCCCATCTACAGTATTTGCTCTTAGTGTTTGGTTATAATAGACTGATGTGATATTTTTCCATTGATTTCTCTGGGACTCTCGAGTGGGGCTTCCATTACCCAGCACAGCATCCCCTTTCTCTTTCTCTAAAGTGGAGCATTAATCCTGAATCCCTATGGGCTAATGCACCCTCAGGTATACATCACAGGTGAAATGTGAGACTCCATTCAATTATCTCCAGTTCCACAAAAAAATCAAGTATGACAGTTTCCTTTCCCCACAAAACATATACAATCCCCCTTGTTGTCTTTTGTCAGAGGGGCGACATCTATGATAGACAGCATTTATTCCTAATATGTTACAAGAAGTGACATTGTGGCAAATGCATATGGATATGTGGCAACTTGAAGGGCTATAATACAATGAAACAAATCACAATATTGTTTGGGGCTTGTACCCTGGGGAAAATGATGTTGATCATTTATAGCTCGGGAAATTTGATGGAGTTCTCTGTTGTCAACTTAACCTCTGGTGTTTCTCCTAAAATTGCTCAGGAGAAGTAAAAGAAGGTGGTGTAAAATAATGTAGATTGTGGAGGTAAAATAATCTGGATTTGTGAAACTTTTATGAGAAATGTTTGAGTTCATATTGAGATCTTCAATAATATTCACTTTTAATGGCAGACTTGGCAAATATGAGCTCAGTTTGAGACATTGTTGAGATCTCTTGAAACTAATGGAGACATTTGTGAGATTTCTGGCCCTTTTTCTCTTGAAAAATATCTGACACGTACGAGACTTTTCATTTGCTTTAATAAAACTGTAAAATTCTTCTAACATTTAAAATCACAAAACAATAATCCACCTTCACAGGACCAAGTTACTTAAAATCATCATAAGGCAGTCTTTTATAATTGTTTATGTTCTCGCTTTACTCTTGTTCTTATTCTCGAGAGCTTCACATTGATTTACTGCCAAAATGGGGCGTTGCCATACGTGACAGGGAGTCAGAGAGAAAAGTCAGAGAGTCAGTTAGTCTGTCACCTTCTTCCGTTCTTAATCATTGAATGTGACAGTCTTCATACAAAAGAGAGTGAGACAAAATCAAGTTTGTACAAACTGACTGGTAGGACGTCACCTTAACCCGTCTGGACATAAACGATATATCAAACTGTGCTGCTTTTTTAGCTTACGAGGTGATGCTATAGGATTTTCATTTAAACTGCCATAGAGATTGAGCATGTGACAAAATCTCATAGAATAACATTAAAGAAGGGAACCAAGACACCCATAGAGACTTGAGGCTGGGCCAATAACAACCACGTAGCAACCATCCAGAACACCATAGCAACCGCATAGCAATGTGCTAAAAACACTCAGGACATTAGCACTGCTATCTATCAAAACTTGATGTTTAAAAAATAAAAATGCACTTTTAAAAAGTAATCATTATTTCTATTCAAAAGTGTATCTAAAGGTTTATGCATTGAATTTGTGTCAGCAAAGCCTGAAGATTGTTACCTCACAAACGCAAAAATGCCTTTTAAATGCATTTTCATCGCTTCACCTGAGTCAAAGAAAAAAGAGAACAGAATGTTGGCAGAACATCGTGAGCCCAGCCTGGCATTGACTTCCATCGGCTGTGATGTAAATGTCATCCCAATGAAAATTTTATTTCTCTGTTCATTTTGACTCTCATTAACGCAGTAAAGATTTTGAAGGTTAGCATTTAAACTTTTGATATGGAATTGCATCTTTAAGGAGTCACAACAGGTCAGATGATTAAAACTGACATTAAGATACACTTCTTCGCTCACAAGCAGACAGCAAAATGTAATTTGGCAAATCACAATACAAACTAACAGAGGTGGTAGTAAGTCACACATGTGCAAGTCACAAGTAAGTCTCAAATCTTACCCTACAAGTCTAAGTCAATTTTTGTGAGAATCAAGCAAGTCAAGTCACTGTTTTATGCCAAGCAATTCAAGTCAAGCCGGAGCTTGGGTCAAGCAAGACACTGGCAGCAAGTCATAAAAATGTTTGATGATTTAACTGAATTTATATATTAAAATAATTAGTTATGCAATATGGGATTTATTTGCAACAAAAGAATGTGCAATATGCATTTATTCTCAAAAGGTGTCCACATACAGCTGAGGTATTAATACCATAAAAATCTAAAAATAAATAAAAATGAAAACTACATAGCCTAAAATTTAGATGTAACTGAAATTAGGCCAACATAAAAGCATGAAAAGTATTAAGGTACAGCTATTTCAATATGCCTCTAGACTAAACATTGCAAAAGACCATGAAAAACAATTAAACATTTCAAGTATAATGGTTTCTATACCACCAAATGGCATTCCTCAAACTGGTATGCCATCATTTACAATGCATTGCACTTGCACTAGCTTTCTCTCTGCGCGCCTGTTGCATCACGTGGTTGTGTTGCGGTGCATTCAAAAACAGATATTTATTAAACAAAAAACACGTTATTTCGAGTCATTTAACTGAAGTCCGAGTCAAGTCTCAAATCATGAATATCAAATCAAGTCAAGTCAAGACTTTTATTAATATTTGTCAAGTCTCAAGTCCTAAAAATTCAAGTCATATGACTCGAGTCCCCCATCTCTGCAAACTAAAAATACCGGCGTCTTCATAAACCTATTAAGTATTGATCTTGGGTTACAAACCTATTAAGTATTGATCTTGGGTTACAACGATACACCAGTTATTGTAATTTATCATAATAACCAAAATTGCAAACTTTGTTTCATTGGGTACTGTTTTTGCTATTATAGAGAGTTTGAGGTGTTAATTTAAACCAAGTCACAAGGAATATTTTTATAGCATTTTTTGCTTTCGTGTTTCATGCAACAAATTACAGCATGTCAGCTGACAAAAATAAGTTTTGCTAATATTCATATAAAGCTATGAAAACGTTATTTCTGAATGTTTTTAAATGTTCCACTAACAAAATACGTTATTACTCAAATGTTTTAATAATGTGTTTAGAATGCTAACAAGACATTCAGTAAAATGTTGATAAAATGCTCATTACTGCAAGAACGAATGGGTTTAAATGTTGATTAAACGCTCTTATAACGTTACTGCAAGAATGTTGCGGTATTAAAAGGGGCAATGTGGAAATTTCAGCAGCATCTAGTGGTGAGGTTGTGACTTGCAACCAATGGCTCACTCCAACGGCCTATGGTGTCTGACACTTCTTTGCCAAAGGAAATAGAAGGAAATATTCTAAGGTAATAAAAACATAACGCTACATTATGTAAGGTCTTTATACACCTCTGGAGAGTTATGTATATTATATTGCATTTCTGTCGGTAGATTCTCCTAAATATTACACATTGCACCTTTAAGGTTACTGCAAAAACATTTGGGTTTGGAATGACACAAGGGTGTAAATTATGACAGAACAAAAATGTGTATTCTTTAAACTTACACGTTCATCTATCTCTTACATAAAGCTATTACAAAAAAACTTTGTACAGACTCAGAATGAACTGAGAGTGAGTAAATGATGACAGAATTCTACTCTTGTGCCCTGACACCACAACAAACAGACATTTCTTCCTGTGAACTCATGTCATCCTCAAAGCTGACAAAGATTCCTTTTACGATATCTATGCTGTAGATAAATCCTCAATAGCAGAATAATATCAGGCAGACGGCGTGTACTGAACTTTAAGAATGCAAAAGGACACGCAGCGTTCTGTCACATCAAGTCTCCTGCGCAAAGCCCATTCCGCACGTCATCGCAAAAGCAGACATTGATTCATATGTCTCAGCAGGCCAGTGCATCTAACATAAGTCCAATTAATAATTGAGTGCCTAATGTCTTTCCCTTCCAGCAAAGACAACCTTCATCATGATTTCAGTGTTATCTGCTGTAATATTTTTATATTTAGTGTAAAACAAGGGAAAAGGACTCGCCAGCGTGTCTGCTCCGGTTGCTGACTATGAAATCAATACGTTGCCTTTGTTGCTTTTATTTGTCTGAATGAATCAAGATCCTCCTCATGTTGTCCGGTCAAAGCCACATGCACAGCATCACCAGACACATCAATAATCACCAAATGGCAGCTCAAATGTGAAATAATAAAACCGAAGGGAAAAAGATGGAGGCTCTGGGATGCGCTAAGAAATTCCCACAGTATGGATGAAGACGCATAGATTATTTTTGTATACAGTCATGAGATGTTTATTGATAAGAATTTAAAATGGAACGCTATCTTGGTGCTTCCTAATCTTTTGCCTTTTAAAAGAGTCTTTTCACCCACATGCTTTGATAATTCCTTCAAATTAACATACTGTATATAGCACAAGATGAATTCATTTAGGGGTAACCGGGCCCACGACGAATAGAACATTTTGGATTTGCTGAAAAAAATTATTCCTTGTGAGTTGAAACTTGATGTGCAAGCTGGTTCATTTATGCTACGTTCAAGAGGATTTAGGATATTTCCCACCTCAGTCTGGAAATAATTTCGGGAATGGCACTGTTTCAATGTAGCCTAAATAAGTGTTTTATGCTACTAAATCGTTAATAACGTTGATGTTTTAATCTTAATAAATACTTTTAATGTTACTAAATCCAGATTACTTCCGGGTTTGAGGTGGAAAATATCCCAAATCCGAACTGGCTGAACGCAGCACAATTTGGGGGTATTTTAAAGCATTTTTGGGAAATGAAGTTCTTTCACAATGCTCTATGAAAGTTAATGGCATTACATGTAATAAAATACACATTTAAATTAAATACACATGTTAAAAGTACCATTTTAATAATTGATTATAAATATTATTTAAAGTTTATGGAAATGTTAATATGTTTATGAATGTTTAATATTATAAGACATTTAATTCTGTGAGGTGCTCAAACATGGCTCACTCCACACAATGAACTTTGCAGATATCCAAAAAATGTTAACATCATCAATCACAAATTGTACACTTCCAATTTTCTTCATCATGAATTTCTTTTCCCAGTTTTAGATCTTTTCAACATGGAAAATGTGAAAATCTCCACAGATTCCATGTGGTCCTGACAGTAAGATTTTGTGTAGGATCATAGCACCACTTTCTTGTGATAAACTTATTTGGCTGCGGAGGTTTTTGATAACCCCTGTTTGAAACACTATGCTCCAGCTGGTTTGCGATTATTACAGTTTTTTTCCTCTTTGAAAATGCATTTATTTTCAAATGTAGTTTTCACATTTTGACCTTTTTTCGCCCGATGCCACAAATGGCACAATTATGATAAACCTCCAAAGAGAAGATGCTTTTCTCTCTAGTTTGTAATTTTCAGGCATCAAATAACAGTGATTTGTGCTAGAATGTGGTCCTCTCTTTGAACACTGAACATCTTATATCAAAGGAAATTTTTCATATGCCAACAGCTCTACCAGAAGGTTATTTTGAATTGCTCACACTTTGGTGGGATTTGGTGCCTTGTATCTGTTTTGTGACTATTGTACCTTTTAAGTTTGATTGGTGGTGGGGTAAAAAATCACTCCTACCAGTAGATGGCGATCTAAGTCTAGTGCTGCCGGGGGTCAATAACAAGTGAGTAGGGCCTACTTAAATAGTAACATATTTGAATGCATTAATGTGTCTCTTCATAAGATGCAATCTAATATTTGATTTTCATCATGTACAACACAACAACATGTGGACACTTAAACCACACATTTAAAATGCATGAATTTTATTGCTTTAGATAGAATCTGCATGAAATGTAAATGTTGCGAGAGCTTTTCTTAAAACTCACTTCATTTTGCAATTTCGACCAATTGATGTAAAGATGATTTTTAGTGATTGTCATCAAAATTCATACATATGGTTCATCACATTCACATGTTCCTTTGTTGTCTGACAACCAGAAAGTGTCGAGATACATCTTTCTTTGATTCTAACAGTATATGTTTAAAAACGTATTTTGTGTGAAATGTTTCGCTTGAATTATGTTGTTCTACAATGACACTACTTGGTTATCTAATGCAACTGCTTTAAAACATTTTTAAATGTGCCTTAAAGTGACAGTTCAGCAAACAATTAAAATTCTGTCCTCATTTATTCACCATAATGTCATTCAAAAGCTTTTTTTCTGCATAACGCAAAATAAGATATTTTGAGAAATGTCTCAGTGGTCAATGGGCCCAATGTGGTTTGGTTATCAACATTCTTCAAAATATCTTCTGTTGTGTTCTGCAGAAGAAACAAAGTCATACAGGTTTGAAATGACATGAGGGTGAATAAATAATGAAAGAATTTTCCCTTTAAAAAAATTTGAAGCCATTGTATGGGTTGTCCCGCATTTTAACTCAAATAGAGAACATGAGAAAAAAATTAGTTTTAATATGCAAATTCTAAATTTTTCATGTGTTCTCTCAGCAGATTGTATGAATTATGCAATAAGCATTTAAAATATGATTTACTTGGACAGAAGAGCAGATGACGGCTTTGGTTCCTTTCACGTCAAAAATCTCATTTGCAAGTGTAATAACATAAGGAGTTTGCTGCAATCATCACGTTATCCTATTAATTATTAAAATAGGAGCTCGCAAGGTTCTCTATTAATCACTGTAGGTCTGAACGAGAGCCTGTCACCATAATCTAATCATTTTAACACTGAATAATTCTCATTCAGAATTTATGCCAAACACTCGCTACGTGCGAGCATCATGATACCGGCGTCATGTTCACATCCGGTGGACCTGTTGAATAAAGTCCACAAAATAAAAGAATATTGTCGTAAGATGCATGTCCGGATGAATAACCACACGTGTGGAAATGTAAGTGCTCTGCTTCCTGTGAGCGGACGTTCAGTTTGAGAGGTCTCCCTCTGAGCGAGTGGAATCGAAAGGCTGTGGTTTCGCCTCCTTTGGCCGTAATCCTTGGCAGTTTTGCCCAGAGACTCCATGTTCCCTATGTGTCATTCACAAGGGAAGCAAATACAATATAGTCTTCATGAGACAGGCCCTGTTTTGGGGTCTCGGGTCTTACAGTGAGAGGAGAGGGGAGTAGGAGTCGAGCAGAATCTTAACGCTGAAGTCTTTGTTATTTGGTCACTGTGGGGATGGAAATTCAAATGGAACGTCGGATGAATCGACTGTTGACACATCAAGCGCCTCACACAGCTCTCCTTCCCCCTCCCGATTGGAAAGCTGTGCACCCCCCATGATTAAGGCTAATTACAATGACGAATGCGCTCCTGTGAGAAAGTGACTCAATCCGGTAGTTGTCCATGCGTGAAGTCTCCTTTCGCTGCCTCTGGCACGCTGTGATCCAAGAGCTTAAAGAACAGAGACTGGAGAGGAACAGCCTGGAAAAATACAAATGAGATCTCTTTACTGTCTCAGCTGTTTCTATAAGATTGCAGATAGATTGGGAGGAGAACAAATGGAGACATTTGATTCAGAAGACATCTCAACAATGTCTCACATTGTTCTTAAACTGGATAGATAACCCTGCACGTGAATTCACAACCCACATTGTTTGTGCAATCCACATTTTCTTATTTGTTTATTATTATTTCTCCCAAAAAGTTTTAGTTTCAACGTCTTTGTCAAAGTTGAAAAATGACTAAAAACCCAGCTGCGTTTCAATTTAGTTTCAATTTAGTCTGAGATGTTTTCCCTCAATATTGCTTAGGAGAAATAAAAAAAACAAATACATGAAGAGTATAGAGGTGTAAAATGAATGTAGATAGAGGTAAAATAATCTAGATTTGAAATATTTTGACGATAAATGTTGATAAATGTTAATGTTGAGATCTTTAATAATATTGACTTTTGATTGCAAACTTGCTAAATCTGATCTCAGTTTGAGACATTATTGAGATCTTCATTTATGAGATTTATGAGATTTTTCCTTCGTATGGGCAGCCTTCAATTCCCATTTTTCTATGGGTAAGACAGACCTTATTCATGGAATGGGACTCACAGTTTGCATCAGCATTCCAGAAAAGCCTACATGTATATTGTAATGTCAAATGCAGAAACATACATTTCAGATTTTGACTTTCAAGGCAGAGAAACAAAGCTTTCAAGTGTATGGATGCAAGCTTTGGTTTGAGGTTTTTAAGGCTTCAACAGAACAATGAAGGTCAGGGCTTTGATACCAACACTATGGCTGTACATTAATTTTTCAACATATTTTCTTTCAAACTATGACACTTTAGCGCCAGAGGCGAGCATGCCAGTCTATACGTTTTCACAATGTTTCATCACACACGGCGTACATTAGTCGGTGTGCGTGCGTGTGTGTGCAAACATGGAAACATGTGGGGGGTCTCTCCTCTTTCTGAACCTGAACGATGCCTCTCGACTGAACCTTCTCCAGGGTCACGTCTCCAGAGAGAGAGATCAGGTTACCTGAAAACCTTCAGATGTCTTCAAGCCAGGAGTTCCTGCTGAGACGTTGGGGAATCCCTGAAAGTAGACAGGTTAACTTGGTGCGGCGGGCAGCCGGCCCTTCATAAATCATGTCTGGAGCAGGAGGGAAGAGCTTGAAGGTCAAACCATAGGTTCAGCACTTGCAAATTATTTCAATCCTCTGTGGAGAGTTTTCATCACAGCTGCCTGCTCATCTGAATAAACAGCTGCCCGCTAAATTCCTTGGAAGTTGGCACCTTTGCTTCCAAGAGGTCAGCGATTCAATAACAGACAGGACGTGAAAAGTGACGCTTTGCCAAATGACATCTCTTATAAACGCTTTCGTGCAGCTGGAAATGTTGATGTGTTCTGTTGCATGAGACAAAAAGACAAACAGGATAAGACACAAATTATTATATTGTGTATTATATTGTATATATTATTATATTATACCTTTACACTTTTCTTGTACACCTAATAAAATGATTGCAATTGGAAAATATGTTATATTTGACAAAATATCTTCATGGAACATAAACTTAATAAATAATCCTAATGATTTTTGCCATAAAATAAATATCGATAATTTTGACTATTTGGCTATTACTACAAATGTTTCCTTGCTACTTAGACTGGTTTTGTGATCCAAGGTCACATTTAATGATCTTATTCGTAAGATTTAGTAAGATCTGGGTTAAGTTCAGGGGTAGGGCTCCACTATTTTTTAATATTTTTGTAACAGTTGTCTCTGTACGCATTATGAATTAACCGTCACATAAAATAGGTACATGACTGTGTAAAATATAGTTATAATAGATGTTTAGTGTGTTTATAAATTTGGACAAAATAAGCCAAACATGATAAGAAGCAACTGGAAAAAAAATACCAGTAAAAAACAGCAATATTCTGGCACCTGAAACCGTAAAATACTTTTTTTGTACAGTAAAATTACAACTTTTATATTACACCCAATTTGCAGTTTATTCTTGTACTGTAAAACCTTTTACAGCATTTCAAAAATATGTGAAGTTTCTGTCAAATTAAACTGTAAAATTCTGTACAATTATTTTTTAACTTTAAAGGAACGTGTATGAAAAATAAACTATTTTTAGATAACCATTAACTCACTTTGGACCAAACTAAAATTGCTTTGCATTTGTCCATCCTTGGGGTCCATGGTGGGTTTAGCTCTCTTGAGCCAAGCCTGTTTTTTGTGACTGCTTTAAAAAATGTTTTAGTATTTTAGATTGCACATGCACAAAGACAAAATTTAGCCCTCTGAAGTTTAAATTATTTATCTTTCTTAGTTATTGAAGGTTTTGAGCAATCACACATTAGAAATATGTGTCATGATGTAAGAATCGTGTGTGGCAACAGCTCTATAGCTGTTGAAAAATGATTTGTTTTGTTACTTTAAAAAAATCTTGGAGTGAGACTATAATAAGCAGGTCTGAGTCAGTGGCTACCAGCTACTGCAAATAATCCCACTAGTTACAATGACTTGTTTCTATTCTGATATCTGTGAAATGGCACATGAGGGTAGATAGGAAATGTGCCAGCAAGAAGGTCAGAAATGGGGACAGTAGGTCCTCCTCCACCATCGTCTCCTCCAGGCCCTGAGAGCACCACAAGCAATTTCTTTTCTTTCCTTTCCGTGTCTGTCTATTCTTTGAAGTGGAACGCAGTGTGGAGACAAAGGTGTCTCTGTGAGATGAAGACATTTTATGGATGGTCTCGTGTGGATGACTGTCTTTGAGAGTTGACAGCTCATCTTTTGGTTCTATAGACATTTTTTTTGTCACAGTTTGAACTATAAGCTCAGCTGAGCAGTTTATTATAAAGTCAATATAAAAATGAAATTTGCAACCCGCTTTACATTCGTAATTTAGTTTCCATATAGAACCGGATAGAAAAAGTGGTAGATTTTTTGTTCTAATTAACATTCAGCGATGTCAATCATTTTATGCTGATTTTAAGCGACCCCCATTTTATCGATTTAAAGTAACACCCACAAATGACCTGCAATATGAAAGTACTGCGATGAAGATCCCTATCAGAGATCCCCTCCAGATTGTACCAGCGCTTTTGTCAGGGCTGTGTTCAAAGTCTCCCCAGAAATCATTGCTAGCATTCTCCAACCTGTGTTGCTTTATGTTATCACATTCTGAACCGTGCCATTCTGCATTCCTCTCCACACAAAACCTCTCAGCCTAAATCCAGCTGTCTGGATGTGAGAGATGGTGGCGATGTGATCACAGTTTTGCAGACGGATGACGTACCGCAGCAATGGTGATGTTTGCAGATAATGAGGAATGTACTGTGCTTCCTGCTTTAAAGGTAAAAAAGAGGATGACGTAAATGATCATGTCTGCGAAGGATATGTTTTTAAAATAGGTTTATGTGGCAATCGTGGTCCAGAGGTTAGAGAGTCGGACTCATGTCCAGAATGTCGCTGGTTTGATTTTTAGGGCCGGCAGGTAACGGCTGAGGTGAGCAAGGCACCTTACCCCCACTTGCTTAGAAACAAAAATATAGTATTATGCAATTTAAGTCGCTTTGGATAAAAGCGTCTTCCAAATGCGTAAATGTAAATAAAAATGTAAATGTTAAAAAAACAGTTAAAATTTTCTCACTCCATATTGCAATAACCCTGTATTATTTCTGCTGTTCATACTACTTTCATTATGCTGTGTATTCTGTTTTTATGCACACAAAGTCCAAGTAGATGTTAATAACCCTTTGTTGTAGATATCAAATTTTATTTATTGTCATATGTGACAATCTTTTTTTTATATATGGTTTGTTAGGATAGGACAATATTTGTGATATCAGTCATGTCAAATCTGGTGCGTGTTAAAAAGTCCATGACTTTTATCAGTTTACCTATATGTCAATATTTATATCTGTTTCAAATAAAATTTCATCCAGAATTGTCAACACTAATTTCTAGAATAAGTCTTCTTTCTCTCTCTGTTGTCCAGAAGTCACATGCTGCATCCCAATTCGCCTACTTATACTATGCACTTAGTATGTACTGTTTTTGTTATAGAAAGGTATATACATTTTAATGTGTAGCAAAACAATATGCACGCACTGGGACATACTAACAGGAAACAGAAGTGGCTGTTGTTGCCTAGACAACATTGTGGCCAATAACCGTCACACACATCAAAATACATTTCGTCTTTCCATTTAAGTATTTATTAATTCATTGTTTCATATGTGATGTTAACTCTATAGTTATATTTATTAATTTATTGACACATCAGTTATTTAATTTTAGTAATGCAGTGGAGCGTCACTAAACTCCGCCTACTCGCGGTGAGTTGTGGGTAGTATAAGCCGTTAGAGTGTGCATCGTTTTGCACTTCGATTTTCTACTGGAGTAGACCCTCCGGGAATCTTTGAATACTATTTTCAACATAATATAATTTGGGACATACTAATTCGATTTTTGAATACGATTTACAATCAGGTCCATAAATATTGGGACATCGACACAATTCTAATGTTTTTGGCTCTATACACCACCACAATGGATTTGAAATGAAATGAACAAGATGTGCTTAAACTGCAGACTTTCAGCTTTAATTTGAGGGTATTTACATCCAAATCTGGTGAACGGTGTAGGAATTACAACAGTTTGTATATGTGCCTCCCAAATTTTAAGGGACCAAAAGTAATGGGACAGTTTAACAATCATAAATCAAACTTCCACTTTTTAATACTTGGTTGCAAATCCTTTGCAGTCAATTACAACCTGAAGTCTGGAACGCATAGACATCACCAGACGCTGGGTTTCATCCCTGGTGATGCTCTGCCAGGCCTCTACTGCAACTGTCTTCAGTTCCTGCTTGTTCTTGGGGCATTTTCCCTTCAGTTTTGTCTTCAGCAAGTGAAATGCATGTTCAATCGGATTCAGGTCAGGTGATTGACTTGGCCATTGCATAACATTCCACTTCTTTCCCTTAAAAAACTCTTTGGTTGCTTTCGCAGTATGCTTCGGGTCATTGTCCATCTGCACTGTGAAGCGCCGTCCAATGAGTTGTGAAGCATTTGGCTGAATATGAGCAGATAATATTGCCCGAAACACTTCAGAATTCATCCTGCTGCTTTTGTCAGCAGTCACATCATCAATAAATACAAGTGAACCAGTTCCATTGGCAGCCATACATGCCCATGCCATGACACTACCACCACCATGCTTCACTGATGAGGTGCATGCTTTAGGATCATGAGCAGTTCCTTTCCTTCTCCATACTCTTCTCTTCCATCACTCTGGTACAAGTTGATCTGTCCATAGAATGTTGTTCCAGAACTGTAAAGGCTTTTTTAGATGTTGTTTGGCAAACTCTAATCTGGCCTTCCTGTTTTTGAGGCTCACCAGTGGTTTACAGCTTGTGGTGAACCCTCTGTATTCACTCTGGTGAAGTCTTCTCTTGATTGTTGACTTTGACACACATACACCTACCTCCTGGAGAGTGTTCTTGATCTGGCCAACTGTTGTGAAGGGTGTTTTCTTCACCAGGGAAAGAATTCTTCGGTCATCCACCACAGTTGTTTTCCATGGTTTTCCGGGTCTTTTGGTGTTGCTGAGCTCACCGGTGCGTTCTTTCTTTTTAAGAATGTTCCAAACAGTTGATTTGGCCACACCTAATGTTTTTGCTATCTCTCTGATGGGTTTGATTTGTTTTTTCAGCCTAATGATGGCTTGCTTCACTGATAGTGACAGCTCTTTGGATCTCATATTGAAAGTTGACAGCAACAGATTCCAAATGCAAATAGCACATTTCAAATGAAGTCTGGACCTTTTATCTGCTCCTTGTAAATGGGATAATGAGGGAATAACACACACCTGGCCATGGAACAGCTGAGCAGCCAATTGTCCCATTACTTTTGGTCCCTTAAAAAGTGGGATGCACATACACAAACTAATACCCTCAAATTAAAGCTGAAAGTCTGCAGTTAAAGCACATCTTGTTTGTTTCATTTCAAATCCATTGTGGTGGTGTATAGAGCCATAAACATTCGAACTGTGTCGATGTCCCAATATTTATGGACCTGACTGTAGAATGGATAGTATGCGAATTGGGACGCAGCAACAGTTTGCTTAAGTCCGGGGAAGAAAGTTGGTAGTCAGGCACAAAAAAGCATCACTGAAGCGAGTCTCTGAAAACCCACATAAGATGCTGAGCGGATTAAGTCTTTCATCTAAGGCTTCAATGAGTTGATAAAGTCAGAGAGAAAGTCTTACATGTGTTTCCTTCACACATGTTGTTTTTGCAAACTTAAAGAGAGAGGGAACAAAAAAAAAGAAAATTCTGTCAAGTGCCAGTTTATACACTGTATATGAGATGTAGAATGATATATGAAAGCTATGGTGGGGTTATTTCTGTGAAAAGGGATAGTTCAGCCAAAAATGAATATCCTTCCATAATTGACCCTCATGTCATTTTCCAACCTTTATGAATTTCTTTCTTCTGCAGAACACAAAAGAAGATATTTTGAACAATATTGGTAACACAGACCCCCATTGACCCTCTATTGTATGAACACAAAACCACTAAGACATTCTTCAAAATATCTTCTTTCGTGTTCTGCAGAAGAAAAAAACTCATACAGGTTTGAAATGACATAAGGATGAATAAATGATGACAGAATTTTTATTTTTGGGTGAATTATCCCTTTAACTTTAGCCTCTTCTTTACACAAGCTATAGTATCTCAAAAGTTACTATTTTCTTGGTCGTTTTTTAAGCTTGACATGATCTATGAACAGATGTGTAAAGATTTATAAAACATTATATTTGTGTATAACTCCTCCTCAAAGCCCGAAAATCTCTCCATCTGTGTCCAAACAAACAGCCTTTCCTTTATACCAAAAAACTGTTTTTCTTTATAAAATCCCATCTTTCCCTCTCATTGTTGTCGTTTATGATTTTTGCCCCCCTTTAAATTCTGTCGTACCCTTTTCTCATTTTCCATTAGCTGTTGTAGATTTAGCCGCTGATGGAATGCCTTCAGCACGTGGGGAAATTGCATCAGGTGTGCGATGCGGATGCGGGCGCTGCTTCTGTAAATGACAGCACCGAGACAGCGCTCTGTCTCTCCGCAGGCCGCGCCACCCTGCGTGGAAAGCCATCAGAGATAAGGGAAGAATGGACATAGACAACACACATAGCCAGTCAAAACACGCACGGCAGATGCTATCAGTATAGAATGACTGTATAGAATCAGCTGTGCCCAGAGGATAGAGAGAGACGAGATAGTGTGATGTGCTGGAGAAAGCAGGAGGGGAAGTGAGGAGAGAGTGAGATATTGAGTCATCAGTTCATCCCGAGGAGTGGCGGCTTGTGTGGGTTTTTGGTGGATTCATGTTTTTGCACACTTCCTTTGTGGGGTTTTGGCATCCCGGTATAACATAAAGAGCTTGTTTTATTCCTCAATGTTTTAAAATCTAGCACATTGATGTATTGGTAAACATACTGTAGCTTTAAGAAATACAATTTACTACATTTGATGAAGTATTTATTTCACACAATATCACAGGTTCATCAAAGAATGTGTTTTTCCAGAGCTTCATGTGGTGATATCTCTCACGAAAAAGTTTATGTGAGTGTATTTTTAATCTAAAAATAAGAAAGTATAAGCCTACTTTAAGACACCTCTAACATTTAAGTTAGTCTTGGACCTCCCCTAAGTGTACATAAAATTACTTAATAAAATAAACTTTGTATAGGATGTGAAAACCGCTCGACATTCAACCACCAGATACAAAATTATAATGTTTTTCTCTTTCATCTCATCTTTATAATGCTGTGAGTGACACAGTGATCTGTGCTAATGCAAATTGTAAAAGCAGACCAAAAGCAGAAAGTGGTCCTGAAAAACTATTTAAATTATGACTGTGCAAATAGAAAACATGTACTTCTGAAAATATATATATCAGTCATTGACATCTTCTCATCTTCTAGAGAAAAAATATCAATGATTCTTGACACAGTATGTTAAAGCCAAGTATTCCTTGCTGACACTTTTTTCTTCTTAACACATTATAGATAATGTAAAAAAGTGCTTAATTTGAAATCATTTTAATCTTTTCTGTATAGCCCTCTTTTATTATTATTTTTAAATAAATCAAGCCCCAGTCAAAAGAACAGTGTTTATCCAAAGCTGGATGAAGAGACTTTGGTCTGATCATAAAGCACATCTGTGTGGGAAGCTGTATGAAATAAAAGGATGGACGGATGGATTCATGAATAAAAAGACTAGAGTAAGAAAGGCCAACATCTAAACTCAGAGCCATTGGTGTTTGGCCCAGGCTGAATGTTTCTCTGATTCTACGTGAGGCGGATGCCAATGTGCTGTTAGCTCGCTGTGTTTACGACTGGCTTCATTTAGAAATCCTCTGCACAATCCACTGCTCATAAGAACTCTGTGATCTGTCATGCCCGTTGAATGACACCATTATTTTTTTCAAAGAGTTAATATGTAAAATGATTATTCGTAGCTCACACTCACATGGGGAGATAGAAAGTACAATAATATTTACATTTCTAAGAAGGTTTGAATGGTATACGATCTATGGAGAACAAAAACATTTTGTTTCCAGTTACTTAGAATCTCAATAGTTCAACTTTAAAAATGACTGATTGTCATAATGAATTGTGAAACTCACACTTGGCAAGCAATTACATCCCTAATGCAATATAATGTATTTATGAAAGAAAATATAGTTTTAGCAACCAAAGCCACATCAATGCCAAAAGATCTTAAAGTCAGACCAAAAAAGCTTAGTATTAATGCAGTTAAAAAAAGATGCAAAATAGTTTCATCATTCATGTTACAAAAAACATAGGTTATATCAATGTCTAAATGAAACTTGATGAGTCTTATTGGGGACACAATAATTCTTAGAAATCATTAAGGCTTTCTACCATTTTATATAATGAAAAATGTTTTTTAAAAAAAGAGTTCCAAATGCTTTTAGATAAGGGTATCATCTGTGACCAACTTATTTGTCTTAGAAAACTATTGTTACATTTCTTGTCAGTAATGCCTATGCCATCTAGTTTTACAGTAAAAACAAGAGTATTATATTACAATCAATAATATTAGGACGGATTAACTGAAAATTAAACAACGCTGTGTAAACTTTTAAATTATTCGTTGGAGAGCCTCCAAAACCATATGCAGTTGGTTTGTCACAAGAATCTGAACAGCTATAAAGGTGACATTCTGATGTAAAATAAAGTGCAAGTGACTTGGTAAGTGTAGTATCTCAAGTACTGTATACTCACTTCAAGTGCACTTCAGAGTGAGTAGTGAAGTAGAAGTTGGCCAAAATTGTCTTTCCATGTCATTTTATAGGAGATTTTTGTTTACTCTTGTGCGATAAACAATTTTGCCACTTAATGTAAAACTGAGGCAAAACCCTCAACAAAAATAAAGGATTTTACATATTTCTTTGATATCAACACACACCAGCTCTATTTTCTAGACATAATTTTAGGGAAAACCAAAACTTATCTATTTGACATTACACTGTCTATAGAGCCCCATTTGTCACAGTACATTCTGTCTCCAGGGCTCATATACTGTACATATATATATATATATATATATATATATATATATATATAGAGGGCGCTGTTTTTATCATGAAGGGCCACTCTTGTCTGTGTGTACAGGTCACTATCTCTGGCCTGATTAAACAGAGTTTTGTTGATATATTTTTTCTTTTCGTCTCTATTTCAGGCAGGGGCCACGTTGCTCGCCTCTCAATTCATTGGGCTGTCAGAGTGCATTAAAAGCGATCTTCATCATCGAATTTTGAGCAGGCGCATTTGATTCCGTCTGATGTTCCCTGGCTAACTGAATCAATTCCATCTCACCGAAAGGTAAAATGTAATTACCTTTTCTGTTTGATTGTTGTTGCTTCTCATTTAAATGACAATGATCTATGTATACTGCAACACTGACAGCAGGTAAACATGTTTCCCCAGGGCCGGTTAATAGCCCTTTTCATCAGTCGTGCAGAGTTTTCTGAAAAATAGGCATGTAGGCACACTAACACGCACTGCTTTTTTTTTATTGGGCCAAAATTTGGCGACCCCTGTGTGTATGTGCTGTTGTTATTTTCAAAGAGATGTTGAATAAAGCAGGTTTGACTTTGATCTTGTTTGACCTGCAATTGAAATGGATGCGCATTATGATTTGTCTATCTATCGGTTAAACCTCGCCTGGTTTTCAAACGGAGTGTGTCATGCATCTCTCTGGAGACAGGCAGAGGGCTCCGAGTCGCCTTTTTTTGCCTTTGAACAATCACATTGCCTCTGGCTGCCTGCACCAGAGAGGGGTTTATCAAGTGCGGAAAAAAATGTTCTGACAGTAATATTTAAATCTTTGTATTTATGCTGCAGAATGCAATTCAATCACGGTACATTTGACTACATTAAAGACTTTAAGGGAGAAAGCTTACCTTAGCTGATAGTTGTGCTTTTCAAGCTTTTAGTATGTCTTTGTCATATGGACGTGAAGGTCAGCTTGTCCTTTGAATCCAAATGTTCTGTAAATATTTCCAAAGCTTCTTTGAAAGAGCATTTAGCGGACCTCGTTCATGACATGAGCAGAACAAATTTGTGTCAATTAATCATTTGTAATACCATTTTGCGTAAGTTGTCACATTCAATACGAGTGCATTTCATTGGATTACAAACAAAAATATTTTGGCTTGTGTTTTGGTGGCTTTGTATCGGAAGGATCCTGTTTACAATATGTACGCTTTCATTTTACGTTAAAGGACCAGTGTGTAATACAGAAATGCAATATAATATACATATCTATGTCTTCAGAGGTGTATAAAGACCTTACATAATGAACCATTATGTAGTTATTACATTAGAATGAGTTATTTCTATCTATCGTTTTGTAAATGTTATCTCCTTAAGCAAAGAAGCGAAAATGTGACGACATCTTTGTCCTGTATCAGCCACCGTAGGGCTTTGAAAGGGAGAGGGAGCGGTGGAGTGAGCCGTTGGTTGCAATTCACAACCTCATCACTAGATGCCGCTAAATTTTGGTGACTGGTCCTTTAAATTTACGTAATGTTGACTACAGTTTCATTTCAAAAACTACATTTCCCATAATTCTCTGTGTCAGTTCTAGAATGATCAAATACATGTTTGTTATAAATATTGTGTTGTACTGGGCATTGTCATGTTTTTGTATCTTCACAAACATCCAAATCCTAGTTCTAGTGTTTCAATTTTGTTCAACATTAACGGGTGTATTGAACCTATAGTTATTTCAAGTTATCTCAACCTGCTTCTTGTAAAATAGCATCTCTCTTTGGGCCACTAATATAACTTTTCATGTCATATGAGTGGGCATTATTCTAATCTAAATTTCCTACTTGACTACTTTTTCTTCACGTGTACAATGTTTTGGATGACTGCACCTTTAAATTAAACCCATCATGCTGAGTTTTCCTCTCAGTACGAGGGGCACAGCTGTGAACTCAGTGGTCTTTTCCGGTGGCATGTACAGCTTGAGGTGGGTAAATCTCGCTGGTAGGAGCTCAAATCCAGGGGATTCACAGCAATCAGATTCCCCTCCTCAGGTGCAGGCAGCTGGAATGATAACAGGGGGATCAGATTATTCTGATCTAAGCCTCCTCTTCTGTCTATCGCTGATGGTCCTATCTGGATGGAGAGCGGAAGGTTTGTTGGTCTATGAGTACAAACGGCTGATCAAGAATCAATCAACGGTTTGATTAATCAATAGCTCTTAGTTTTGTCTTAGTCTCACACAGAGCTGTATGTAATTTAATGGATTAACTGATTTGTCAGTAAATTGAAGGACTGGATCTATTATGAAGAAGAAAGCAACATAAAAACTTAATCCTGGGATTGGAAGGTAAAAAGGATCATTTACCCAAAATTCTGTAATTATTTTCTCATGGAATATAAAACCAATAATATTAAAAAGTAGTTCTTTTCTATAATGACATGATTTGTTCTTTCAGCACCTTCTTTCTTTACCTTCTTCACATTTGCTATGTTGTGCAAAATCTTTACCGGTTTATACATTTCTACAATATTAATGTATGTTTACACGTTTGCTTGTGCATGTTGCTTCATTTACAAAAACTGCACAGGTTAATTGCACAAATTACCAATTTCCTTTTAAACTGATGTAATATAAAGCATTTGGTTCTTGCAAACAATACAAAAGTCGCTTCCTATTCAACAGATAGCGAATGCAACATGCTAAATCAGAAAAAGTGAATGGGCCTTATTGGGGATGATGATTAAAATGGGGTGAATGGGGATTATTGATTAAAAGGTTTGAAATAAATTGCAATAGCAGAGGTGAAGAAAGATAATCGTGAGGAATAAGATATAGCATGAGAACGAGAAAGGATTAGAAAGGGAAGTGAGGCTGAGGGGATGAGATGGGCCAGTGAGTGATCTAATGAGACCTGAGGTGTTTTCTGTCTCTGGGGGTCTGGGAGCCTATCTGTAATTACCATCTCGTATTACGCTCGGCATAGCACTATATGGAGATGCTCTGCAACATCATGGAGACGTCCAGGGAAGAAATGCAAAGGGTTTTTTAAATCAAACTTACAAAATATAAACCAATTTTTAGCAAATTTAAACTGCTCTTGATAATAATTGATGTATAGAATATTACATATATATTTCAGACTGCTTCATTATCGATTAAAGGGATAAATGGGAATTTAGATTTAAAGCAGAAGTTGCTGTTTTTTCACAAATAAAAACACTGGATTTGAAGTCGAATACCACTAATTTCATGTGACCGTTATGTGGCGAGCTATGTCAAAGGGGAAGGTTGGCTGATTTATACAGTAGTCTATTCCTCACACAAAACTATTGTATGACTTCAGAAGACTTTTATGAGAAATATGTTTTGTGAGTTGTCTGAACTACATTCATGGTGCTTTTTGTCCTTTTTGCAGCTTGGCAGTATAAATCACCATCTACTTCCCATGAAGCTTTATATTTTATAATAGAAGAATGACATTAGGGAAAAAAGTAAAATTTTTGGGTGAACAAAACAATCATTTAAACAGATAGAACTGGAGCCTTTGCATAAATGCTGTCATATTATGATCAAAATATTTTGGACGTTGTCACCATGTATTGTAGGATTACTCCACTTTCTGTCAAAATAAAAATCCTCTGAGTTTGCATCATGCGGGCCTTTATGACATCTGCCCTGCTTTAAACAGGCACTGAATTGGATGGCCGTGAAACTTGCACATTATCCCAATGGCCCTTTCCCATGGCCCTTTCAATCAATCACAATGAAAAGCCAGCGACCCCCCCCCCAAATCGTCTTCCACTGCCCCCCTCCGCCGTCTCTAAAAACAGTTTTCTTTACTAAGTAAATCGAGAAAAAGAGAGAGAGACCTGTGGGGAAACAAAAGAAACAACCCAATTATCCCTGACATAGACAGTACCTCCATCAGCACTGCTTCCCATTTAAAGACATTCAGTGGGACTATAGCTGGTCTTAGAGTGCCTGTGCTTTTGATTTCCCATTGCAATATCTTACAGAACGCCTTGAGATGTCGCCCGCTTTGCTTCAGATTGTGAGCCAGTCACACACATGTGGTCTGTAAGGTCAAATGCCACTGTTGCAAAACAAAGATACAATAAAATTAAGTAACAAACAAAGACATCGATGTACTGATGGGAACATACTCAACTCACATGACAAGTTAAATAAATTAAAGCCTTTGCACATGGAGTATGTGCCTGGATGGGATGCAGGTATTGTAGTATTGTACCTCATGATACTTTATCAATAATCTTATACTAGCTGTATTTTATATATTTTGTACTTATATTTCACTAATATAAATGTTTTTTAGATCAAAACTGTGTGTATTTTAATACACAATTTTGGGAGCAGCAGTGGCAATGTGCTGATTTTAGTTTTTTATAAGTGAAGTATTTTGACTAACCGTGCACCTTTCTAAAGTTTTTCGGATGTGCACATTTTTTAAATTTGCTTTATCTATATTTGCTAATCTATATTTTAATAACATTTTTTATGTAAATATTAGGAGGAAACCTGGCGTAATGAAGTGTTGGTGTTTGTTGTTCTTTGATGGATCAGTGTGAATTTGCCTTTATGCACTATGCTACACCCTTTTTGTAGTATAGAGTGTTTTCACTTATGTCACGATTTTATCAGCTACCCCGATGCACGGCCATATTGAGGTACTCAGATGTAAACAACAGCATTGATTGCATGGTTATGCTTCCTACACTTTGCTATCTACACTTTTAATATATCTAAACCACAGAGAAAAAATATGAATGGAAGCTGTTAAATCATACAGAGCAGGAAAGGGTATAATATTTTGACAAACTAAAATTAATAAATAGTACAAATCTGTACAAGCCATCTCCTTTGGCTTGTACTATTGGATTAAGTTATGAAATGAGATTAGATTTAACAAACTGCAACGCAATATCAATATAAGTGTATACTAATACACTACAAAATTATTTAAGATATTAATGTTAGTCTAGTGTTTCACCTATCTCACAAGAAATGAGAACAAACATAAATTTTGTCATGATTCTTGACCTGTAAACGTCTCGGTTACGACTGTAATCTCTGTTCCCTGAAGGAGGGAACGAGACATTGTGTCGACAGATGGGTTTGAACTTGAGAACCTATCTCTTCCGAGAGGAATTTCAAAAGGCTAATGAACTTGGGGAATGGCAGCCGCATGCCAGTCCCCGCCCCGGATATCCGGGTATAAAAGGAGGATCTTTGTGCTGAGAAACCGAGAGGCTTCTCCCGATTGCTGCAGCGGATTGGCCAAAGTCTCATTCCCTCCATTAAGGAACAGAGGTTAGAGTCGTAACCGAGATGTTCCCTTTCTGTCGGTCACTTGACGTTGTGTCGACAGATGGGGTCCCTATATGAAATGCCACGCCGCGTGTCATGACTGCCAGCGGAGCAACACTGACTGGCCTGGGTGTGTCACAGGTGAAGCTTCCGCGAATCGTAAACTTCCAGCATATGAGTTAAGGACTCAGCTAAACTAGGTGAGGGTACCCTTATCATCGGCCATCACAGGCGGTGGCCTTGTGTCTCTAGTAGCGAGACAGCCGCCCGGCACCGTAATGGAACACTGGGAAGCGCTACTCCCTCACAGAGGAAGTGCGCTACGGAGACCACATCCCACCGCAGGGGGTAACATGTGGAGATGCCAGCATTGTCTCACCAATGGGGGAGAGCTACATGGGAATAGGCGTGAGAGTCTCACGAGGGGGGAATCACGAGACAGTGGAGCAGTGAAGTCCACTGAGGGAGGTCACAGTTCGCCGACCGGGGAACAAGAGTGAGAATACATCACACGAGACGGCCCAGCTTGGGGAGTCACTACGTATGGAGCACTAGCTCAGGTAGAGGGGTCAGTCTAGACAGGGGTGATTCGACCAATACCTGGCTTGAGGACAGGCTGCTCCGCCCGGTCTGTCGCCAGTAAAAGTGCTTAGTGATAGATGAGGTGCCTAGGCTTCTCCCGCAGGGGAAGTCCAAGGCTGGATAGCACACTGACTCGCCGTGAGAGAAGAGAAGGAGCCTACGCAGGCATACGCCCACTCAGCCGCTGGTCTCACCTGTTGCCAAGCAAGACCCGAGCTGACACTGGGGGCGCGTACTGGACACAACACGGTGGAGGTTGGGTCTTCCTCCCCAATGGGGAGCGCCTGCAAGTTCACCACCTGGTCCCAGAAGGGAGTGGTGGGAACTTTGGGCACATAGCTAGGCCTGGGTCTCAGGATTACGTGAGATAGGCCAGGCCCAAACTTGAGCCACTCGTCAGAAACAGAGAATGCCTGAAGGTCATTAGAGGGATTCGTTCCGAGAACCACATCTGGTTGGGCAAATGTACATTTACATTTACATTTATGCATTTGGCAGATGCTTTTATCTAAAGCGACTTACATTGCATTGTACTATACATTTTATTCATTTTTTGTATAGTAAGCAAGTGAGGGTTAGGTGCCTTGCTCAAGGGCACCTCAGCCGTTGAGCAAGGACCTGAGAATCGAACCAGCAACCTTCTGGTCATGAGTCCAACTGCCCACGACCTTGTCTGACCTTGTACCAGGCTCACTGGGGGTAAGGGCTGTCTCCGACTGGCCGACACCGGTTTCCCGCAAGGGAGTCCAACAGTTCCTGGGTTTTGCCAATTTTTATCGCCGATTTGTCAGGAACTTTGGGCAGGTGGCAGCTCCTCTCTCAGCATTAACCTCTCCCAAGAACAGGTTCGGGTGGTCGTCTGCGGCCCAGGCTGCCTTCGATGAACTCAAGAATAGGTTTATCTCGGCTCCTATTCTTATCACCCCTGACCCTTCACGGCAGTTCGTGGTAGAGGTTGATGCCTCAGAGGTGGGAGTCGGAGCAGTCCTCTCTCAGGTATTCTCTCACGATCAGAAACTTCATCCATGCGCTTACTACTCTCACCGTTTGTCTCCCGCAGAACGAAATTACGATGTCGGCAACCGTGAGCTGCTGGCAGTGCGCTTGGCCCTGGGAGAGTGGCGCCACTGGTTGGAGGGTTCCGCCATTCCTTTTATCGTGTGGACTGACCATAGGAACTTGGAGTACATTCGGTCCGCCAAACGACTGAATGCCAGGCAGGCCCGTTGGGCATTGTTCTTTGGGCGCTTCGACTTCGTTTTGTCATACCGGCCGGGCTCTAAGAATGGCAAGCCCGACGCGCTGTCTCGATGTTTTACACTCGTGAATGAATCGCCACCTCCTCCCGATACCATTCTTCCTTTGGATCGGGTGGTGGGGGCGATCACCTGGGGAGTCGAGGAGCGCGTTAAGAGAGCCTTGGTGGGAGTCGAGGCGCCCCGGGGATGCCCGCCGGGTCTCCTCTTTGTTCCGGAGTCTGTTCGCTCAGCGGTTCTCCAGTGGGGTCACTCTTCCAGGCTCACCTGTCACCCAGGTGTTAGGAGATCGCTGGCTGCCATCCGCCAGCGATTTTGGGTGCCAGCCATGGCAGGGGAGGTCCTCCGGTTTGTGGGTGCATGCAGGGTCTGTGCGCAGAATAAATCCCCTAATACGCCTCCTGTTGGTTTGTTGAGACCCTTACCTGTCCCTTCCCGCCCTTGGTCCCATATTGCCCTGGATTTTGTGGTCGGTCTTCCCCAGTCCAGTGGCAATACGGTGATCCTGACTGTCGTGGACCGTTTTTCCAAGGCGGCCCACTTCATTGCTCTTCCCAAACTCCCCTCGGCCAAAGAAACGGCCCGAGTTTTGGTAGACCAAGTGTTCCGCATCCACGGCCTTCCTGAGGAGGTGGTTTCTGACAGGGGACCCCAATTTACTTCCCACTTCTGGAGGGAATTCTGCCGACAGATTGGCGCATCCGCCGGTCTGTCGTCAGGGTTTCATCCACAAACCAACGGGCAGTCCGAGCGTGCAAACCAGGACCTGGGTAGGATTCTTCGCTGCATGGCTTCCCACACTCCTTCCACCTGGAGTCAGCAGCTGACTTGGGTTGAGTATGCTCACAACTCGTTGCCGGTATCTTCGACTGGACTGTCTCCATTCATGTGTTGCCTAGGTTACCAACCCCCTCTGTTTCCTTCCCAGGGAGTCGAAGTTGCTGTTCCCTCTGTCCAGGCCTTTATCCAGCGCTGTCGGCGCACCTGGAGGAGGGCCAGGGAGGCACTGGTCCGGTCCGTGACACGTACCAAACGCTCTTCCGACCGCCGCCGGAGGGCGGCCCCTAGGTACATCCGTGGGCAACGAGTCTGGCTCTCGACCAGGGATCTTCCCTTGCAGGCCCCTGCCCGCAAATTAGCTCCCAGATTCGTTGGCCCATACCCCATCGTCAGAGTCGTCAATCCGGTGGCGGTCCAGCTTCGCCTCCCCAACTCTCTCCGTCATGTCCACCCTGTCTTTCATGTCTCTAAGGTTAAACCTGTGTTTCGTTCCCCCCACTCCCCCCCTGTGTCTTCTCCCGTTGTTCCCCCCCCCACCCTTGATCATTGAAGGTGGCCCCGCCTTCAGGGTCAAGAGGATCTTGGACTCTAGGCGCCGTGGTCGGGGATTCCAGTACCTGGTGGACTGGGAGGGCTACGGTCCGGAGGAGAGAAGTTGGGTCCCCACCCGAGACATCCTGGACCGCTCCCTCATCGATGCCTTCCATCGTGATCGCCCCTCTTCCTCGAGCGCGCCGGGAGGCGCTCCTGGGGGAGGGGGTACTGTCAGGACTCGGGTTTGATCTCTTTTCCTGTCTCACCTTTTTTCCTCTTTCACGCTGTCCTAGCCTTTTCTCAGGCTCACCCAGCTGACGCCGCTCTGCAATCAGCCGGGCCGCTCACCTGTTCCTCATTCTCTCTCGTGATTTTCTCCCCCTTATATTCTTCCCTTGTCCTTCTCTCGTTGCTGTTGAGTTGTTTGATTTTCCTTCGTATGCCATTAAGCCTTGTTTGGTTTGTTGTTTTGCCTTGTTCGTCTTGTTTTCCTCTAGTGTTTTGTTTTAGGATTATTTTGTTCATGTCGGAGTAGTTTGGACGTTTTGGCCGCCCGTTTTGGATTTCATCCGCCCGGTTTGACCTGCGCCTGTCTTTAGACCACGAGCCTGCTCTGCCCCACGGACTCCTATTGCTCCTCCATCGACATCTGCCTGTTCCTGTGTTCGCCCCAGCTTGTTCCCTCGGATACTGTTCACGCCTCGATCGACCCTCGTCCTACGGACTCTCCGAGCTCGTCTCGGTTTACTTTTCATTTGTTTGCTTTTTGTCTCTGTTACTCATTAAAACTTTAGTGAATTGTCATCTGCTTTTGGGTCCTTCCTTCCGTGCCTGACAGTAATAGCCATCTGTACATTGTTTATAGTACATATCCATCTGTAAATCTCTGTTTATAGTAATAGCCACCTGTATATTATGTTAATAGTATATATCCATCTGTAAATCTCTGTCTTTAGTAATAGACATCTGTATATTATGTTCATAGTACATATCCATCTGTAAATCTATGTCTATAGTAAGAGACATCTGAAAATCATGGTCATAGTACATTTCCATCTGTAAATTACTTCTGTAATATTTATTTATGTAACTTATGCAACCACTGTATATCCTGCACTTGCTGCTATTGCACTTCTGGTTAGACCTAAACTGCATTTCGTTGCCTTGTACTTGTACATGTGTAATGACAATAAAGTTGAATCTAATCTAATCTTTCTTGCACACAGAACACGCCGGGTCTACAAATGCATTTTGTGCGTGTTCGAGTCCCAAACACGCAATGCAAGTGTCGTGCCCATCCGACTCAGTGACTAGAGTGGTGCATCCAAGGACACAACGGCGGGACATGTCCGAAGACAGCATGCACACTGCGAGAGGAAATCTGCTCTTTTAGCTTCTGTGACTCCCAGGGGAACTCTGTTGGTGAAGGGAACATTTCAAAAACATGAAAAATCTGGAAAACAAAACAGTAAAATTAGTTTTTTTAAATTTTACATGGAAAATCTGTAAAAAAATAAAAATAAAATTCTGTAAAATTACATTTTTACAGTGTAGATGGGTAAAGTACATGGTGCATAGTTTAAGGGCGTAGTGTAAAGTATGTCATTTGGGACACAACTTAAGTCTGTGTGAAGGGGAAACATACTGTGCATGCATACATACTGACATTAGGTCAAACACACAGTAAGTTGTTCAACCAAAATCCACAGGGATATAAATCCTGTATCATTGTACCATTGCACAAGGCACCAAAATCCAAAGCAGAAGAAAGAGGGAAAATAACAGCCTATGTAATAACTATACATTAAACAATAATACCAACATGACTTCAATATGTATATGTTATATTGTATCACAAGATCCCTGCTGATTCCCAGCTCTTCTTTCTGGTTGTTAAACATATGAACATTTGTTTTGTTTTGTTTTCTTTTGCTGTTCTTTAAAACATTGCCTAAAAATAGCTTTTTGGATGTTATGACTTTAAAAAATCAACTGTTAATCATCCAAATTCATTGCACAACATTAAAATATTTTGCCCTTGCACCTTGCATGGTTTGGTCGTTACATGCTTTTGGCTAAACTGATTATGTTTATATTATCATATAAATATATTATCACAAGTGTAGTGTTCCCCATATTTTTCTTTTTACTGTGTTTTAATTCCGTAGAATTTTGCCTCAGAATCAGCTTGGAAACCAGAAGTCTGCAGATTCCGCCTGGGTCTACTTAGGGCTTTCAGGACTTAATTATGCACGCCTAACATGATGGGAATCAGAATGAGAAAGGACCTGAAGTCAATCGGATTTGTATTTAAATAGAAGATTTGTATTCAAATACACGGCGTTGCTTCGCATGCAGATCGACGGCACCATATCCACGCTGTGATCGCATCAGCGTACGCTTCAGTAAAACACTGCAAGAGGTTTCATGTCAATATTTGGGAAGCATTTGAACAATAAACATGCACAAATAAAAAATATTTCCTTCATTGGTGCGAAAGAAAACAGCTTTGAAAAAAATAAAAAGGGGAGTTTGAGAGAATAGAAAAAGTAGAAGGACGGGAGCGCCTCAGGCACATCAGCAGGGATTCCTAATAAGAAATATTGATTTCCCTGTTTTCTTTAAATGGGCCTGAAGCCCTGGCTGTGCAAAACACAGAGTAACCGCTTTAAAGGTTTGTGTAACGATCGAGATGCTACACATGCTGTGTGTCTGAGGGATTAGGCTCCTAAAAGTGCGAAATTGAGGAGGGGGATTTCAATCGTGTGGGAGAGAGAGAGAAGCCAGCGATGGAACGGGGCGATTCTAAATGAAAGAGACCGTTCTTATTACGAAACAGTCTGTTTCGAGGAAAACGGCATTTTGAGATGGATTATGGGACGGTGGATTTGAAGGGATGAATACAGAGCATGAGGGAAATGATGTAGGCCAAACCCAGCTCTCTGTTGTAACATGTGAAAACATTGTTTAGTCTCATGACCTTGCTCTGCTATGCAGCAGTACAGTCCGAACACTGTTCACATCTGTTCCTTTGGGATTCTCCAAGCATCTGAAAATTTGCTATTGTTTGATGAAACAATGCCCTCCCTCGCCCACTGATGATACCCACGGCCTGAAAGTCATGTGCTTACTGCAGTGGGTGATATCATACCGCTCTCTGTTCCCCATCAGACAGAGATGATGATGTTGACCCCTGAAAGTGTTTGCTTAGCAAGTCTTCGCTCAAATAGCTCCCTGTTCCAAAGAATCTGGTAGGCGACTGTAGCACTTTTTTTTAATCCAGTTTTTCTGGTGAATAAACACCTATTTGGACTGAGAAGATATGTCGGACTAACATGAACAGCAACTAATCACAATGATTTTACATTGTGTTTTGGGTCAGGATTATTAGTAATAGTTGACTATTAGGAGATCTGATGGAGCTTTCAAAATGATGTATCAACTTAGTCTCAGGTGTTTCTCCTTGTATTGCTTAGAAAATTAAAAAGAAAATGAGACTATTGTTAAATACAGAGATAGATTGTAGTTGTAAATGAATCTGGATTGGGGTAAATTTGATGAGAAATGTTTGAGTTCATTTTGAAATCTTCAATAATATTGACTTTTTATTGCCGACAAATCTGAGGTCAATTTGTGACGTTGTTGAGATCTCTTCTGAAACTCTAATGGAGATATTTGTTAGATATCTGAGCCTTTTCTCAGGAGAAATATCTGAGACACACATGCTCTTCATTGTCTGTGAGAAATAATTGAGACATTAAATAGATTAGTTTGTGATGTGGTTGAGATCTCTTCTGAAACTCTAATGGAGACATCTGTGAGATTTTGGGCCTTTTTCTCAGGAGAAATATCTGAGCCACAAGAGACGTATGCAAACGTTTCTATTTGCTCTCCATTTAATCTCATTGATGTCTATGAGAAAGACATAATTGAGACATTAAATAGATTAGTTTTTGACGTGATTGAGATCTCATCTGAAACTCTAATGGCGACATCTGTAAGATATCTGTGCCTTTATCTCAGGAGAAATATCTGACACACATGAAACTTATGCAAAATGTTCTATTTGCTCTTAAATCGCTCTTCATTGTCTATGAGAAATCATTGAGACACTAAATAGATTAGGTTTTGGCATGGTTGAGATCTCTTCTGAGATATCTGTGAGATTTCTGGGCCTTTTTCTCAAGAGAAATATCTGAGACACAAGAGACGTATGCAAACTCTCCATTTAATCTCATTAATGTCTATGAGAAATAATTGAGATATTAAAGAGATATCATGGTACCCGGTACCTTTAAACAATAATGTCAGTTTGTGACATTGTTTACATCTAATTTGACATTCTAGATTTAGAAAAAAACTGAAAAGCGAGAAGCAAAGCCTTCATTTTCTCCTCTAATGTTATTAGGAGAAACAGTTAAGAAAAAACAAGATTCCCACAAGGAAAAACTAATCACAAATAAGGATCAAAGGTTCACATTGCAAGGATAAAATGTTGGCAAAGAGGCATGTTTGTCATCCGAATCACGGCAGGCATTTTAAAGAGGCTTGGAAAACGTGAAAAGCCTTTCTTTGTTTTGTTTGCGAGAAGCACACCCAAATCTGCATTTATGTCCTTTCTGTTTCACACACACACACACACACACACATACTCAATCTCTCCACTGGGTTCCGTACACTCAGACCATTGTGTGAAGGTTGTGAGAAAGGCTGGTCTGTTTAAGCCGAGGCGAGGGGGGGTGATAAGTGAATGTCTGTGTGTGGATGTGAGGATGTCACTGCCCATCGGTTCCACTGGTGAACTGGTACTGGGTTGTGGACACCAAACAAGCATTGCATTCTAATGCTGCTGTCCTCTCTCTCTCTCTCCCGGCCGAGTCATTTATGGACAGCTGACTGATGAGAATCTGTTTCTTTATCTCTGCCATTAACAGTAGCCGACAGTTCTGGGTGTGAACGTGTGCGCATTCTCTTTCCTTACTGACAACCAGCAACTGTGTCTGTGTCTGTCAAGATCTCACCGCCTTTTATTCAGCTGCAGGACTCAACAGTCTTCTTAGACGAACATTTTATTACTTGGGAGACTTAAAGGGGCAGTTCACATAAAAATGAAAATTCTCGTAATATTTACTTGCACTCTTGTCATTTCCAGCTCTTATGTTGTTGTTTCTTTCGTCAAACACAAAAGGAGAGGTTAGGCAGGATTTGTATGATGCGCTTTCTTGTGCAATGAACGTGAATGGGTGCTGAGGCTATCAATCTGCAAAAATGACAGAAAAGCACTATAAATGCCATAATAGCAGTCTGTGTGACACTTCTGAAGCCATTTGATTGCTTTGTGTAAGAAAGATACCAAAATATTAGTAGTTTTGACAAAAAAAACTTTCCTTCTCCAATCTGGTCAAGATGATGTTTTGCATCATTGATATCACCATTCTTCACTAACCATATTGACATATATCCAAATGTAAATGAAAGTTGCAACAGAGACTTTTATGGACTTCTTTTCTTTTGCCTTTATTGTGTTTTTGTCAGGTTTCAAGCTCTCATATGGAAAACAGCAGTCTCTTCTTTTGTGCTGCACAGATGAACATAAATCACTGCAACAATATGAGGGTGAGTCATGACTGAATCTTAATTTTTGGTTAAAATATTTCAGTCTTGGAATTTCATTTAATGCAACATCTCACATCTCAGTATCAACACCTCTTGAAAGACACAAGCTTTGACGTTTGTTTCCCTGCCTGTTCCCCATGACTCTTCTGGACTACACTTCCCAGCATTCCCTCACACTACCACACCTGTCCCTCGTCACCATTAACACGCCATCTTTGATTACATACGCACCTGCACCCCATCAAGAGACTTTATTTAAGCACACCTTTGTTCACAGTGTCTTTGTCTAGTCTTTCTGTTATTTTGTTCCTGTATTACACTGTATTAGTATTGGAGAGTACCTGTTGGATATACATACCTGTATTGAAGATTACCTGTTGGATATACATAGCTGTATTGAAGATTACCTGTTGGATATACATACCTGTCTTGAAAATTCCCTGTTGAATATATTTGCCTGTTGTGTGGATTACCTGTTGGATGTATTGACTTGTTTTGTGGAACACCTGTTTTACACTCACCTGCTGTATATCCCGTCTTGTTGTCCCATTAAAACCCTATTCACCGGAACTCTATCCTGTGCTCTCTGATCAGACCCATAGCATGACAGAAGACTAGACCACCAAAGATGACCATGCCACCGAGTGCCACCATGATCACGCCTCCAGAGGCCACCCTGCTGTCAATATGGCAAGGCGGCAGATCTTTGGAGAGTTATGCAGAGGAGAATTTTGAGGAAAGTTCTGTAACCAAGTCTGTTCCAGGGTCGGTTCCCCGGGACCCCGTTCCAGGGTCGGGGTCGGTTCCCCTGGACCCCGTTCCAGTGTCGGAACGGTTCCCCTGGACCCCGTTCCAGTGTCAAGACGGTTCCCCTGGACCCCGTTCCAGTGTCGGGACGGTTCCCCTGGACCCCGTTCCAGTGTCGGGACGGTTCCCCTGGAGAGTGTCGGGTCGGTTCCCCTGGACCCCGTTCCAGTGTCGGGACGGTTCCCCTGGACCCCGTTCCAGTGTCGGGTCGGTTCCCCTGGACCCCGTTCCAGTGTCGGGCTCTCTCCCCCTGGACCCCGTTCCAGTGTCGGGCTCTCTCCCCTGGACCCCGTTCCAGTGTCGGGTGGACCCCGTTCCAGTGTCGGGCTCTCTCCCCTGGACCCCGTTCCAGTGTCGGGCTCTCTCCCCCTGGACCCCGTTCCAGTGTCGGGCTCTCTCCCCTGGACCCCGTTCCAGTGTCGGGCTCTCTCCCCCTGGACCCCGTTCCAGTGTCGGGCTCTCTCCCCCTGGACCCCGTTCCAGTGTCGGGCTCTCTCCCCCTGGACCCCGTTCCAGTGTCGGGCTCTCTCCCTGGACTGTCCTGCACCATGGCTGCCTGAGCTCCCGGATCCTTCCTGGTCCATTGAACGGCCAGCACCCCTGTGGCCAACCCGAGCTCCCTGATCCTCCCTGGTCCCCTGAACAGCCATCACCATGGCCGCCCGAACTCCCAGAGCCCTGTACCGGGAGCGCCGTCCTGTAGACTCCCTGTCCCGTCCTGTCCTTTGTCCTGCACGAATCTCCAGGACCCCCCCTCCCCGGTTGTTTCTTTGGGTGTTTGTTCCCATGCCTGTTCCTCATGACTCTTCCGGACTACACTCCCCAGCATTCCTTCACGCTTTCACACCTGTCCCTCCTCACCATTATCCCGCCATCTTTAATTACATCCGCACATGCACCCCATCAAGAGACTGAGTACGCCTTTGTTCAATATGTCTTTGTCTAGTCTTGATGTTATTTTGTTCCCTGTCTCATGTATTGTCGATTACCTGTTGGATATACTTATCTGTATCGAAGATTACCGGTTGGATATACTTGCCTGTATTGTGGATTGCCTGTTGGATATACTTACCTGTCTTGAGGATTCCCTGTTGAATATACTTGCCTGTTGTTTAGATTACCTTTTGAATCTATTGACTTGTTTTGTGGAGCACCTATTTTTTTCTACCTGCTGTAGATCCCCTGCTTTGTTTTCCTATTAAAACCCTATTCACCGGAACTCTGTGGTGTGCTCTCTGATCAGACCCATAGTGTGACAGTAAGATTAAAGAGTTAGATTAATGTCTGTGACATAGCTTATATCATTCAGTCTTGAGTAAATTTAATGTGAAAAGTCTAATATTGAATTTACTGACTTTTGATGGCAAACTTGCTACCTTGGAAAATGTGAGCACAATTTGTTACATTGAGACTTTTTCTGAAACTCAGAATTCTCAAAATACCCCTTAGCAAAAGTCTCCATTAGCTCGTCATTTAATCACCACAAAATCAAACACGACCATTCTTATTTTACTTACAGAACACTGCTGTGTTTAATATAAATGATTTATCCATGCACATTATTCATTTTTAACATTCATGTGCCCTCAAAATATATTACAGTATATCAAGAATGTTAACCTTCACCTCCACCCACAAACTCTTCAAGTCAAAAGGACAAAATCAAGTTCCATACTACATTTTCTTATTCAAGTAGCTGTTTCACTCAGATATACAGTGATTTACAAATTTATTAGGCTTCATAATAAAAAGAAGACAAATATGGAATATGGAAAAATTTAGGAATCTGTTGAAAACTTGTTTTAAACCAAAAGTTGTATTGTCATTTATTAGGCAAATAACAAACTGCAAAAAGCTGAAAAGTCTTTAAAACATTAAAACATATTTTCTATTATTAAAGACTGCAAAATAACTCTGCTAAAGCGCTTTACTATTTTATGCCTTTCTTGTAAAACAGTAAATTTGTCAATTCAACAGTGATTCTGTTTTAGCATTAGAAATGATATTGTAATGTCAGCACCGGTGGTCCAGTGGACAGTGCGCTGATGTTACTCAAAATCACAGCACTGTGACAAAACTATAAAAAGGCCCCAAAATAATGAAGAAAAAAAATAAACCAGAGTTAGTTTTGTTTTTAGTTTTATTATAGTTTTAATAAAATTTTAAATTAGCTTTTGTTTTTAGATTTTTAATTTTTACATACATTTTAGTTACATTTTTGCAATCTTGTTATATGCTTTTTGTCATTTTTTGTATATTTTTATGTTGCTATATGTTATTATAATTTTAGTAATGACAACAATGGTGAATGCGAGTGTGGTCAGGTCGTTGCAGCAAGTATACAAGTAGGCTATAAATTATAGCAAGTGTAGGCTATAATGTTACTGCTACTGCTACATTTGGTGTTTTCACTTATTTCTTAGTTGCTGTAGCATTTTTTTGTTTTAGAAAAAAAAGATTCAATATGGCCTCATCAATGAGTAATAAATCACATTCATGTTTCACTCCAAGCACTTTGTATTTTTTTACATTGATTGAATAACTTAGCTTAGTGCAGATGTGATATTTAACAAATAATAATACAAATTATACTTAAGTAGCACTTGGACACAAGTAGAGTGAGCAAGGCAGGAGCGTGGAGTGAACGAGGAGCGGAAAATGAAGAACCCGGAGCGGAGCTGGATTAAAGTGAATATTTTTTTTATGAGCGCAGAGCGGAAATTGATGCCGCTCCACTCCGCTCACATACTCTGGCTTCCATCACGTATGCTACAGCAGTAGTATTCGCTACAGGAGCCAGTACGTCGCTGCAGTGACCTCCTCCGCAGAGGCCTGTGCTTCTACCACCCATGATACAGGAACCAGTATGTCGCCGCAGCGACCGCCTCAACTGAGGCCTGAAAGGTCACCACGCATGCTACCGCAGTAGCAGTCATCAAGGAGCGAGGGTGTCACCGCTGTGACCGCCTCTGCAGAGACCCTTGCTTCCATCAATAAATCACGCTCACCAAGGAGCCAGTACATCTCCACAGTGACTGCCTCCGCAGAGGCCAGTGCTCCACCAAGTAAGACACCGCAGCAGCCCTACCACAGCAGCAAGTACGCCACCGCAGTGATAGCATCCGCAGAGGCCCAAGCTTCTATCAGTCATGCTACCGCAGTAGCCTTCACTACAAGAGCCAACGCGTCACCGCAGTGATCGCCTCCGCAGAGGCCCGTGCTCCCATTACATAGGCTACTGCAATAGCATGCACCAACAGCCAGTCACCACCACCGCGACCGCCTCAGTAGAGGCCCATGTCTTCATCTCATACACCACAAAGCAGCTTCTCAGCATACCAGGCGCCCAACAGGACTAGCAATTTTCCCTCTCTAACATCCAGATACCAACACCTCAGCAGTCCTCTATATCCTCCTCCCTTGCCATCACAGGTCACCGCCTCCGCAGCATTAAGCATCGCATCTTGGGGGGGCAGGCATTCTCCGGCGGTTGTCCCGCGTATATTCGCATTTTGGGGGGTAGACTCAGGTTCGGCCGGCTCAGGTACCGGAGCTCTCTTCTGCACCAAGGGAAGAGAGCTTTGGGTTGACTGGAGGCGGCGGGCTCGGAGCCTGCTCCCCGGACAACACACCAAATACGCATATATATTCTTCACCCTTGCTCTGCTTAATCTTGCATTACCAGTAGGTTATCTGCGCAGACGAACTATTGAATCACAATCTACAAAAAAATCCATGTAGCCTATGTGCGCGTTTGTATTTCCTTTCTGCATCACCCAGCTGTGCATTGTTCGCGCAAGCACTTCTCGCGGAAAATGCCACCTTGCTCAAGGGCATGTCAGTCGTTTCCTCGAGTGCAACAGACAAGCATTTATAACTTTATTCATACGTTCATATATATGTTCATTCGTGTTTACTTTTTTCGATAAAATGCATATTTAAGACAAAATGAGATGATCCATTAACTTGTGCACCATTGCTGCCATTACTTTTGACTTGAGACTGCAAAACGGCAGTGCACACATGAAAAGGAGAACAGCGCGTCACCAATTGGCAAGTATTGCTCACCGGACGTGTGCTTGCGTGAGCTCAACTTCAAAGTCTACCCCTGATGCAGGATGGGCCAGATTTCACTTTATTTTTATTCTCTTTTAGTTAAAACATGTGGCTATTATTAACTATTATTAAGCAGTTATTAGGCAATGAGCGGCTGGGTGCTGCAGAAACACAGACGTGCACAGACATGGATTTCTTTATATAGCCTAGATTGCGATTATCAATGTAAATAAATACGCCTCCAAATAAGGTAAATTGTTCAAATTTTTTTACAAGAGATTTATACTTTTTTATACCCAATTTATACTGGGGCACGACAGAGTGTCGCTCCGTAACCACCAGGGCCGCTCACTAGCAGAGCAAGACCATCAGCTTGTGCCGTTCACGTAATATAAAACAATTGCAGTCCACACCCCCGTGCTAATGGTACAGCTCACAGTGCAAGACAAGACAAATAAAAGAAGCTAAAATAGTAAATCGGTTAGTTTTCATTTGTTTAAATTATCATTTGGTGAGTCACAATATAACAAAAGTAAAATAAATAAATGAGAGAAAAATTATAATGATTCATTGACAAAGTATCCCAAAAAAATGAAAAAAATGAAATTTTGTTTCAATTTTTCATTTTTGCATTTGCATCGTATGGTCTGAAAATTGAATTGTGAATTGAATTGTTTTTTTTCAATAATTTTTAGGCCAATAATTTATTTGATTTCAATAAACAGAAACATTTTCAAAGTTTTAATTTTAGTAAACTAAAATAACTTTGAAAATACTACTGTGACTAAAGAGCTCAGAGATACTGGTTGATTAAAAAATTATTTTGGTAATCACTAATACTGTTAGTTTAGAGCATCTGCGGTGGTGTTTGTTCAGCACTGTATCACAAAAGGGAAGAAAACACTCACCTTCAGCATTGTGACCCAGTTTGCTTAATACATGTACATCAACTGTTAAAGGTGATTTACACCACCAAGCTTTAAAAGTACACAAAACCACCAACAAAGTATCATGAAACTCCATTAGGCTTCTGTTCCATATTGTTCAAAAACCATTTAATAGTTTTGTGAGAAACAGAAAAATGTAAGCCATTTCCGACTGCCTGAGCTCACAAATCAAAATCTGTGATTTTTCTGTGGTTTATGTTGTAATGGTAGTCTCAGGGGAAGTGTTGTCTATCTGCTTTTGAGGTCAGCAGTGATGTGAATGAATCAGTTCATAATCAGATTTTTTAGTCAATTGCAGTCTTTATCTCCACTGTCCTGCTCTCAGGGAAGTATTAGTTCCATTCTTCACCCAGATACACTTTACACTCCACGCTTAGATTTGTTCGCGACGCCCCCCGTAAAATGCCACATAAAACGCATTTCCAATTACGCTTCTTTTTATTTCAGACAATAAGTATTTTCTCAATCTTCCCCAGACTCGGTGCTGCTTTGATGAGACAAAAACAAATTAATGGCATCTGAGTGGCTGAGTTCAGCCTCGCACCTGCACACCTGTGGCCGCCCCCCTCCGTACCTTCCACGGTCTCCACGGTGACAGGGAGAGCGTGCGAGATAGAGCGAGCGAGGAAAATGATGCTCTCCGGGCGAGTGTTTTCGACACGCTCTCACACACACCCTCTTTCACATCTCCTAATGGCCTGGAAAGGTGTTAATGTGTTTTTTCAGTTAATTAACTACTTCAATTAGAACTGGGGAACTGTGGTGGAACAAGGGAGATGAAATGCAAGGGGAAAGGAGATGAGTGCAAAAAAAGAGAGAGAAATATAGAGAGAAGTGGTGGAGGGGAATGCTGACGCTCTCAGAGGTAGACGTGGATGGTGCAGTTCGTGCGTTCCCATGGCAGGCGCTCCGATTAGGATGAGAGTGAAATGAGATTTCTCCTCATTAATTTGGAGCTTGGCTAATGACCTGTAACTTTTCCAGTTGAATGTTATTGTCTAGACATTGTTGCAGGTATTTAGGCATAAGCTTTATAAATGAACATGATCATTAATCTTGAAATGGCCGGTATAACCGCAGTTTCACTTTCTTGGTTATCCCTTGGCTTAGAGTAATGACCTTTTACCGTGGTAAAATCACTGTAATGCACAGCCTCCAGTTACATGTAGCTTTATTTTGAGCTCGATATTTGTTCTGAAAGCAGAATGCTTCAGTCACCATCCTTCAGACCAGACCAGACCTCACCCACCCATAATCTCTTCCCTTCATTCCCCCTCTCCACCCACCTCATATATCTCCATGACAGTGCTTAATGATTGTCCTGCATGAGGGAACTTTTTTCCTGAGCTCATTCTGTCTCACAGACACTTTCACTTGGGTTTTTACTGTAATATCCCACAGCAGACACATGACATCCATTCATCCCCATTTACTCTATTTGTCTGCATTCTCATTCACGTCCTCATGGAATGTTATGCATGTTTTCATGTCCTCAGATTCTTGTGCTGATCGATCGCTGAGCCCAGAGACTGCACTCATATTGACAGCCGATCATGCCGAGATCAGAATTCCAGCACTATTAATAACCACCAACAAAAACGATGATAGAGACACTGCTATCCGGCTCTTCATCTCTTTGCGGTTTTTATCTGACTCTTTTTAAAATTTTAATTCACTTTATTTTAAATGTGTTTGAAAAACTTCACATCTGAGTATTGATGTTTTACAGTGTTAAATCATGTCATACGCAATTCAGTATCATAACTCAAAAAGCCTCATTTATCAATCTAACACAGAAACAAAATCACCTGTTTATTTTATAAATTACCTCATACATTCAAACAATTCAATTATTATTAAAGTATTTAACATAAGAAAATACTTAATTTACTAATGCCAACATGAAATTTGAAGTATGTGTACTTTAGTATTAAATTCAATACCGAAAGTGTTTTAAATGTTACCCTACCAAATATTAAAATATACTATAGTATTATTTTCATATTCTGAAAAATTATAAATTGCACCTACACTGTTAAAAAATTCTGTAAAAATTACAACTTTACTGGCAGAAGTTTGCCAGTAACTTACTGTAGATTTATTTATATTTACCCAATTTATTGGATTCCGTTTGTACATTTACATTTATGCATTTGGCAGACGCTTTTATCCAAAGCGACTTACATTACATTGTACTATACATTTGTACATTTTGTATAGTAAGCAAGTGGGGGTAAGGTGCCTTGCTCAAGGGCACCTCAGCCGTTACCCGCTAGCCATGAGAATCGAACCAGCAACCTTCTGGTCATGAGTCCAACTCTCTAACCACTGGGCCACGACTGCCCATGACAGCAAAATAATGTTACACTGTAAATCTTATTTTCTATGTGTAAAACTAAGCAAAACGACAAGCCTTTCTACTTCTCATTTATTTCTTTTCAGATATGGATATAAAACGGGTCAAATGTGGCCCTTCACGCAAACTTAAAGACTTGCTTACAAGAACTGAAACCTGATGTGAGTTTTGAACTGAGCACGTCCATATTGATAAATTTCACGTTTTGTGTGGAAATGACCATACCAGTTTTTGTTGTACGTTTGTTTCATAAATGAGGGCCAGTGTCTGCACCGGATGTTGTGTCATGTCTAGAGTTTGTCTAGATTAAAAGCATCACAACTGCACATTAGCTCAGAATCTTTGCTAACTACGGACCAATCTGATGGTAGTTTACTGTCAGACCTGGCACCAGCATGAAACTAACTATAGGACTAGAAACTAAAAAGCTTTATACTACGATATCCTTGGAAGACCTTTCTTAAATATGGTAATCTTTGTCTGAAAAGGTTTATTAAGGTGCTGGCCACAGCGTATGTGACAGTGACCCTGAAAAATGAGTATCCATGGATCAACAGTATCATTCTGTTACTGTGTAACTTTTTCAGAAGCTCTCGCAGCTTCTCAATGACCACAGCGCTGTTATCTTGCCAGTGAACACTCTGTTCAAAACCTCACAAATATCACAGTTCAGCTCCAACTCAATTAAACGAAGGCCACAGAATGTCACACAGTGCATCTCCACAGTGCTAAACACACATGAGGGGTCAAACAAGCAATGTGGGTGTTGGGCCTTGAAAGGGATAGTTATGATGAACACAGAGAAAGCTATTTGGAAGAATGCTTGTAACCAAACAGTTATTGGACTCCATTGACTACCATAATAGGAAAATAACTTTACATTTTTTTGAAATAATTGAACGCAAAATTAGATCTTTTGAAGAATGTAGGACAGCAAACAGTTCTGGGGCACTTTTGACTACAATTGTAATTTTTCCTACTATGGTAGTCAATGGGGGCCAAGAACTGTTTGGTTACAAGCATTCGCCCAAATATCTTTCTCTGTGTTTAACCGAACAAAGCCATTTTATACAGATTTGGAACAACTAGAGAGTGAGTATTTCATGACAGAATGTTCATTTTTGGGTGAACTATCTCTTTAAAGATGTCAGTTTAAGATATTTATTGATTTTGATAGATCTTTGTGCGAGAATACGGGTGGAAGCACCTCTGTAAGTATAATCCTTGTCAGATATCACAGCTCATTATAGCTCCAAATGTACTGTAAGGTGAAGGGTATTTTAAGATTATATCTTGAGTCATGACATTTACTTTCAGCTTCACAAGGTATATTGGGGTGAACAAAATGAGATTGCTCCCATTAGAGTCAATGAAGCTATTTATGCTTGAAATGGGCAGAGCTATGCGAGACATTTTAAGTTGCCGAACGGCTCGTGCTTTTATTTTTAATCGCTAACTCTCTATTTTGTAATATTTTTATTTATTTATTTATTATTATGATTGATAGCTCTCTCTGAAAAGCTAATCTCAGGGTGTCATGGCTGTGTCATTATCTAGTGTGACATTGTTCATCAAAAACAACCAAAAGTGTGTTTATTTAATCTTCATCTAAAATTATTGAATACACAGACTATATAATGTTTAATAATAACACCAGCTCTCTTTTGTGTTTGTACAATAAGAGCAAGACGTTTATGTGCATCATAACCAGCCATAATTCTTATCTAACAGTGTGTTAACAGCATTTTTAAATCACACATTGTTTCAACATTCCTGTCTCAGATGTAACTGTTGCAGTTTTTTTTAAGAAATATTAAGTGCAGACCTTATTTTCAAAACTGCTATTATAAAACCCCTTGGGAACACATGGCAAACTAGATTTCTGGATCGGTCTACAAAGGAATGTCATGACTGAACAACTCTATCACTATCGCAAATAAACAACATGGTAATGCCATTCTATTATTGTGACTATTTTGTGTTCCCTGTACACACAAGTCATGTTCCAGGCATTTATATATACTGCAAGGCTATAAGATGAGGTCAGTGTGAAAAGTTTTACAACCTCAAAATGTCATGCAGAGGACAGAGGTACTTTAGTTTAGTTTAGTTAATGTGAATCTCATCTATATTACAAACCATCATGACCAATGCAGTGTGTCATAATGTTCACCACACCCAATTGTCATGATTAATGTCTATGATGTCAGCATTGTAAATGAGGTCGAAGTCAGTCTGATACACAACAAGGAACAACAACATTCCGTCTAAATGGAAGTCTCTGCACATGGATGGACGTCATGCCTGTGCTATTGCGGTATGGATGACAAAGCCTCTCTCGCTTCTGTTTAAATGCTGTTTACCCCCTGCCATATATGTAGAATATTGACAACTCAGCATTTTCATCAGGATGTGCAGAATGTTTCGCTGTTTGGTTGGTTGGTTCACTAAAGGTGTATCATTCAGTGTCTGGAATACTGAGGATCTCTTGATGTGCTGTTCAGATGATAATGACCCAACACTTCAGCCTAGTCAAATGAAGAGGGTGAGACAGGTTAATGGGGTCTCATCAGGAATTTGATCTCCATGACTCAAACCCAGATTGCTACACAAACAAGTTCTTGTCATCTACATCAAGGCTTTACATGTTCACTCTTGATTTAGAAATGTGAATGCTCCATACAAACTCAAATCATTTCAGGATATGATATGATATAATGATATGATATGATGTAATAGTACGGTTCACTTTACATTAATGCTATTAAAGTCTTAAAACAACTTATAATGTACCTTAAAAATTTTACCTTAATTTAAGTTAGCAATGGAAATCTAATCTGGTCATAACAAACTATAAATGGGTCAATATTGTATAACGACTATTTTTGTTTTAAAATAGCATGTTGAAAATTCTTATACGTCATTGACCCATGTCACTGGGAAGCCACTAGAATACTCATTTGTTCAGTTTATTACAATATAAATTATCTAAATAATCTGCAGGTTGTCTTTAGGTCTGTATTCCAAATAATTCATGAATTACAATGACCCCATTGACTACCATTTATAAATGCACCCTAAGAAATCATCTAAAAAGTCCATGTTATATTGTTTGCAGTGGTAATGGTAGATGAAGTGTCCTTTATTAATAGTGCAATGTTTCCTGTGGTTGAGGTGCCACCGATGCTGTAAAGTATATAATTGTCGTTAACAATTTCCAGCCATTTCCCATTTCGCTTTGCAGGAATTGTATAAAGGTTTATTTGATTTTACTCCAGCATACACCTACAGTAACCTTACAAATCAAGAAAGTATTTGCTTGTGAGAGTGGCATAATTTTCAATATACTGTATTCCAACATTTAGATGTATTGAACAATTTGCATTTAGAACTAATAGTTGTGTTTGCCCCATTACCGGATTTGCATAATTCTTTTTTAAAAAGTGTTCTTGGTGAATTTCACGGTTATGATGTCTCTTTAGCTACAATCACTATATGTGTTCCTGTTCCTGAGTTCGATCCCAGGAGTCACAAATATGCTACTGATAAAATGCACAACTTGAATGCACTGTAAGCTGCTTTGGATAAAAGCGTCTGCCAAATGCATAAATGTAAAAATGTGAATAACATCAGATTAACACCTACCAAATGAGTAGAGCTCTAGCATCACTGTTTCCTTTTGCAGCACACATTGACATGTTCAGGAGAGAGAGAGAGAGAGAGAGAGAGAGAGAGAGAGAGAGAGAGAGAGAGAGAGAGAGAGAGAGAGAGAGAGATTAATAACCACCCAGGCTTAAATCATAAAGCCTCCTTTATAATTCCCTGAAACTCTTTATCTTGTGAAAAAATCTGAGGAGGCAGCACTCGTATTTTTGCATGACAATGTCTTCTCATTGATCCCAGCAGGTCATGGCATTCATTCCCACCAAATAATGAGTCAAGCAGAATGACCGTAGTTCCAGTTGAAAGGTCAGAGGTCACTCTTAATGCTGGTGTGCACCATAACTTCACTCTCTCAAGACTTCAGTTATGATCAGCTCTCAAACTGTCCCCTTCAGTACCGACCACTTCAAGGAATCTACTACCAAGACCATTGCTGGAAACGGTTCACTTGAATGAGCCTTTCATGATGACAACTTGTGTTTGACAGCCACCACTGAGCTGACCCAGTAACCATGAGTAACCCGCATCTCAAACATGTCTGGGTCACGTTCAGCATGTGTGTAGAATGTGTAATGTAATACAGAGCTGTGCAATCCATTTACACTTAAAGGAACAGTTCACAAAAAATGTGAAGTTTTTTTTAAATTATTCATTTTATTCCAAAGTCACCATAAAATCTAAATTTACACTTTTAAATTTGTTGGCTATTGTTGGTTATTATTTTTTGTGAAGAATTTCAGTAAATTCACCAGAAAAGAGCATCACCTCCAGCTAAACCCTGCCAAGACAGAACTTCTTGTATTTCCGGCACACCCCTCAGTGCAACATGATCTCACCATCCAACTTGGCAATACCACAATTACTCCTTCCAAATCAACCAGGAACCTCAAAGTCATCTTTGACGACCAGCTGTCCTTCGGGAACCACATTGCTAAAACAACACGATTATGCCTATTTGCTTTATTCAACATCAGGAAGATTATACCATATCTCACTGAGCATGCAGCACAGCTTCTTGATCATGCACTTGTAATATCAAGGTTGGACTATTGCAATGCTCTCCTTGCCGGTCTTCCTGCCAAAGCAATCAAACCACACCAGCTGGTTCAGAATTAAGCAGCACGGCTCATTTTCCAAGAGCCCAAAAGGGCTCATGTGACACCCCTCTGTATCTCTCTCCACTGGTTACCAGTCGAAGTCCGTATTAAATGCGAGCGTCTTTTGTCATAAACCATCTCGACGCGTCTACAGCAGGCACGTATTTTGACATGATGCGCGATGCACATACGTTCACGTGAGGTGCCGAACACATATGTTCACATGACAAGCCGCACACATGACGCGCCAAACACATTTTTTGAATTTTTGCCTCCCCGTTAGAGAAGTCACGGACCGCCACTGTTCCCCGCTCATTCTCCTTCACAACTCCTTACTAGTGGAACAGCCTTTCAAACTCTGTCTGGTCAACCACATCTTTTACAACATTCAAACAACATCTTAAAACACAACTCTTCCGTAAATACTTGACAAGTAAATAAAAAAAACCTCTCTCTCTTTCTATCAATAGGTAGAGTTCTGGCTTTTGTAGAAACTAGTAACTTGGTATTAGCACTTATTGTATTATTGCCCGTTTGACATCGCTTTATTGTTTCCTTAACTCTCTGTAAGTCGCTTTGGATAAAAGTGTCTGCTAAATGACTAAATATAAATGTAAAGATAAGAAAACATTTTCTATGTATTTGTTCTTTAGTTTTGGACCTTATCAAAACTCCCTTAATTTGTGTATCTAAGATGAACAAAAGTTGAACAACTTAAGGGTGAATAATTAATGGCAGAATTGTCATTCTTTAGTGAATTAACCCTTTAATAGTATGAAAGATGTACACACAACAAAACATAATAGATATTGACAAGATTCGAAGATACTATTACTATGAATATGTAAAAACAACTCTCAACACGATTAAAACTGATGATTCTCTGAGAAGGAGCTTTTTACGGAGGCTTGTGAGGTGCTTGCCAACGTATATGCATGTGCAGTAGCTGAAGTGACATCAAAAAGGTACTTTTAGCACACTTTGCGCTTAAGAAACAAAAATTATGGTACAGTTGATGTCAGGTTTAATTGTTGGTTGAGAATATGTAATTAATTGTGATTTTTGCCAGTGATTTTAGAAATATCTGTCTTCCCCCATTCAAGTAAATAGGGCTGTGGTCTTGCTATGACTAAAATAGCTTCTCGGAGGTGTTGCAAGCATGACTGCCAAGTAAAACTACTTCCCTGTAAACAGACTTTGCATATACTTATATGCATGTCAAAAAAACAACATTTAGCATAGATTCAGTAGCAAAATGAAAAAGCAGCTTGTGGATGTGAAAGGTTTTAAAACAGGTTTGAGGATGATAGCTATTTATGCTGTTTCAATAATAAAAAAATGCTTTAGAGCACTCTAATGAAAACACCCACCAGCTTCACGAGTACAGAATAATGCAGGCAGGCCTTCTGAGACACTCACTCAAAGCAATCTCCAAAGTGATCCACAAAACAAAGCCATTAGTGCTAATTAAAACCATTGAAAAGTATGGCTCTACACTTTCCAATTAACAGAGAAAAGAGGCAAAGTCACTCTTTTGAGACTGAGCTAATTCTATTTGAGTGCTTAAACTTTAGCTTTGGTAAGCCAGTGCTTGGAAAAGTGGCCGTCATGATACAGTTACTCACTGGTGGAGAGGCGACTACAGGAAGGCCCTTCATTAAGCCTCACGGGTCTAAAGAGGCTCTTCATTAACAGAACTGACGGTTAATGATCAGTAAGGAGCGCTCAGTGCTCATCCAATAAATGAGAAAGACAGGTTGCCCCTGCTTAAAGGATATGGCCTTGATCTGCCCTTGATCTTTGAACTCATCAACCGTTCAGTTGATGTTTTTCACTCTTCGTGTTAAGCATTTGAAGAGCATTGACTATTTTTGTGGTTATAAGATACTGCCTATAAACATTTGCTAAGCATTCCACCATCAGCTTTGCAAATAAAAGAGTACATAAACCTATTTAATATCTATGCATCAACAGATATTAACGACTGTAGATGAAGCCCTTTAATCATTTCTCTTTAATAAAAATGAGATGAGTTAGTTTGGTTAATTTAGAGGCAAACTGCTAATTTGAGGACAACATCAAAATTGTGATGATACATTTTTATTACTTGCTCTCCGAGGGTATTTTAAGGTCACAGCTAAGAACAGTGGAGCGTATAGATCAGGGGAGTCAAACATACGGCCCCATAAGTCGTCCAATACGGCCGCGAGCTGATTTTAAAAAAACAATAAAAATATTAAATAAAGGTTTCTTATTATTATTACTTTTTATTAGATAAAGTATATGGCCAGGTTTTCGCTGCCATATTATATTTGGTTGTATTCAGTTTTTATTTTATCATTGATTATTTAATTGGGCTTCTAGAACTGTAAACAACAGGTACGATAAACTTGTAAATAACAAGTAATAAGTAATAATCTGCACATTCATTTAAACAATGTCGTTTCTTGTCTGTACATATATTTATTTTTATTTTTTACTTCTTTACATAGTGTATTATTATTATTTAACTCCAGTTTTTATTCCCCTCCCCTTTGCTTGGTGTTATTCACCACTATTGTGTACTTGTGCACTATGTTTCCACTACGTGTTTACTTTCTTCTGCACTGGATGCTCCTGTCGCCAAGTCAAATTCCTTGTGTGTGTAAACATACTTGGTAATAAAGCTCCTTCTTATTCTTCTGCCAGAACCCCTAACACACATGCGCATTCTAAAGCAGCGCCTAAATTTCGAATACGGAGACTGTGGCTGTTTCGATCAGCTCCCTTGCTTCCGAGGTCGTGAATCAGTATATCGTGTGCACGGATTCAGGCACTGGTAAGGACCCTGGCTTGCTCCACTGGCTGCGTCCGAAAGCTCTAAAATGCTGCCTTCGTGGCCGTTCACATTTCGCGTCTAAAACCGCGCGCAAAACGCGCGAGCCGCGTCTTCTTTTCCCCCCAAGCGCCTCGAGTTTGCGCTCTCCTGGCGTCTGTCGTTGCTAAGCAACCAGTTGCCACGCTTGCCGCTAAAATGAGAAGATTTTATTAAAGGATTATGGATTAAATGCACTGAAATTACTCTGCAATAACTCGATACTGGATTTATATATGCTGTGATCATCTTTGTCTCTATATTGGTCCACAAAATGTGAAGCTGATCTGTTTGTTCTTGTTTCATGACCTGCAGTGCCCATACGTCATTCTAAAAAGTTGAAATATTTTCATATCGATGCGGCGCCGACACGCCGAGAAAAAGAAGCGCACCGCGTCTCTCCCTATTTGAGCGCGGTTGTCATTACTAGTATAAAAAGTATCTGACAAAAATATTCATATTCAAAGTAAAGGGCTTTGATTGCCTTTACTTAAACAAATAAAAAAGAGGACTAAGAGCGTTATTGAACAGTTATGGGGATTATTAAATGCAGTTTTTACAGAACAATATGTCTTTTTGTTTTTTTTTGCATGTTAATATGTAATTTGGTGAACTAGTATGGATTAAAAAAGGTGATTCGGCCCGCACATTGTCACATTTCTTTCCATCTGGCCCTTACCCTAAAATGAGTTTGACACCCCTGGTATAGATCACTTGTCGACTGTGAAGGCAAATGCTGGCAACTATGGATGGACATTGCCTATAGGTTTTTGTGTGGCATTGTTGTAGACAAATTCCTGGCACCCTTTGTACAATTTTGATCTTAGAGGCCTCCAGTTCTATAAAAAACATAAAAATGATGGGTTTTGCTACCGTAACCAAGAAGTAAATTTGTTTTTGAGGAGTGTTCCATAGATCACAAGCTGCCTCTTTTCTGCCCTCTGATGCTTCACCCTTTAGATTAACAGCCATCTGTTACCCATTACAGTTTGTGACAAGGGCACTGGGACCTTGTTGAAATCACCACTCAAATTCACATGTAAAGCCAGAAGATGAGGTGTGATATTCACAACTGGTAAATATAGACCACACATAAACGTGCAACCACAAACCTGTAAATATAAGAGTATTCACACATAGTACAAACTCATTTTTAACCTCGGTCTACAGCTGAATAACCAGAATTCTCTAGGTGCCACGTGTTTGGGTAAAGGGTTTGTCAGTATGAACAAACCAACAATTAAAGTGATAGTTCACCCAAAAACAAAAAATCTTTCATCATTGAGCCGTGCACCCTCATGTCATTTAAAACCTGTATGACTTTCTTTCTTCTGCAGAACACAAAAGAAGATATTTTGAAGAATGTTGGGGGCCCATTGATTTCTATTATATAGACACAAAACCACTGATACATTTCTCTTTTGGGGGAGAACTATACCTTATATTTTCAACTTTATTGAATATGTTCAGAAGACATTGAACGTACAGTCAAATGCATTAGTTTACAGTACTTTAATGTCTTCTGAGCTTGATTGTTTGGTCCCCATTTAATTCCATTGTATAGACAGCTGATTTGTTCTTTAAAACATCTCACTTTGTGTTGTGCAGAAGTTAAAACTAAATGTGATACTTCTTATAATGTTTCATGTGAACTCCTGATGTTCATCTTGCAGTGAGTGATGTGGTAGAGGCTCAGAGTAAATGATGTTTAGTATTCACTGATCCAAATGGTTTCATGATAAATCTGTCTCAGTAGCTTTGTATGTCTCCATCCAGTCTGTCTGCTCCTCATGAGTTAAAACCAACAGCAAAACATTGAAAACGATTGTACGAACATATACAACAATACAGATTTAGCTTACACCTCATTTGATGGAGTGGTGTATACGAACTTTGAATGAACACATGTTTTTGACAATAACTGACCTTTCATTGAACAGTGCGTACAATGTCAAAACATGCATTTCTACTGAAAACTTGCTCACAGATAAAGACTGATTTTTCTAGAAATCTAAAACTATTATTTAAGGCAGGATTTGAGCAGCATATCTCATTACATGCTCATGTGGAAAATATAATGTCAGAGAAATTGTGACTTTAACAATAAAGAGTTTAACAATAGTGTAAAGTATATAAGCCATGTATAGGTTAATTCCCCTGAAGAATCTGAACACTTTGGTGGCTCTGTATGTTATTACTAATATATTAAACCATCTGTATATATTTTTCAAAAGCCTGCACTCTCAAAAATGTTGGTTTATTTCAACCCAGGGTTGGGTCAAAAATGAACAAACCCAATGGTTGGGCTATATATTACCTTATGCTGGGTTGTTTCAACCCAAAGTGTTATTTTAATACTTTATTAGCTCAATTAAAAAAACATTTGCTGGGTTAGTTTAACCCTACCATTGGGTTTGTTTTTGACTCAAAACTGGTTTGAAGTAACCCAACGTATTGAATTTTGTAACACTCCTGTTATGTTTAGTTTTGGTTTTGTCTGCAGTCGTGGCCCAGTGGTTAGAGAGTTGGACTCATGACCAGAAGGTTGCTGGTTCGATTCTCAGGGCTGGCGGGTAACAACTGAGGTGCCCTTGAGCAAGGCACATAACCCCCACTTGCTTACTATACAAAATGTACAAATGTGTAGTACAATGTAATGTAAGTCGCTTTGGATAAAAGCGTCTGCCAAATGCATAAATGTAAATGTAAATGTCTGTTCTAGTCTGCCTGTGTTCTGTTGCCCTATTGTTAATCAATCACACCTGTTTCTATTTCCCCTGATTGTTCCCTTTGTATTTAAGCCCCGTGTTTCATTCAGTTCTTTGTCGGTTATTGTATTGTTTGACTTGCTTGTGGCCTCCTGTGTTCTTTGTATCTGTGGATGATTAAGTAAAGTATATGCTATTGGAATTTCTTCGCCTGTCGTGTCTGTCTCCTGCACAAGAACGTTACAGAATAACCGAGCCAAAAAGTTTGTGTGAGCCTTTTGTTCCCCTGGTTTTGTTTTTGTCAGTGTTTTATTTATTTTTGTCATGAATAACCCGGCCGTCCTCCTTCTCCTGCTGGAGCAGGGGAACCTTTCCCTTGAGGACCATTCGAGAATTTTTTCGGAACTCGCCATCTACACCCACTACCCGGACGACTGCCTCTGCTCATTCTACAAGCGGAGCCTGAACGAAGCGTGCAGAGTGCAGTTGTCCGGAGATGGTCCTCGGGGGAGTTTCGCCGAGTTTGTGGAGTTGGTCCTCCCGCTCCGAACCCAGAGCCCAGCCCAACATCACCCCGCAGCGCGGAGCATATGCCTAAGCCCACCACGGACGGAGGGCCAAAGTCAGCAGCGGCCCAAGAGCCATCGCCTTCGCAAATGACTGAGCCATGGATTGCCGCGGAGCCTGAGCCTCACTGCACGTCCGACCAGGTGCGAGAGCCGGCATTGTATGCGACGGCGGATGAAACAGCGGAGACCGAGGGCGGGGAGGGAAGCCCAGTCCACTGCACCACCGCTGAGGGTGAGCACATACTGGGCTCGTGGGTGCCGTTAGATGTTCCCTGCCTGCTTCCGTCGTCCTGTGAATTGCCTGTCTGTCTTGAACTGCCTGTTTCCCGGAGCTACCTGTCTGTCCCAGCAAGCCGTCATCGGCTCCGCCCCTGCCCTCTGGATCCTCACCGTCACCCTGGCTCATCGGCTCTCCGTCTCCGCCTCGGGCTCCACCTCCTCCTGCTTCGCCTCCTTTGGTCGTCCCCCGGGAGTCATCAGCTGCTCCGCCTCATCGGCTCATCCCTCCATCGGCTCCACAGTGGGCCTCCATCTTCGCTGTGGCCTGGGTCTCTCCTGGCTACTTCTGCTTCGGCCCCCTCCTGTTGCCTCCCTTGCCCGCACCTCGTCCACCTCCTGAGCCCCCATTGTTTGACTTTGCTTCTTTGTATCTGTGGATTATTAAGTAAAGTATATGCTATTGGAATCTCTTTGCCTGTCGTGTCTGTCTCCTGCACAAGAACGTTACAAGTATAGACACTGGAAAAATATCAGTATATACACATTTTCTATTTAATATGGAAATATACAGTACATATATTGTGAATGTGACAAAAATGAGAGATGACATTTTTGAGAGATGACATTTGGATTATTTCTGTGAATTAAAATGAAAAACCAGAAGCAGTAATAATAGACTAATGGAGAAAGGATGACTCTTTAACATATAATAGTTATTATTTAATTTATTTTATTAGTTTTTTGGAAAACTATGCTTTACTGTAAAAACACTGTAAAAAAAACCTCATGGGTATTTTCACTACAAAATATGAAAATCTGACATCATATGGTGAAATACTTTAGTTAAAACTTTACTTTACTAAGGTTGATATTTGCTTGTTATGAATTGTGTTACCTCATTCCAAACGTTTCTGAGTCGACCTCCTTTTCTGGTACGTCTGTAGCATTGATGCAAGATCTTGACAAAACAGAGCATAGAAGATACTTCCTATGTGGGCACGGCATAAAGAAACGACCCTTTGTAGGTGTTTGCTTGAGGACAGTTAATGGGGATGGGTGATGTCACAGAGATCAGATGTACCTCTGCTCTTGAGGGACGCTTCTCGAGGGTGATAATGACAGGTGACGAAGCACACCGCACCGAAGCGACAGCAGATGATGGGTACTATTCTTAGCATGCAGTCCCTGACTTTACACAACTGCCATTGACTACATTATGCTGTCACTTCTTGCGGAGTGATTGAAGTTTGATTTGTTACCTGTTGTTTAGGTGTCTCGAGTGTGACTGTAAGTGTTTATGCATGTTTGTTTGTGCACGCATCCGCAAATGCGAATGTGTGGATAATGAGTTTTCATAAATAGATGGTCATTTGGGAAAAGACACCTGTTTAAAGTAAAATTTGAAAGAAAAGCTGTTTGAACTCCATGATCAGTATTGTCTAGCACAGTCAGGGTTTTCCCAGGAGTGTGCTACTGTGGGTGGGTTTCATCTTTACATTTCATCTAGTCTGAGAGCATATGAGACAAGAATTACGCTATATCACCAAAGCCTTTCAAGAGAAGTTTGTAAGCAGTCATTCTTAGGTGCTGAACATACAGTACGCAAGTACATAAGCGTTCTGAAGTTTAACATTACAATTCATAATGTAACAGAATTTACACCACGTTTTCTCTTTCATCACATCCAAGATTATTCTAGTTTATTAAAACTAAAACAATTGAAACATTTCTGTTTATTGAAAACAAATAAAATATCTGCAGAAATATTATTTAAAAAACATATAAAAAATCTAACTAATGAATGCTAACTAAAATGCTAACTAACTAAGAAATGTTGCCTCAGAAAAAGTTTAGTTTGAAGTAAATGAAATAAGTAAAATAAATGTAACATAGTAAATAAACATAAAAAACTAAATGACAAAAGCATGTCAAACATTTACGATAAAATTAACGATAAATAAACCGAACAAATTCTACATAAAAAATATAATAACTCCCAATTTCAATCATAACTTTTAATAAAATGCGCAGGTACTGCGTTTTTAATTGCAAGACCATTCGGAGCACATCTTGCAGAAAAAGTTAGTTAAAGTCAAAATAGATAACAAACTAAAACTATTGTGCCCTTGAGTGTTGAGTTTTGTTACAGCCACAGTGACACAAAAACAAACAAACTTTCCATAAGTCATCTCAAGACAGCTCAGTTTTTACCATTCAACTGCAGTTTGTCTACAATCCCTTAGTCTACAATATGCCCTTTCGAAGCTTGCTCAAACGACATTAATCTTACTCTCTGTTCTAAATCGAGTCTTCTGAACATGTTCGCTCTATAATTTAGGGCTACTGGAAAACATCTCAGAGTTTTAATAAGTTCACAAATCGTTTGTTCACTAAACGGTTCTTAGGCACCTCCATTAGCCATTAAGAGAAGCTTGACTGTCATCAGCATCATGGATTGACACGTTCCTCTCCAACAATGAGCGAAAAACATCAGAGCTGGTTCTGAATCAGCTATGGGTCATGATTTTATCACCCCTCTGTAAATGAACATTTGTACCCTCACCTCTAGGTATATATTAAAATATCATCTCCATAGCTCAATGCCTGGCTAGCATGTGCTAATTAGCTGCGACGGGCAAAGACGACATTCTGTTCTCAGCCAAACAATGTTCTGTTATTATAAACCGTCCCTCTGAGTGTGTGTATATCTGCATCATAACAGCATGCAGGTGTATAACAGAATAATTCTGTGGTGATTCAGAGAGGTGAAGGAAGCTCATTTGACTCTTAGCAACAATTACTTTTGTGTGCCGTGTGCTTCTAAAAGCAACATTAGAAAAACAGCCTCATAGAAAATTCATGAGATATGCTTTGAGACATGTTTTGTAATAATTAAATACATATGACATTCACATTCAGGTTGAAAGATTGCAGCTGTGTCTGTTTCCATGATTACTCAGATGTTGCTCTTTAATATCTCAGGAGACTCAACGGAATGTTTCCGATTATTGTTTGGTAATTTTACGCAATTTAGACTATTGTTGATGTATAGTTTAACATCAGCTGGAATCTCAAACTGTGGTTTGGGACTAGGCATGGTTTTGACGGTATTATAATCTTAGGCCAAAAAAAATCACAGTATTGAGATTACAGCTCTAAAATGTGTCATTTTTAGATGTCTTGTTAAAAGAATCTACTTTTTTTTCAGTTGAACACAATATTTTTCATTTTTAAGGAACATACATAACACTAATTATCTCTTCATCACGGCACCTATTAGGGTGGGATATATTAGGCAGGAAGTGAACATTTTGTCCTGAAAGTTGATGTGTTAGAAGCATGAAAAATTGGTAAGCGTAAAGGCCATTGCACACATAATTTTCATATAGCCTACGTTATTTCGTATTCATCCTAAAAATTTGTTGGCTCTGAATAACCAAAACACCTTCGAAAATTCTTCCTGCAGATGCAAAAAATGCAGAAAATCTAATCCGGTCCGATTTTTTTTATGACAGACAAAAATTTTGTCAGGTGAAGATCATAGATGCATGTGGGGAGAGAATGCTGACCTGTGTGGTCCAGACGTGATAAAATGGCTCACACCGCAAGAACAGTATTATGGAACATTTTAGTCGTGACTCAAATTGTACAGCCTTGAAACGGTAACCGGCCCATGCCTAGTCGGGACACATTGGTGGGTCCCACTGTGGAATAAGTGGAATAAGATTTGATATTTTATTATTTTGTTCTATATTTTTACTGGTAAAATTAAATTTGAGCTTCATTACTCTCTGCTGAAAGAGAACACATGTTTATTTTCTCCCCATATTTCCATGTTAAAATATTTTTGTAGTCTTGAGTAAGATTATACCTGTCTAATTCCTGTTTAAAAAAAGTTTGGAAACCGCTAGTACGTACCCAGATAGCACAGGTACGTCTGTAAGATGTCTGCTAAAGATCTGGAGGTCTGGAAAACATCTGCTGTGTAAAAACATCTGATAAATGTCTTAGAAAGAGCAGTTTTACATACATTCTAAATCATAAACATCTTACAAACATCTCTTATGACATCTTAGATAGGAAATGTTTTAAATGAGTGCAGTAGATATTGTTGAGATCTTTTCTGTGGGGACATGTGGGGAGAAGTTAAAATACAAGTTAGGAGTTTCTCTATAGCCAATATTTTGTAGGAGAAACAATGGATGCAGTAAAGATATCCTATATGTGATTCCGCATCACAACTTCTGTTTTGTTAACGCACGGCCAGCCTTAAGAGGTATTCCACCAAAAGATATGCTACGTAGGTACTGGAATTACAATGTCCCCAATTGGGCCATAATTTTGTATGGGCTATCCGCACCTGGTTTGCCTTGACAAGTGCGCACCTGCTCCAACTCTACATTGACAGCAGGCAACCACGGACAGCGAGCCACAAATAGCCACCTCGCTCCCAGTATTTCACCTACCCATGGATTCATGATGCAAGTAAGGTCACCGTCAATATCAGCTAACAATGTCTCAACCTTGGGGAACAATGGCTCATCAAGTAAGTGTCATTATACATTTACTGTCCTGCATGGAGGTCATTTACACTCGGTTTCAGGCTAGTGCTTTTTAAAGACACGAGCAGGCGTTTAAGATGTTGTGAATTGCATAGTAATAAAAAAGTATTTTTACAAAGGACTCGAGGACCAGAAAAATGAGTTAAAAGCAAGAAATCGTTGACCTTGGAAAGGAAAGAGCTTCTCATTCTCTCTGGTATAGTGTACTTTTATCACATGCCCTGATAACATGTAAATCCCAGAATAAAAAACAGCAGAGACACCAGTGTCATAGAAGGTCAACATCAAACAGGAAAACTTTTTGCCATAAGCACAAAAGGAGAATATTTCTTATAAGTAAAAACATATAAATGTGGTAGTACACAATGCTATTTTTGACTGTGTTAAACTAACAATGAATAAATGTAATAGATACACCAGCATAGCAGCAAATGTTGTGTATTTTCAAACTTTGACTGAAGAACTAATAATCCCGCGCTTTGTTTGTTACTCCAGCATTTTTGTCTTTTGAGTGAAACCCTGCGTGGGATTTTAGGATTAGAGCTGCATACTCAAGATTTCCAAATCTGACTCAAGATGTGCATTCCATTCAGCCTCAAGCTCCCAGTGCTTCAGCGCTGACCCGTTCTCCTTCTGACATCCAGGCCGAGGCCACGGCCCACTCGGCAGCATGACAGCTACATAATCACACCCAGACCAATTACACCCAACAGAGCTTTTCACTAAAGCCCACACCCCAGCGTTCAGCTCCATCCTTTGGGCTGTATAGGCAGTATCAGTCCCTGCCAGAGAACTTGAGCAGCTGCATGTTCCCACCCAACCTCTGTCTTCCTTCTCCTTCAGATGGAACATTTTGTGCAGATGTTGGTGTGCAGTGAGACACAACAACACATTGCTTTATAAAGCAAGTTTTTCAATTAATAGAAATTCTGTTATCATTACTGAATGGTTCAAAACCTGTATATGACTCTCTTTTTTCTGTGGAACACAAAAGAACAGGTTTGGAATGATATGAAGATGAGTGATTGATAAACAGATTTTCATTTTTTCCACCACTCGATTTGTGGTCACATGTCAATTAATGGCAATTGTACAACTGCCTCAAACAATGCAAATTACCACATGTTCGTTTAACTAAAAAAACCTTTTATTTAATTTTCAAGCAGAAAGGAAATATACTACTTGTGCATGCTTCTTGACATTATAAGTCATTGACACAAATGTGATTATTTTCACAAGACCCAAGGCCTGTAAATTGATGCTTGATTAGATACAGCTGAAAAATAACTTTCCTGTACACACCCAGAGCGATTCAGAGGGATATATGTGCTGTTTGTGTTTGGAAAAATGCAAGAGCACAGTTATAGATCATCGTCATACCAGTGAAAGCTTCTCAGCCCATCACAACAAATAAACTGAGCATCCTTAAGACTACTAACAGCACACTGAGCTGAGAGCATGTTACATTGCTCATTACAGGACTGGGGGTTTAATGTTTTCTGTTCATTGCAGTCCTGACTACCCCCTTCCCTCAGGATTGGATGGGAAGGGAGAGTGGGAATTCCACATTGTTGGGATTAAGTTGGGAATGTGAAGAGAGCGGAAAAGAGCCCATTCTCTCTGCTTCAGTGCACCTGTGCAGTCGCTCCAACTCTAAATCTGGAAGTATAGGATGTTAGCATATGGAAAGCTATTTCACTGGGAACTGTTCTCAAGGGAATAATTACTAAAATATATTGTCACTTAATCCATTACATATAAGATTTAAAAGCACAAATGTGACCCTGGATTACAAAATCAGTCTTCTTTTATGACAAAACTCATTAGGATATTAAGTTAAGATCATGTTGCATAAAGATATTTTGCAAATTTACTACCATTAATATATCAACATTTTTGTGAGCAAAATTGCTAACAAAAATGTCTGAAAACACGTCTACAAACTTCACTCTCTGCTATCGCTCTTTGCATTACCCACTCAAGTTTGGTATCTATGTAAAGATTAGAATTTCAGCTTTCAGGTTCATCTATTCTCCACAACATCATTACAGCGGTAAGCCAAAAGAGAGCATTAAAACAAAACTGCTGCAGCGCCTCTGATGGACAACTTTAAAGGCGATTTTCTCAATGTTTCGATTTTTTGCACCCTCAGGTTATATCTCAACCAAATATTGTCCTATTGCTTTTTTTTAATCATAAATATATAATAAAATTTTAAAGAGATTAGTTTAATATTTTAATTTGGTTATAAATGTTATGTTTGTTGTATTTTGTTCAAACGTTTGTGTAGCGTTAAAGAATTTGATTCAAGTTTAAATTGATTCAAGTTTAATTTTTATGTATATAAATATTGTTTAGACAGAGGCGTTGTATAGATTTCAACTGCACTTAAAACACGACTCGTAAGATACTCAATATGAAATTATATGAGCAATGCTATTCACATTTATTTTCATTTCTTACATTGTACTGTACATCAACAACTGCATCATCGGTGTCTAATATTATTTCTCTAAATGAATTGTATAAAACCCAAGAGAGACAATACACAAGAGACTTAGTACATAAACATGACTGAGAGCTCGAGGTGACATCTGAGCAATAAAAATTACCTCTGCATAGTTGTCATGCGTTAATAAATGTTTCACATTTTATTTAAAAAGCACAGTGAAAAGTTTCATTAAAATAAAATTACATATGACATATAAATGCTTATTTAATCCAAGACTCAAACAGCTTTGAATAAATGCATCTGTTCAGCGCATAAATGTAAATGACATTTTGCACCGAGCTGGTTTTTGTTCATGTCACTTTCTTGTGAAGCCGCATTCTGTTTTCCACTATATGGTCTATAACACCTTAGGGCGTAATTGTGGCTGATGTATTGTGCATTTAAGACATCAAGAAGAATTATGGTTGTTTACTTGGTTTCACATATAATACCCGGAGGCAGTATTTGCCCACTATGTCATAAATGCTGTCAGTTAGTGCAGCAGTGGTTGTAGTCGTCCGCCTGAGCAGTCAGAGCGTTCTGCAGACACACGGCATTGTCTGCTTGAACAGCGGACGTTCGCTCTAACACACATGAATAGAGAGCCTGCTGCAGTGTAAACAAAAGAGCTGTGCTTCATCGCTCCTCTCTCAAATCTGCTTCGGCTCTGTGTACAGACAAGAGGAGCAGGTCAGGGATCAGTTGAGCAGAGCACTACATGTAGTTTTATTATATACCCCTAAAGTCTGCTGTTATACGGCTTATATCAGATTGACAAGAGAGATGTTTTAACTGGGGTGAAATATTTTTGTATTTCAGTGTTCTCTTCGTGCTGTTTATGAGGAGGTAATATGGTTCATTTGAGTTGAGCCATTATATTCGTATTTTCTCCTTTTAAAAGATAGATTTTTTGGACTCATGGACCACAAAAACATTGTTCGCCTGAAGCGCACAACATGAAGCTACACAGTCCAATGGACCACTGTCACCGACATATTTTCTCCATTATAATAGATCTTACTGTGCATGATTCATTATGGTAAAGGTTTCTAAATATTGCAGCTGAAAGGAATTAGGAAGGAAAATTTATACTAAACAATATTACACGTTTCTCTGGAACTGTTTGTTTTTTCGAACTGTTGTTGCAACATTCTGCAATCTTTTTTATGATTTTCTAACTTTATAATTGACCAGTTTCATAGCTGTGCTATTTCATGTTTCTGACATCTCTCTGCAGATTCTTTATTCTCACTTACAATAAATAGTGATACTTGCTAAGACAAGAACATTGTAACTTGCTTATAGTTAGGATTAAAGATTTCTGCAATGTAAAAAACTTGTATTGCCATGTTACCTAAACAATGGGTTAAATTACCCCCCAAAAATAAAAAATTGGATAAAACCAGCACTTTGGAATTGAAATGACCCAGCATAGGTTATTCACACCCCTTTTTGACCCAATAAGAATGTAAATGTTCTTAGTAATCCATACTTTTCCGGTTGCTGTTCTCTACCTGATCCAGGACAAATCAACGGTACAGTCAAAAATGTGGCTCAGAGCAGATTTCTCTCTTTGATAATATAGGGGAGGAGCTCTTATTATCTGTGTATGGCTGTTTGATTGAGGCCGTTGTGGTGATGTCTCCGATCTGGAAGTACACTAATTGTCTTTGTGTCCTGGATCTGTGCTCTGGTTCCTGCAGGTTACAATAGTGCACAGTGTTCCCAACAGAAGACAATCGCTGTCTGTCTGTCTCATTGTTCAGTGTGACTGCACATACACATACCCAGATACACACATCACACATTATAATATCATGGTGGTCAGACTGTTATGTTCCAAAAAAGGGCAGAACAAACCTAAGGACAGGTATTTTTTCACATTTCATTAAAGACTGATCCACTTTATTAAAATTTTAATTTTTACATTAAAATAAAAAAATCTATGATAAAACCTGATCAACATTTACAATATATTTACTGTGTAGCCTAATTAATATGTACCAACCCTTTTGTTGCGTAAGTACACTGTAAGTACACTATGCCATACTGTAAAATAAAGTGCAACTTTTATAAGAAAGAAGTTTCATTGTGAAAATATGATGCATGAGTTGCATGTCAATGTTTATCACTAGAATCAATTTTAAATATAAGACTTAGCAAGCACCACCAATAATTCTATAATGAGAAATATCATTTTTTCCATCAAACAGAGGTTTACAGTGCCATATGCTAGAATGACCAGATTACAGAAATCTTTTATTCATCCATAAATAAAATAAATAAATCAGAACTGGGGGGCTAAGGAGGTCTCAGGATTTTGAAAAATGAAACTGACATAAACATTGCACTGCAGCTGGATGTGTATGTGATGTCTATTGTAGTGCCTTATTATTTGATGTGGATGTGTATTGATGTGAATTAATGTTAGACAGTAAACGTTGTGGCATGCTGTGGGATGCAAGAAATTCCAACAATAAAGTGAAATCAAATTGTATAATAATTACCTCCAGAAGCAGGAAGGTATTAAATTCTGAACATTTTCTAAAATATTTTCCACCATATTTTTCTTTTCACCATAAAGTTGGGTGCAAAAAGTGGATCTGTGTAGTATTCAATGCATATGGACGCTAAAAAGCGAAACAATGAAGAGGAAACGAAATTGCATTTCACGACACGCTTGGTCTATTTTGTGTTTTCTGTTATCCATGAAATGAGAAGCACATCCACCCTTTTGTCCAGGAAATGGATGGAACTTATGAACTCTGTGCACAAAATCAGTTTTTGCTTCAGAAATAAAGTGCTGACTTAACACATTTATTGATGAAATGCAATCAGCTTTTGCCTTTTTTTGTGCACAAAATACATCAAAGCGTAACTGTATTTTGTCATGAAATACGGCCAGATCAGGCAATCCATTTGAAAATTGTCCACAAAATTTGTCATGTTACACTTGGTGGCCCATATTGCTCCGTTACCAAGCCCTGTTATTTTTCACCCTCTCCCCTCCAATCACATGTCATATATAAACCACTTGTCATCATGCATTCAATTCCAGAGCAAAAAAAATATTATCCTGTCCTACATTTTTTTTCTTCTGGAATATCCCGTTTCACACTAAAAAAGGGGGCAAAATGGTTTGTGAAAGCCATTTCATACTGACTTTTTATGTAGCCCAATAATAACATGTTAATAATATCTTTTTATGTCCTAACATTTTTCCACAAAACACATGCAAACATCTACATTAATATAACTTTACAAAGGCTACTATAGAGCAAAAAATGAGGATGTGTTTCATTATAAATAGTGATAAATAAACCAATAACTAGATATCAGTAATCATGAATACATTTAAGCAGGAGAAATTGGTTGGTATTTGATAAGGTCCAAGAAGAAGACACTGTTATTGTAATGTAAATCTCATTCAGACTCTGTTACTGGCAGCCTATAATAGCATCATATTGATGCCATTAGATTATCTCATCATTCATATTCTGTCATGGAAAGAAGCAAGTCTTCTCTTGAGGAGGGAAAGCTGTTTAGCTCTTTGTGTTAAAAGACATTTGCATCTGTGAACCATTTCTCAAATATATGGAGATAAAATTTCATTGATATATAAAAGTATACTAAATCATTTATGCACTATTCGATGCAGTTTGATAGAATTCATTAGGCATCCACCAAAAAATACTAGCGAGATATATTTATCTTTAAATTGATTACTGGATGGAGTGAGGATTACTAAAAATACCATCTTAAATTTATTCCAGTCCACACCACAAATCATCTGAAAATGTCTTAGACAAACACAGAACCTCAAATGACCCTGTGAGGGAATAGACTCAGAGAAGAAACTCCTTTTAAATGAAGGAACCATCTCTCAGGAATCCCTGTTGAGCTAATAAATTGCACATATAGACAACAGTGGAGGAGCTGAAGTGAAATGATTGTGTTATACGTTCAGACAGGGTTTTGTGATCTTGTGATCTAATCTGACACATGTACACACTCCAATGTAGTTTTTGAAACCTAACCCACACTGTAAAAAATTTACTGTAAATTTTACAGCAACTTACTGCCAATTTTGGTTGCCAGTAAAACTGTAAATTTTTACAAGAGTACTGTAGATCATTAATTACAAAAATACAGCATATTTCTGTAAATATACTTGGAGCAATTATATTTTTGTTTTACAGCTGTCACTGTAAAATTGTACAAGAGCAACTGTAAAACTGTGAATTTACAGTAAAATACTATTTCATTAACTGACATAATGTTAATTTACCAATCTATTAAAGAACTATTATCTGTTTTGTAACTTAATAATTGTAACGCCCTATGGCCAGCGCCTTGGGTCGCCACCTGAGGGCGCCTCCTCTTTTAGTGTTTCTGCCTTGTTTTTGTCATGGACTTCATATCCCATCATGCCTTGTGTCTCGTCATTGTCAACCTGTTTCAGCTGTGCCTCATTTCCTGTTTGTCCCTTAACCTGTGTATTTATAGCCATGTGTTTCAGTTGTCTGTTGTGGGTCGATGTTTATGTTATGGTGTTCCTGTTTCTCGTCTTTGGTGTTGCTCGTTGTATTTTGGATTACTCTTTGGATTATCATTAAAGGATTATGTGCATTTGGATCCGCTCTCCTGTATTCCCTGTCTGGCATGTAACAGATCGACCGACCTAAAATGGATCCAGCACACCTGCTAACCCATCTCAGCCAAGGTAAATGTTCCCTCGAGGACCATGTACAGTCTTTTTTGGACATTGCTGGTTCCCGGACTGTGTCTTGATAGATATTTTCTGTGACATATGATATGTGAGATATGTCTCAATGCTCATTATAAACTGGTCATATCCCGTTATGGTCCTCGGGGGTCCTTGGCTGAATTTATGGATTATGCCTTGTCGGCTGGTGGGTCCGCCTTCACCGTGGGTGAGGTGGAGGACGCTTCCCTAAGAAATGTTTTTTGGGGGGAAAGTAAGCTGATGGTGGCCAGTCCAGTCGTCATGGCCGCCAAGCCAGCGTCTCCGGTCGTCGTGGCCGCCAAGCCAGCGTCTCCGGTCGTCGTGGCCGCCAGTCCAGAGCCCGCCGCTCACAAGATGGCCTCCAGTTCGGAGTCCGCTTCCCCCAAGATGGCTAGTTCCTGTTTCAGGTGTCTTATCTCATGTTTGGAGGACACTCCTCTAGCGTCTGTGCGGTCGGCTGGCCTTCCCAGGGTCCCAAGTCCGGTTGTCCCAGAGGCGTCTGTTCATGTGACGCTGTTCCTGGAGGCAGGTCTGCCAATCGTGGCCGCAGCCTTATGGTGTGTTTGGGCTGTGCACTGCTCTGCTGCTCTCGAAGATGCTTCAGAGCTCCCTGCCGATGTCAAGATGGCCGACTCTCCTGATCCCGAAGCCAAGATGGCCGCCTCACCTGAGCCCGAAGCCAAGATGGCCGCCTCACCTGAGCCCGATGCCAAGATGGCCGACTCGCCTGATCCCGAAGTCAAGATGGCCGACTCGCCTGATCCCGAAGTCAAGATGGCCGACTCGCCTGATCCCGAAGTCAAGATGGCCGACTCGCCTGATCCCGAAGTCAAGATGGCCGACTCGCCTGATCCCGAAGTCAAGATGGCCGACTCGCCTAAGATTACAGCAATTTCTTACAGTGCAGCCTTCATTTAGTGCTATAGGTACAGCTCTGCCATTTTTGCTCTTCATCTCATTGCAGTCTCTGTTTGTCTGATTTGAATATTGTAGCATCCAGCATGTCACAGACAGACCACATGGCTTTCTGTTAATTACTTCTCTTTAATTTAACCATGTGGGTCGGTATAAAGGGCTGTCCAACAGGAATTATCTGACTCCTGCATAAAATGGCCCACATTCCAATCCTCTGATGCTGAAACTAACATGCATTTCTCTCTTTATCTCTACAGCGAGTCAAATGAGCACACAGTCGATTCATGTTGCAACAGACTCGGTTGCTGAAAAAGCTCTGAGACAACCTGATCGGGTCATTTTGTGTGATTTTTGTGTTTGTGGTAGGTTGCACGATCTCATTGCTGTCTGTCCATAGGAACTAATGACCGGTTTTTATTTCGTGGAACATGATCAAATCTAGTAATGTGTTCGATAAGACATTTTGCACTGGAAATGAGCCTCGAAGCACAGTTATGGAAATTATTATTGATGTTTTATGGTTGTTTCAGTAATGCATTCAATCATTCATGACTGAATTAAATTTAATGCACTCTGGCTTCACAAAACAACTGTAATTGCACAGATTCTTCACGTTTATGGAGGACACATCAGGACATTGATTTCCTAAATATTTTCTTTAAAAGGTTAGTCATTAAGTTAATCTATGTAATATTATATTTAAATAAGCTAGGCTACTGCTGCTGCCGCCATCTCGGGTGAATTGTAATATTTATTCAGGCTGATCAAATTTTTATTCGTACGTGAAGTGTACATATATTTTTGTACGATTGGGTAAACAGATGTAATATACAATATCAACAGCATCTAAAGCACATATATTTTCAGTTTTGAAGGTATATACATTTTTTAAATCCTTAAAAAACAATAAAGACTTAAGACATAACTGCCATTATATGGGATCAACAAATGCGCTGGCAGAAGTGAGGGTTCATGAGAAGATCTGGGATATCTAAATGAGACCTAACAAGTGGTAAAAAGAGGGACATGGAGAGAGATGAAAGGGTTTGAGAGAGACAGTGCACTTGTTCCTTGCCCGGTTTCAGGGTTCATGTGTGAAGGAATGCATTCATTAGCGTAATTCCTCCGCTCTCAAACAAGTCTTCCATCGTCTGGAGAGCAAGCGAGCAAAGAGCCGTGGGGTGGACGTGGTTCTTGAAGGAGAGAGGGGTAAATACACCCATTTTTCTGTACGCCTCCCTAACGCAGGCCTCCGCGTCCAAGGCAATCTGCATGTGAAAGCCCCGGGCATTACAAAAGGATGAAAAGGTGCTGGGCAGGACCTGAACAATCCCTTCCTGTTCTGGTGGGTCGTTTGTTTCCATGCTGTCAGATACTGGGCCGCCAGCCCTCTCTATCCTCATCTCCTCAACCCTCCGGTGCGCTTTTCCACATTCTGCCTCTGTTTTGTTTTCCGGCGATTTCTTATACATGGACTCTGTTTTTTCTCATTCACGTGAATAGAAGTGATGGAGCAATGTAACGTCAAACAGCGACTGGAACAATTGCTTTCATGGCTGTATCTAAAAGCCAAACAGTGGCATGAGAACCATTTTACATAACAAAAGAACTGACAAAACCATTAAGCCAATTAGAGTATTTATATAAACATTTTAATGAAGGGATTTAAGCAGTCATAAATTATGCTTACTGTGTGGGAAAATGCTCTCTGAAATTCCCATTCTTTGCTGTTTTTACACTACTGTGGTACTAAACCAAAGTATTGTATTAAAGTTAAATAAAAAATAGTAGGGATGAAAATGAAAATGTAGAACATCAAACTTCTATATCTTTTACTGAACCTCTATGTATGCTTTCTGCACACACAGCACCACTAACAAAAGAAAGAATCTTAATTATGTAAAGCAGTGTAATCCAGAGGGAGGAGCTGTTCCCATAGCATTTGCCTTAGCCGAGTATTGGCACATATTGACAAAGCATTAGCCTCCATCTGCATTGTGTAATGATTTTTTTTCAGAGGAAGTCCTCCCATTGAGATAAATGGCTTGTTTTATTCTTTACTCTTGTGGTTCATTCTGATGTGCCCCGGCGTTTTGTCAATCGTGCTTCTCCTTTACAATCGCCATTCCCATCCAGAGTGCCAAAGAGCAAACAGGTCTAGATCCATGTGAAAAATCAGGTTCAGGCATAAAAAAACTTAAGACATTGGAAAATAACCTTTCAGAATAATGTCACAATTTAACCAACAATATATAGTGCACAGTTTACCCCCCAAAAAATAACCCTTCATCATTTATTCACTCTCATGCCACTCCAAACCTGTATGACTTTCTTTAACACTCATTACTGCAATATTTAGTCTGCATGCTAAACAATTTCCGAAATGGTGATAACAGGTTGATGTTACTTGTCAATTGCAAGCCTTGATAAAATGGTTCCTTTGAAGACACATCCTTACACACCATGCTTCAGATTCCTACAAATGGGCTAATTGTTTTCCAAATGTACAGTCCCCCTCTCTCTCTTTCTCTCTCTCTGTCTCTCTCTCTCTCTCCTCCCACAGTCTGATTTTGGGCTGCTGGGACTCAGTGTGATCATGTGACGGACTCGAGCGCAGGCAGAGCTGGTCGGCAACGGAGGACAGAATGCCAATCTCATTGAGAAAGCGCCTTCATTGCGCGTGAGAGACGGGAGGGACAGACGTTTCCAGCGCTGCGCACCACACACGCACGCACGCACAGACAAGACACAGGAAGCTCTGTGGAGCTCGGTGGAAAGGGACATTTTCAACGCCTCAGGAGGAAGTTGAGGACAAATCTCTCGCTGAAACAAATCTCAAGAGGGGCGCCGGGCACGCGGGAGTCGTCTTCTGGTTACGAGAAACTTGTGGAATTTACAGGGCAATTTTTCTTTTTTTCCTGGAAAGAGACCTGGCTTCCCCTTCCACCCGTTCGCGTTTAATTTTTGTTCATTTTATTTCATTTCATTAGCTTCCCTAAAACAACTGTCATCCACTGAATCGCAGTATTGCAGTAGTACGGTGCGTAAAGACAAGAGACACGAGCCGTTCCGCGCACGAGCGATAAACACTTGCCTCTTTCGGTTGCGCTTTTATACCCTATTTATTATTTATACTAAAGGCTATTTATTTGGGACTTTACTGTCTGCTTTGGGGCCTCGGTGGTGATTCTTGTGGAATATGGTGGGGGAAATGGAAACGAAAGAGAAGCCGAAGCCGACCCCAGATTATCTGATGCAGCTGATGAACGATAAGAAACTGATGAGCAGTCTGCCCAACTTCTGCGGGATCTTCAACCACCTCGAGCGGCTTCTGGACGAAGGTAACGTGTGTCCGTCAAAGCCTGAGGTCTGATAAATTACGATGGGAACGACGCTTTAGTCATCCGCGTAGCCTACTGTATAGATTTCTGAAAATCATATAGCCTACGTAGTCAATGACACCAGTTGGGAGCGTTTAATGTGGGTGTCATTTTTATTTTTGGTCAGTTAATCGTGCGTAAGTTTAGACTCAGCAGTCGCCCCACTTCTCAGTTAGAGGAAACCGAGAGGCTACCTGTGGCATTAGAAATTATTTTACAGTGCTTCTGTTTGGTGTTACTTTAGTATATTTAGATATAAATAGCGTTTTGTTTTAGTTCATGTCTATATAAAGACATTTTATGTCTCCATGCTACAATTTTACCATTTGAACTGTGTTAGAAGTTTTAGAAGACTTGCGTTGTGGTAAAAAAATATGTGTTGAATTCTTTAAGAGATAAACATTGGGATAGTAGTCGGAATGTATAGTTCACTTTAGGATTCAACATAACCCAACAAAGTAGTCAAATACATAGGTTTTGACTGCTAATGATAATCCATTAAAATGTTTTAGTAATGTAAGGTAAAATGTATAAGTAAGCGAGAGAACTTAAACCTGCAGGTCTCTTCTGGCCGTTGAGACTTTGAGACCGTTATTATTTGTAAATTTAGTCGGCGCGAAATCACCAACGCGTTTGACTGACCAGTAACCCACGAATATTAAAAATAACACAACACTTGTAAGAGAGACAGAATAGAACTGCATGTATTTATTATAGAACAGTTTGTTGTAAAAAGAAAACATACAGCCGTTATACAGTGTAAAAACGGAGTTATTTTAATAATATAAAAGTATACCCGTTTGTGCTCAGTCTTATTGTGTGCAGTCATATTCTGGTCAACCTCATGTATACAGTAAGGTGGTTTAAGGGTTAGAATTTTGTGGTAATCACAATTCTTCACGGAAACCTCAAGTTGTACCACAAGTTGTTAAAGAGGTTTTTATAATTTACTATATTTTAGAGTATTTGGCAAGTGTTTTATAGAGCATTATGGTCCTTATGTTAATTAGGTTTTGACAGTGTTCAAAGGACAGTAAAATGCCTATGGTCGGGTTTAGATGAAGTTTGACCCCTGGCATGCCTAGACTAGCTCTCTTTTTACTTTGGAAACTAGGAGAGCAGTGATTCAGATATTTTGTTGTTACAGCAAACACACCTGTTTATCACATGCCTTTTCAATTCATTTGCTGTAGAAAGTGCAACTGCTAAAAGAAAATCTGTAGAACACACACACAAATGTAAATCGAGATCATGGTCTCTTGAGCCACCCTACCGCTTTAAATTACATTTGTGAAACTCCATCATTACTCACATTACTGTACATTACCGGCTCATTGCTCATCATTATATTTGTGACATATTCATAAGCGCTGCCACTGTCCCTTGCGCAAGGTAGGCAGATTGGTAGGTTTCTAATTGCTGACACATGCAGTCATGTCAATGACGGTGAATCATCTGCGCCCAACGCTGCATGATTCTGAAGGAATGCAGTTTCCTGTGACCTGCAGTTAAATACCAGGAGATCCTATTCAATTGCAAATCACAGCCGAGTGACGCAATAACTCCTTTGTGATGTCACTTTCAAATGTAAGCTACTGTAAATTTCTAGTCGTCTATTTAGTATTCTATAAAATACACTTTAATCAGTTGTTAGTTTAGATGGCATCATAAAAACACCAAAAAGCGTATTTTTACACACCACCCTGTTATATTTACTTTCAGGACATCTTTATAGACCCCTCGGGTGAGCCTGTGGCCTGGTTTCACACTCTGTGCTTTGTAAACCACAGCAGTTATTCGTTTGCCTGTTTCACAGTCGCTTTCTTGTTTATGCTTGTCACTCACATTTACAGGCCTTCGTCTCTGAATTAAATCAGTGTTGCTCGCCTGCGATATTAGCCGTGTTATACGTGAAGGATTTCACCTGCCAATATCAAAAATATTTCGCATTTCACTCGTGAAATGTGTTTATGAGTCACATACGAGTTTTCACAGCTTTTTACAGAGACTTGGTGAGAACCTGGCATCGAGATGCATCATCCCGTTAAATGTAATCTATTTGAGTAATGCGACAGTTTAGTTGAGTTTCCACCCACCTCAGTTTATGGATTGTCACAGTCTAGGTTGTGTAAGTGTATGTATATCCGAATTGTTGACACTGTGAGACAGCAAAGGTACGAGCGAGTCTTGTGTTCATGAGAGTGAACTGAGCCATCGGTTTCACTTCCACTATTGGGGTCATTGCAGAACTGAGCCTCGACCTCTAACAAACAGGACACACTGTTTAGATGTGCATGGTAAGAGTACAAATACATGCCTTTGATAATTTACATTTTAGTAAACTAAATGCAGTTTGGCATGTATGCTGTTGTGAGTCTCACAAATACATAAAAAAAAGAGAATCTCTCTGTTGGGTTGCTTGTGTGTGTGCAACCAAAGGTATTAATATTAACATGATGCGCCACTGCCAATACAATGAATGTGGAGGAATGCAACGCTGAATATGGCCGCTCTAGTGAAGGAAGTCTCGTCTACCAGTGAAACGAGCCAATTGTCAATCAATATTGATCTCTGGGGCGGAGCTTTCATGAGGCGCTTTCAAGCCTGTGCGCATGTGCAGTAGATGAGGCGACCTCAAACATTTAGATTTTTTGCGCAATTTAAGCTTAGCAAACCAAAGTTATGCTACAGTTCATATCAGGTATGCTGTTTAATTGTGATTTTTGACAGCGATTTTAGAAATATCTGCCTTCCCCCATTCGAGTAGATAAGACTGTGGACTTGCTATGACTTAAATAACTGCCCAGAGGCATTGCAAACATGGCAGTTGAGTGGCACGACTTCCATAAACAGACTTTTGTGCAACTGGGCAATTCAACATATATATCCTGCTGTGCGTCTATGTGGAACCATCACTAAAGCAATGTTAAATCACTGGCTTTTGCCAAGCTCAGCTCTATCCTGTCCTGATAGGATGAGGAGAGCTTAAATTATGGTATACAGCTCGTGCCGGGCCACTACATTGATCATACGTGAAACTCGGAGCGCGCTTTGTGAGAATGGAAATAAAAAAATGAATTGAACGTGTTAAAATATGTGGCATCATCAATAATAGAGGCAAGCGATATATCAGAAATGCTCAGGAGCCGTTTGAGATTGCATGTGTGATATTCCCCGTGGGGTGTTGTAATATCCAACAAATCTGGCTCTGTTTGGATGAGCGTATGTGCTTGTGTCGGCTTGCATCCATCTCGTAATGTGCATTCATTTTACAGTCTTGTTTGTAATATCACATAATCGGATACAAGCAGTAGCTTGGGAACA